>LPNX010471770.1:0-42593 GCA_001517045.1 Pseudotsuga menziesii | reverse complement strand
TATCTTGCCTGCACATATAGTGTAGCAGCTCAAAGTTTACGATTGCCCGGTTGATAATTAAATTGAGGTTAATTAAGCAACATTAAAATTGACCAACAGGATAATAAGTTATAACTATGACCATCAAGTGCTAATGCTGATTGTTTTCCTACCAGTAGAGATCCATCTTAAAATTGGATCTATCAAGCACCGAGAGGGATCCAATTTGTTGAGGTGCAATTTATTTTTTAATTTTAAACTCAAGAAATTTGATCCATTTTTTGTTTGATAGATCCGGGTTTATGTTTTAATCTTTATTTTATATGCCAACATTAATTTTTTAATTACTTTTCATAATTTTTTATTTTATAAGCTGACATAAAAAAATTTATCAGAAATGATAACATTACCACACATCAATGACTAGCTAGCAGACTGCACCCTTTGGTACAAGTATTCAAATGTTTTATGCTATCAAATTGAAAGCATAATGTTTAAAACCCATCATCCTAAGGATTCTCATACGATGATGTTCAAGAAATGCCCTCCACTTTAATTTTGTAAATGAAAATTCAAGTTTGAAACCTTCTCTGTAATCCAAAAACTGCCAGCAATAATAGGTTTAGCTCTTCTTATTTTCAGCTCTGAGCTCACGTTAATATTATCTTGAAATTCTTGCTCTAATATCCCAATATCAACAAACCTGTCAAGCACTGGAATTTTGAACTCTCCTCATTTCAATGTAGAGTCACCACAGATTTTTATGAATATGTATATAATGTAAACAGGATATAAAAAGCGTGAGGGCTCCACCCTTTCCCATGTATATCATCTCTACGACCATAGAATCTTCCAAATACAAAAAATTGTTGAACATTAAGACTTCCATCAATCTATAGTAGGTGTGCTTTTCCCTGTTATCAGGCTACATTCTTAGTGAAAGCATTTGCTACACATTTTATTTCAATTTTGCCTACATATATTGTGTTACAAAAAAGAATACGCAAGTTAAACACTAAATTTTTTATCTTTCTGTTGTTTTTCACCCTTTTATTCATTCTAAAATATAGACTAAACTCAATATAAGCACTTTATATTTGTTAGAGATATTGCTACAATAGAATTGGTTAGCTAGATTTGGTAGAGATATTGCTTACAAGAGAATTGGTTAGCTAGATTTGGTTGGGTTTGTTAGAGATAGTTGAGATATTCTCTCAACTTCTCTACCCAGATTTAGAATAAGTTGAATATCAGATCAAATAACTCTATATATTTGTATCAATTTGAAGATAATGCATATCAGTTTATTGTGTGTGTGAATATGTCTCTTCTCCAAATTTCTAATTTGGTATCAGAGTAGGTTCCGGCTTAACTCCCTCACAGGAGGGCCAGGAAAATGTGAGAGCAACTATAGTCGTTGTAAGAATAGGATTAGGTGTGTGAGAGTAGATTTGTTTAATTTTATTGTTGGAGTGTGTTTCGTGTGAAAAGTTTTGTATCCCTACGAAAAATTTGTACACCTGCTCACAAATTTGCTCTTCGTCTAGTGAAAGAAGACACCGCAGCTTGTTATTCATACATCCCGTGAGGGAAATTGTTGTCTATCCAGATCACTTTTCTATAACTGTTGAAATTTGCTCTTCGGGGGGATTTCACAAATGGAAGTGTATCCATAGGATGATTCAGTATCGAGATTGTCCTTCGGGAGGTCAAGAGGCGTTAATTCTGCAAAGTACGTCAATGATGGTCAGACGTGGTTATATTTTAAATGAATCAAGTAGGAAGATCACAAGTGTGGTGAAGAGAAGAGCAAAAACCATGAGATTTCACAGTGGGTGTAATTGCTAGTGAAGGCCATATCATACAATTATGACATGAGACAAAGTTGTATGTGTTTTAATGTTTGTTATTTGTAATGTAAGCAATAAGGGAGGGTGTTAGAGATATTGCTTACAATACAAATGGTTAGCTAGATTTGGTTGGGTTTGTTAGAGATAGTTGAGATATTCTCTCAACTTCTCTAGCCAGATTTAGAATAAGTTGAATCTGATAACAGATCAAATAACTCTATATATTTGTATCAATTTGAAGATAATACATATCAGTTTATTGTGTGTGTGAATATGTCTCTTCTTCAAATTTCTAATTATATTTGCTTCACATCCATAAAAGTATGCTTCTGCAAATGTACAAACATTGCAATACAATTAAACACTTTGTTTTCCTTCTTCCTTTTCAAATATAATTGGTACTAACCATACTATAGCATGCAAACAGAGATTCTTTGTCCCGACATAGTTTCACTTGGACTCCAATATAAACTAGAAATATTCATTGACTGGTATGTGAAAAGATGTCTTAATTCAAGTTAGAACTTAGAATCATTCCTTTCCATGTCATATGGTCCTATCAGGGTGGGGGATGATGATACAGAGGGCCACTCTGCTTACTACAGACATGTGACAGTACCGATCTCCTGTCTCAGTTGCCAGCATTGGTCTTCATTTTCCCTTTAAGCCAATTCATACATGTACTTGGGTCCTATAGTATGGGTTTACAACTTTACCCTGTCTCACTATGTTTACAGTGTTCACTTTGTTCACATTATTTTAACATCTTAGTGTTTAGCTACTTTTTCAGTCCATAGAGATCTTACTAACATAGTTCTTTTCTATCCTGCTGGATGTAATTTCCAGTCCAATTGACTTTCTTTGGTCATTCATGGACACTAAAATAATTTCTTTCTTTCTTTCTCAAACTCTATTTGACTTGGGCTTTCATTCACGTGCCACAATCCAATCCATATTCCAAACTCCCTTTAGAGAAGGCATCCAAATTGGTTATATATATATATATGGTCATTTGGTCTGACATTCACTTCTATGAATGTAATTGCTAACAACTACGAAACAATCCTGACCAATTTAGGAAACTATGCCATATCCGTTTACTTTATAATAGTTACTAGACTATAAATTCTCCTCTTACCAATTACATTAACCATTAATGTAACCTTCCTATTAACGGCACTCTTTCATAAACAACTTTGAAGATATTTTATCAACTTGTTGATTTAGAACTTTAATTCCAAGTCTTTTAACATGATAAAAGGGCTTAGATAGGGGAGGGAAAGTGATGTTCACTAACCCCTCGTCATTATGCAAATGAACACAGAAGCTGCACTATTCTGCACCTTTCATCTAAAGCAATGGAAAACGTTACAGCCTGCTTCTTTCTACCAAGAAAATATATTGTACTTCTAATCTTACAATCTTCAGAACAAAAACAGTATTTCTCAATTGTTGATTATTGGAAAGCAAAAGCACTATGCCTGTGTCTACTGGCTGAGAAGAGATGCCAAGCCCACTCCAATTTTTTCTTTTGCCTGCTTGTCCAATGAATCTTCTCCAATATATAGGTCAAACAAAGAACGACACAACAGCTGGCTCGGAATGCTGCCAACCTCATTTTCATCAACTACAAGCAAAAAATGGAATAAATTAATTCTGCCACTTATGGTATTCCATATCTTCTGTATGATGAATTAACTAACACTGAAGAAAATAGAATATATGAAAAGAAAGCATTTAAAGAGATAAATAAGCACTCCGCAGGATACAAAAGGTTGCAAGGAATAATTTATGCAGTGGTTATCTTTGAACATGGTCAAACTATGGCATGATGTAGACTTTAAGCTTATAGTTATTGCTAGTATATCATCAGCCAATATCCTAGAAACAAAATTTACTAAATCCAGTTGTGTTCATTTTAGGAAACCAAAATACGTAATAAATAGCTAGTAATCACAAGAGAAAAGCAATCCCCTTTGTGCCTTTTGAAATTAACAAAGAGAAACATGCATGCCATTAATTATGAATCAAGTCAACATACTTATGTATAATCTGCAATTCAATGAGAACTATATTTTACAAGAGGGGTTACAAAATCATTTGTATAAAAGAAGCCTAAAGCAATGCTTCCTCTAACCAGCTCAGAACTTGCCTACGACTGGAAGGACATCATCTGTAGGATCCAAACTTCATCGTAAAATGTGTAGAAAAACTAACAGGAAAACAATTTTTTCATTTTGAACACCAAAATGCCATATTTCAGTTCTCTATTACTCAAGAAAGTTGCAGTTAATGCCAGCGTGTTTATATGGACCTGACCTTTCTTTCGGAGCGAGGAGGTCCAATTAAAACCTTGTGTGAGTTAAGTATAGATAGCTTACTTTTTGTTTGGAGAACGTGACCAGGGAGTCTAGTAATGTGTATTTTTGTGCCACGTGGTAGCTTCTGATCATCCTTAAACTGAGATGTGAATCTAAACACAAATAAAATATTTTATGTTAGCACATAAATGTCTCATATGCAACCCATGAAACTGAATTTAAATGCCAAGAGAAGGAATAATCCATAACACCTACTACACACAAGCTTAATTATCATGCAAATAATGAAGGGAGACTGACAAAGATTTCTCCAAAATATTGTGTTCCAGACCTTAGTTCTTAGAAAAAAATCACCTTGAATAAAAGAAAATAGGATCTAAAATAGCATAAAAACCAATGTTTGAATCTCTACATGTCTATTTGCCATTTTTATTTTTTGACCTTGCACCTGCACTCCCAAATCAAAGGTTGTTTGAAATTGAAATCAGTAGAAAAGTTTTACACGTTGTCCTTCTGGACTTGGTCCAAAGATGCAGACCAAACCTTTTTATAGTCAACTATTTCCATATATACACCTATTAAATGAGAGGACTCCCAATGCTTATATGATTCATCATATCATTAGTCAAACAAGAATTTAATAGATAAAATATTGTAAATTTTCAATAAAGAACCTTTGCAATAATTCCTTATTCTGGCTTCCACTGAATTTCTGCAGTCGACTCCCAATTGATTCTTCAAAGGCACTACGCACTGAACCAATACTTAATTTACCATACACAATCTCAAGCCTTACTGTCAAACTCAAATCATTTCCAATCAAATCTTCAATAAATTCTTTACTATCCTTCAGTTCTGTTACTGACATCTTCCCATACTTGTCAACAAACTTTTCCTTGAGACTGTTCTCGTCTACATATACACCTGCAGATAAAACAAAAGCATGACCTGGATTAGTCCAGACTAAACAATTGATCTACAAACCTGATATCTGGATCTAAAATGTAAGCAACCAGACCCTAAATCCATCCCAAACCTGCAGGAACTTAGAATTTTGATTCTTTGTCTAAACGTTGACAGAAATTATACAAAATTTCAACTGTAATAATTAAAATATGGCCCCTCTAGCATGTCAAGGCACTGGCAAAAATGCTAGTAAGTGTATTCAAATTTAAAACACACTCTACCTTCAGTTAATAATATTTTCGAAGCAACCAGACCACTAAATCAATTCCAAACCTACAGGAACTTAGAAATTTGATTTTTTGTTAAAACCTTACCAGAAATTATACAAAATTTCAACTGTTATAATTAAAATATGGCCCATATTGCAAGTCAAGGTACTGGTAAAAATGCTAGTCAGCATATTAGAATTTAAAACGCACTCAAACTTTGAGTTAATAATATTTTCAGCAGAAACAAAAGGTCCAATGTGAATATTGCCATAATCCTTTTGCTTACAGAGTTTTAAGCTGGATGTCTTGAAGCATGCCTCTTCTCTAGGTAGAAAACTGAGGTCAAGCATGTGATTGTTTATGGTGCAGACCTAACCACAACATCTTTGTTGGGTATTAGACTCTATGTGCATTAGCTACTTTGTATGTATGCTCATGAATTTGTAATAATGTTCTTGTCTTAGGCCTTTAGAGTATCATTTTTTAATATTTGTAAAAGGTTACTTTAATGTAGTAAGGGCTTTGTCACTTTTATTAATGACTTAAGCTTTTAGTTACAGGTTTTGCCTTCTTTCTTGTATAAAATAGGGATTTCCTAAATCTCATTTTTAAGATTTTAACTATTATTTTATCAATATAATCAACAAGTTTAGAGGAGATGTCTTCCTCCATTACTCGGATTTACAGGTACAATCCTCCCTTGGTGTGCAAGTGCCCCCACTATTTTCTCTCCATTTCGCTATTTACTTCTGTTACTCTTAGTTTGTTTAGGTTAAATCAAAAGCAGCATAAGTAGTTTCATTTTGGGTGTAGGAACACTACAAGTTGGTATCAAAGGTTTCTGTCATGAACCTCTAAATTCCATAAATAAATACAAAATTTGATACATATAACTATATAAAAACATCTTTATGTTCCTAGCATGTAATAGTTACTATAGCATGAGTAAATTTGTTGTTGCTTTGTATATTCGCTTACACAATTACTAAAACTGCTCTTTGACAGGTTGCACAAATTGTGGATGTTTCCAAAGTTAACGGCATGCTGCCGCCATACCTGAAGGTGATGTTTTGTTCCTTTTACATTATCTTGTTATAGGTTTACTAAAGGCTTGCTTAGCCCTAAGGCTAAGTCTTGGTCTTCATTCCCTGCCTTAACTATTAAGCGTTGAGGCTTCAGTTGTAAATGAAAAGATTTGGGAGACTATGGGTATAGTCTTGATCCCATCATTTAAATGTATTAAGGCCTAAAAGGACCCAAGGTATAACCTTGGTCCTAATGCGCAAGGGCTAACATATAACATGGTTTCTTGTGTTGATTTACATGTTTATACATTATGGGCTATGGGGTTTATACCATAGTCAAACCTTGGTTTAAAGCAATAAATTATTGTCATGTTATAATAACATTATTTGGCCGTGCGTAATGATGGTTTATAAATGGTTTGTACCTTGGTTGACTTTTAGCCTAAGTCACCTGGTTCGGCAATTTTTTGCCTTAAAAATCGGAAAGCGACAATTTTCTGAGACAGCCAAATTAATCGGATTAAAATCACCGAATTTAATCACAAATTTTTTTTTTTTGGCAAATTTCAAGGGGAATTAAATCGCCACAGGTTCAGGTAAGATTTTGTGAAAACAGCATAAAATCGTTGAGTTTTTCTTCCCCTTTTCATGTCCTGCGGGTAAACCCTAGTCCCTATCAAAACTTTTGCCCCTCGCAAAGCCGTTGTATATTGTCATTGTTCATTGCTCATTCCACGAGTGAAGACGTCAATTCTCAGTGATTGTGAGTGAAGTGGGGACCATGTAGGTCGTAGTTCTGTCACCCGTGAGTCGCAGTTTACAGATGGGCGATTCTAGCAGCTGTTGTTGTTGAAAGAACTTGAAACCTGAGGGAAGACTACCGACTCTAGTGGCAGACTGCAGTGAGTGTGAGTCGTGACCTCTCCAGCGCGCCGAGTCTTTGTGCAGGGTTATGCTACAGCATACATCCACAAGCTCCGATCGATGGGTTTTGATGGGTCCCGTCGATCGAGATCTTTCTAAAGGTTCGCGAATACTTAATTAAACAAATCCATATTATAAATATTATATGCTATAAATATAATATTCGTCTATAAGCTTTCTATATTAAATAATTAATATAAACTTACAAATCATATATATAATTAATAATATAAATTTAGTTATAAAAGATATTATAATTAGATATTTTCTTTTTTAAACATAAGTTTATATATATGTTAATATTTAAAATTAATTATATATATATATATATATATATGACAAATTTTAACCATATATGTTAATAATTAAAATTATATATATATAGTCTCTCGAATTTAATGCCGAATTTTATCACCAAAATTTTCACTGCCGAATTTTTGTCGAATTTTAATGTCGCCGAACTTGAACACGAATTCGAACGAGGTGACTTACACATCAAGGTTTGCCCTGGCTACGAGTTGGCAGCACAGCCGGGCTTTTAATGCTTCGCCTAAGAATCAATCTCGATCATCCACTTGTACAGCCTGATTGCCAGGTTCTTAAGTGTCTTTGTTTTTGTCCGAGCACTTCATTTGTAGTTATTCGGCCTGTAATCTCTAGGAGCATAGGCTCTGCCCTCATGGCGATTTTGTAAGGTTCTTGGTGTAAAAACTTGCCAGTCGTTAATAGCATTCTTCCTGGTCGATTCCCAAGGTTTAAAGGAGGTTTCCTCTGCGTTCATGGCCGCCATTAGCCATAGCTTACTAGTTGTTGTGACTCAAACCTTGCCACCTTCTTCAGCCTCAAACTGCCTTTTACCAGGTAAGGACAATTCATCTTAACTCTGCAAACGATGTGTTATTATGTTTTATGAACTCTTCAGGTTGTAAAGACTGATGCTTAAAACCTTTCTTGCAGGATAAGGAGGGATAAGGGCGTCCAGGAGGAGCCAACCCCTGGCCCTCTTTACAATTCAAACAAGGTAATGGAAAACTACATTTGTTTTACATTGTTCAATTCTTTTCACGTTTGTTATGGTTCTGATTGTGACCAGTTGGTTGCAAGTTTGGGAGCACCGACGAAGATGGCAACAAGGTCACCTCCTCCCAGGCCCGCGTCTTAAACTGCAAAGGTGAGTACAATTCCTTACTTTGTTTAAATACTAAAAAAATTAACCTTGGTTGCTGACTGTTTTTGTTTGCTTGTTGCAGGTGGCTCTTCGCTGGGTTTTGGGGGCATGATGGAAGTTCAGGCTTCTGCCTTCTTGCAAGATAAGTTACTGTGTGGTTGGTTCAACCCTTTGGGGTTTATACTCTATCGGACAGAGGGCTTCGCGGCCTCTTTGTTCCAACATTATTTTTAAAACTCATTTTGTGCATGTGTTACTTTGTTCTATGGATTAAAAGATTACCGTGGGTGCCTCCGTTAATGGGCTTACCACCACTTCGGTTAACCTGTAAACTTATTTAAATGTTGGGGTTTTTATTAATAGATGGTGGATGCCATTGTTGATGGTCTTACAACCACAAGGATTTCAAATCCATTTGTTTAACATTCGGTGTTAAAAGATTAATGCGACCCTTAGGGTCTTTTCCAATTTCTTATTTATGCGTTTTCTGTGCATCAATGGAAGTTTAGAATAATACCTGTCATGATTTTAATTCTACGAATTTAGCTGGAAACGACCGCCCTCGGTCTGTACCATTGAATCGTATGAGTTTGGTTATTTCTTGATTGATAGTTCCTGTTACTAGATTAAGTTTACACCATGGATTCCATATGGTCTTATTGCCACATATGGGATTTGATTGATTCGTTGTTTTAAAAGAGGATTTGTATCTTGTACATTAGATTTTGGTTATTAAAAGGTAAAGATTGAAGCACGGGTTTAGATGTGCGATCATGATAGATGCTTAAAGCAACCGTGGTAGTAGATCCAAGCTTTTATGTAGAAAACCCTGACATCCGTCGGGGATTGCTAGTCAATTAATGAGTGGGGTATTTTGATTCCTTTAGATATTTATGATTTCAATATTTGGTATAGTTAGATATTTATAATTTCAAATATGGCATCTGTAGTTATTCCACTTAGATCATCATGAGTCCCAATCTAAGCATTCTCGATCTATATTGGGGGTTTATGAAATGAGATGAATTTAAAATGTTATAGTTCTATGGAGGCCTCTCGGCTCTTCTCCTATTAAGAGAATAACCAGATTATAGTACTTTCAATTATTAGTTTAAACAGAGGATTATTTGACTGTAATATTTGATTCATTTTATTTTGGCAATCTTTCTGTGATTTTGTTATAATAGTTAGAAAATGTTCTTTCTATCTACCTTGATTGTAAATTAACTAAACTTATGCTAATATATAATATGATTCTGCTTTTTGAATAGTTTATAGTAAATACTATGTCGTGAACATAAGCAACTTATTCTATACTGTCGCGTCCCCACCCCTCATCCCGACGATGGAGAGGATGCGACCTACACACTACTGCTGTCCAACGGAAAAAATAGCCCCATGAAACATAAAAACATAATAATTAAAATGCATTGAGCATAAATATATACACAGATGCATAGTGCATTCTACAGTGGAAGCAAGATTCATCCATTCAAACATGTTCATATTAATTCCTAAAACAAATAGTTTGCAAAGATTAAGCACAAGAATACTTATCTTGAAATGACGTTGGCCCGCAACTAGCTACGCCGTTGCAACATTCCACCCAACCATGGGCCAATGTGCTCATCAATCTCTCAGCATCACTAGGGCATGATTCCACAAGGCACTAGGGAACAACAAGCTTACACATAGCCAAAAGTTAAAACCACGCATCCACAGTCAGGCCAACTCACAATTGGGTTTCACAGACTGCTAAGGAAACAAGCCAATTACATAGGGGTTCCTTGGACTTACTCGGCCAAGCCTAAATTCACATCAGACACGCAGTCAACCAATTAACAAGTGGGTTCCTTGGACTTACTCAGCCAAGGTAACACCATCATGCACTTCACAACAAAACACAATTGTTGGGTTGTAGAGAAACGTTTGGCAACCACATACATAAATGGAAGATGGGGAAAAACAACCCAAGTGACCAAATTGACTCAGCAAACGTTTAATGGCCTTGCCAAGGAAAAAACGGCCTCTATTCACACCAAATCGTGGGTCTACCCTCCTAGCCACAAAACATAACCAAAAGGGGTGGGTTTGCAACCCAACAGACTGGTCAAGAGGGCAAAAACGACCCAAGATGAGCAATTATGTTTTCAAAAAACGTTCCTAGGCATTATGGAGAAAATTCGACCACCACAATCCCCCGAATCGTAAATCTGAACTTAGAAAACGTCTTTGAGCATTGTCGAAGCAAAAACAACCATCATTCGCTCCCAAATTGGGAGATCTTGGCTTCCTAACCACTGAGCAACACAAAAACGAATTTATGGGCATGGAACAATGAGGAAACATCAGAAATCGTGAGGGAAAACGCCCAACAAGCTCAGCTATGTGAGGAAGACCAAAAACGACCTCTTGAAACCCCCAAAACGTGAATTGTTGCTGCACATTCACTCAACAAAACAAAATTAGGATTTCCCCGCCATGGCAATGAGGAAAACCACAACAAAAACGCCCAAGGAGGATCCCAGCCACTGAGCATTGCCAAATCAAATTCCCAGCCATGGGAAAATGAAGAAAACACCAAAAACGTGAGGGAGAATGCCCCAGCTGTCTCCAGCTGCATGAGGAAACAAACGCATGGGTGAAGAATGGCTTGGGAAGGCATTTCCCAGCATTTACTTGCCTAAGAAGCCAAAAACACGTTTTCCAAAAATGGGTGACTTCCCAAATTCGAATTTGACCTCCATACCTTTCCCATCCCAAGGCAATAACTTCCTTCACCAACTTTAGATAACTGGGCATAAAAGACAAAAAGGGTGGTTGACAACTTTATGGGTTTACCCTTTGACATTTGGCTTTTCCCCATTGTCCCAAAGGTTTGGATATTCCCCCTCCCTATTCCTTGTGAAATCATGCCCCCATCTCTTTAATGTTGCGGCGCATAGCTAGTTGTGGTATTTTATTAATTTGCATTTTACATGATGTCTCAAAACTGATTGTGCCTGGCTAGCACATAAACCATTGGCATCGATTTTAATCATCAAAACATAACACACTAAATCCATGGTGGGGCCTTTACCTTGAGGTCCACACCATGATTTATTAATGCTATTTACATCATATGCAATTCAATACCATGGGGTCAAAACCGAGTTGTACCCTATACTTAGATCTTTCATTCAAAATCCTAATTGTTTTAATCAACACATATTGCTCGAACTCTCGATTCGGGTATGGATGCCCGAACATAGATTCGTTAGGAATCCTACAAATACTAAATAAGATTATTTTACAGACATGAAAATAATTAATGGGAAAGTATATTTAGATTTGAAAACATAAATAGGAAAGATTTGAGCAGATGCTTAATAGATCAATATTCTATACAGATGCATAATAAGATTTATGTTAAAAGAATTAGTTGTGATTCATAGATAAAAATGGAAATCCTACTGTAACTAGTTCTTAAAACAGATAAGAAATAGGACAAGGAACCTAGCACCACTGTCAAAAAAAAAAATGAAATAGTCGTTTCTCCCAACCAACTCCTAGAGCAACCAAGTCTCACTTGCTCTAGAACCCCTGAGCCTGTTTGCTGAACCACAAGAGCAAAATCCACTTAATGCGCCATCTCTTGCATTATCAGATTAATTCCCCGTCCAATGCTAGCCTCCTGCTTGCTAATGGACATACTATTATATAGTATTTTTCCTAGGACTAGGTCATTTATGAGCCTCCTGCTCTTTAGCACTCAACACGAAGTTGTGACATGATTTTGGGGAAGATGCCTCCCACACCTTGAGTTCTCACTCAGCAGCTTCAGCCACTTGTCGTTTCCTCTTGTGGGTCAGTAAACACTCTTTCAACAGCTATTTCATTTTTGTCCCCTCCAGTATCTTTTATTAATAAAAGAATACTCCATTACATTTGTTCTATTTTTGACTTCTTGTAAAAAATATTTAAAATAATAAAACAAAATAAAATATTCAAAACAATTTATTAAATCTTGGTGTATTACAGTTTCAGTCAACTTTCACCCTTGCAATGTGATTTCCAAAAAATGGCAAGGGGCAAATCCCAAAATGTTACTAAAGAAGAGCTCGACAAAAGATTCACAAAGATTGTAGAAGAAACGAGGCAGTTGATGTAGCTACAAAGCCTAGGCAAAAGGATTAAGGACCATCACCCCACATGTAGCATGAAGATTTTTTATTTAGATTGAGGATCCGGCCTAAGCAGGTTTTCTGGGAGTTTTATGGCTTCAACCAATTTTCACCCTTGCTATGTGATTTCCAAAAAATGGTGGGGAAAATCCCAAAATGTGACTAAAGAATAGCTAGACAAAAGTTTGTAGAAGAAACAAGGCAGTTGATGTAGCTACAAACCCTCGGCAAAAAAATTAAGGACTGTTACCCCTCATGTAGCATGAGGATTTTTTATCCAAATTGGAGACCCGTCCCAAGCAGGTTGCATGGGAATTTTTAAATTTTATGGATTTGGGCCATAGCTTGATATTTGATGCACAGATATCAAGGATTGTTTTATAGTTGGCATTATCCTTGTACAGGACAAACAGATTCATGATTGTTTGATGGAGCATTATGGTTCATTAAGAGGCATTATTGTATGTAAACATGATCTCCTTGACACCTCCCTCATGACAGTTTCTGTTGAAGGATAGTTTATCTGTTGAACACCTTAGTGGGTGTTGAAGGGTCTTCAAGAGGGTGATCCATTTGCACACTTGTTTTCCTATTGCTGCTACCCCCTAGAGCACATTGGCGTGAAGAGATTACATTCAACGATTTATTATAGGAGTGCCTTGGTTATATGATGTTTATTATCTTCATGTCGGCTTATTCATCATGGATCATGGTTATTTTAGTTGAGCGCTCCATCCATGCACTCATTTCTATGGTGAATTTAGCCTCCAATGGCTATGGACCAGGTGCAATGCTCATGGCACATTTCTGCTTGGTAGTGTAACGCCCTTGATGGTATGGACAGCTTGGTCTTGATTTAGCATCTTTTGAGGCAGTGACAACTTGATGAGATGGAGCACTTCCCTTGACTGGCATCTTTTCACATATTTGGAGGCATGGGGAGTCGAGACTTTGTTTGCACCTGTGTTACTTGGGAGCGGAAGCGAAAGCGAGAGGCGGAAGCAAGAGCAGGAGCAAAAAGCGAAATTTTCAAAAGCTTCCGATTTGGAAGTGTTTTATATATATATATATATATATATATATTGATGCATATATGTCAACAAATGCATGTAGAATGTTGAATTAGTTATGGAAAGTATAAAAACATGAAATAAACCATAATACCATATAACATCATTCATCAATCATCAATCATCAATCATCAGTAGTGAATTTGTCGACCATAGGTCCAATATCCATAACATCAACCTTAAAGGTTCAAATTTTCAATATATAATAAATAGGCTATAAACTAGGGATTCTTGAAAAACTTGTTTTGAGGCCACCAATAAATAGGCTATAAGCTAGGCTATAAAACTGAGCTATAAACTAGGGATTCTTCAAAAACTAGTTTTGAGGCCACCAACATTAATCAAAACAATCAACACCACCAACATCAAGGTACATAGAGGGGTTGATGTGTTTGATTAAATGCCAATGCCATACCCTCATACATGATAGAACCTAGTGGAAACATTGCAAATCCTGAAATCGTAAAAACTATTAAGTCTATTGAATTTTGAATGGGATCAAAAATTCTACATTTTGCATTTGAAGTCCGATGAGGTTGGAACCACTCTCAAACATCCTGAAACAATTAATGGTAATGTTAAAAATTTAAGTAGAAGGATAGAAAATGAAAGATAAGAACCATTTAATGCTACTGATGATTACTAAGATTAGTTTTTTTGCTATTAAAATAGGCTTCTCCTCCTTTATATAGCATTAGTATGGACCTAAGGTTAGTAACTTAGTTCCCCTCCACCCATCACTTAACTTTTTGTTTTTTTGAAGAAAAATTGAAAAAAAAGGAGGAAGCGTTTTTTTTTTTGCAAGGAAGCAAGCTTCCTGAAAACGCTCCCATATGTAAGTGTTTAGGAAGCGCGCTTCCTGGATGCTTCCTTTAGAAGCGAGCTTCGAGAGCGGGAGCAGAGGGGGGTGGCTTCCCCGCAACATAGGTTTGCACACACTCTTCTAGGTTGATCCACGTTGACACCCATGGTTTGGAGAGTTGTTAACGGTATTTGCACATTGTCACATGTTTACCTGTTATGCCTCAGAGTGTCTGAAGCATTCCTTCCAAATGTACCAAAGTGAAGGGTTTCTTTTTCTTTTGTAAAGGCCAAGTTTTGGGGCTATATTATGTTTGATGAATTTGGGGCTAAATACCCTTGATTATGTATTGGTAGGTCACCTTAGTTTCCACCTCAGGGAGGTGTTGGCCTTTTGGATCTACTAACTACCCTTTGGGTGGGTGTCTAGTGCCCTTGAGTCAAATCATTGGGACACATGGCCACACTAATATTTTGGTTTGATGAGGTGATAACGCATGTAAGGGTTGTCATACCTGGTTTATCACACCTCATTTTTTCCACTTGAACCTATTGTTTTAACGCAAAACCCCTCCTCCTAGTTTCCATACCCATGACATCATTCCTTAAAGAAGAAGCCTACATTGTTAAAAAGGATGGCGTTGAGGGACAAACATCTATTGGGGTTAGTTGACAGCCTCTTTTTGGCTCACCTTGCACTTGGTGGAGCCTAATTGCACATTTTTATTCTTATTTTATGTCATTGTATGGTTTAATCCCCAGTTTGCACTAACCTTAAATTTTATAATTTGTCATTAACTTTGTAGCCTCAAATTTGTAAAAGGTTGAGGGTTGTTTCATATAAATAAGAAAACCTCACCTCATTTGTAAATCATGGACAAGGGCTCAAATTATGTATTCTTTTCTTTTTCTGTTGGTTTATTGGAGCACTTGAAGCTATGCAAACCTCTCTCTCGGATGTCTTTTTTGCTCGAAGGATGAATTGATGATGTTAAAGGGTTTGATTTTGAACATGCTAAGTTGATGCTAGACTAGTTGTAATAACTCATTCTCAAGGGTGACCTAAGACACATCATCTTGCTCATTCTTAGTCAATGTTGGTAAGTTTATCTTCTAGCCCTAGTTTAAAATTGCTCTTAAAGAGCTTTGGATTGAGTTAGGGCTTGTTTTCTAGCATTTTATCAAAACTTGCTTGAGGAGAGCTTCCTACCAAGGATCTCTCCATCGTTTTGTTGGGCCTTGGACTTCTCTATTTGCCCTAATTAGGGTTTCGCTACCTAACCCTTAAGGTTGCTAGGTTAGCCCTAGGTGCAAGTATTGAATACAATCTCAAGAGGGACGTTAGCCTCAATCTCTCATAGCCCTGAAATTTGAGACAAAAATATAACACCCTATCTATCAATCCTCTTTTTATCAAATTTTACATGTTTTATTTTATGCATAAAAGTATTTTACTACTAGAAAAAACCTAAAAAATAAATAAATCCAAAAATAGACGCGATTTCGTATTTTTGGTCCACCCTAAAATTTTGCCCTAGGGTTTTATCCACAAACCCTAGAGGGCATCCTCTTTCGAGGAAATGCATTGGGATATATGAAACCCTAGTAATTGGTGAGTTAGAGGGTGTGTGGTATTTCTATCTTAGCCTACAACTTCGCCCTAGTTCAATTGTTATCTTTTCCTTGAGGGAACACTTTTTTGGAGCGATTTCCCAAGGAAGTGTGACATTGTCTTGTGAAGTGTGAAATTGCCTTGAAGGACATGATATTATTTGGAATTTGTGATAAATTGAATAACTCCGACAAGGCACTAATCATAGCTATCAGGTTTTTGCGGAAGGTAATTGTGGTTTGTTGGTGGTTGCAGGTATCTTTCATTAATTAGGGTCTCCCCCTGGGATTTGGAGTCACCCGAAGTGTTAAGAGATTAGACTGTGGTGACATTAGGTATATGTCTCTCTCGAGCTTACCGCCACTAGCACTAGGTCTACATAGCCTTGATTTGCAAAGGGCTGCTAGTTCAAGCAGTAACATTTACCCATGGTTTTGGGAGCCACTTTGTCCTTGCATTGGATATTGAACTAACTTCGTGGCACTTTCTCCTAGGTCAAGTTGTTTACGATATTTCTTGGAGTTAGGACACTAGTACATGTGCATGTAACCACATTTGCACATATGTTGAGGTCTTTCCACTTTTTGAGTTTGATTACAACTATATGGGCATTGGGCACACTTCCCTATGATATCTTCTTGTGAGACGAGTTATTGACTCCTTAAAGACAGCCCTTTGGTCCTCTTGCACTATTTTTGGCACCCATCGATGGCTCTAGGGTTTTGACCCCTCATTATAGTGGAACACCCTTTTATTTTTAGTATTGTGGCAAGGGTGGTTATAATGACATATTCCTCTCAAACCCTAGTCATTTTTGTTATATTTGGTATGATGTATCACTATCTTAGTGGAGCACTCCTCCTTTGAAGAGTATTTTAATATATTTTGGAGATTTCTTGCGGGGCAAACTTTTGAAGATCCGTCTATGTGGTCCTATGAGGTTTCTTTACATGGCCAAAATGCCCCAAGAACAAGTAAGAGATGGACATGTAGGATGCCCACTACTTGGTCCATTTGTTTATTATGGCATGCCCACTAATTGGTCCATTTTTTTAATATTTCATTGCTCTAGGGTTTCTAACTTGTCTTGAGTTAGTTGGAGGATATTATTTGTTTATGCCTCCCTCAAAGAGATCTAGGATCTAAATCATGGATAATATTATTTTATTTGAGCAGGTTTTGAGCTTGGCCTCTATATAATAGAAGCTCCTCCTACTGTATTGGTTGTTGATCGTTTGAGGAGCTATAATTATTTTGGGTTTTGGTTTTTTATGAAAATATTTGAATGACAATGTGATAAATGAAGTTTCATCTAATGTGTGGCATCCCATCTTCCATACTTGGCTGATTTATATGCTGGAAATTTTGCTTCAAGCTGCTGCATAAGGGTTTCAAGCTAAGGGACAGTTTTATCAATTTAATAAAGGCTTTAGATGGGGTGCATTCTAACTAGCTCTTTTGTTGTTTTTACTTAGAGGTTGAAAGATCTATTCTATGTTATTTCATTGAAAGATATGTTGGTGATTTTCAGCTTAAAGTAGGATCACATCATATTGTTATTGCAAGTTCACACAAGGGCACCTATGAAAGGGCCTTTCACTATTATATTTCCAACCATTTTAAATCTGCAATCAATTTTTAATTTTCTGTTGTAACAGCAACTATTACTCTCATCGATCATCTATAATCAGCTCTCTTTGTTTCTTTATGGCTCCATATGCCCAGAACATTTAGCAATAGTCTTGCCCCCATTAACCACCTTTAAAATAAACCTAATAAACTCATTTAAAGCAACTTTTCACTTTACCCAAACCTTCATTTACCTTAGAAGTTAGGTCCTTAGCTTTAGTAATCCTAACCCTAGGGATACCCCCTTGTGTGGAAGGAGAGCAGACCTTAAGTGAGAAGAGGCATTGTTGAGGTGACAGTGACAATCCTCTTGTACCCTTGAGGATTGCACCCGCTCTTTGGACTTTGAAGCTCAAGTGTAAGAACAATGGGTAATGAGGACCATTGACCCTAAGCAAAATACTTCATTTCACAATCCTAAAATATTTCAAGAGGAAAAGGAGGATGTGAACCCTTGGCAAAAGGGAGGCAACACTCCTCTAAGCTCCTTGACCACACAGAACACTCACAAACCCATTTTCAACCTTCAATGAAAATCACACAGTACGACTTCGGCAATAAAGTGGAAGTACGCACATGGCTAAGCAAGATGAAGTTAGGCTTCAAGGAACAACAAATTGACAATCATGAGCATAAATTAACAGTGAGGCTGCAACCTTTGAATGGGTAGTCCATACATAGGGTGAGAGATGGATCTCTGAAAAAACTAAAGGGTACTTCGGCTAGTTTATAGATCAGCTAACTTGGAGAGTAGATTGTAACTGAGATGAGCCCTATGGTATTCAACTCATGCACTTGTTCCAGAATGATTTGACAGTCAAAGAATACAATGAGAGGTGTAAGTATTGGATTCAAAGGCCAAACTCTCCACAGATCTTGTGCAAAAGATCTACATCTCAAATCAGAGGTCAGAAATCCAAACTACGGTAAGAATATTTGAACCTGATTCTTTGAAAAAGGCATTACCATAGCAGATAGCTAGGAGAGCAGACAGTCATCTTGAAGGATCTGGCATTGCAAACATTGTTATCGACAAAGTCTTGGCCTTGAACATTAGAGAAAAAATTGGAAAACCATGGCAAGTATTAAATAATCACATTGCCACATAAATATCAGAGAAAAAAATGCATATATAGGATGTATAAGTCCTAAGCTATGATTTTACCCTCATAAACATTTTATGATCTAAACTCCTAAGATCTACACCACTCAAACTTTGATATGAACTTGAGAGGATGCTCTCCTTGAAGAACTGGATAATGACTCTAGGCCACAAGAATAATCCCCTCAACCATTAGAAACAAGGGAACCCTCAGTCTCCCATGCCACAATGATTTGGTTAGGTAGTCTTAATACCTTCAAGTTCTATGCCTACATTAAAAAGCAAAGACCCCTTATTTTGGTTGATCCTAGTAGAACATTGAACATTCTTGATAAGAAACGAGTTAAATGATTGGGCTTCCATCTTTATCCTTTTGAAGGCTTTCCCGTCGACATCCCAAACAATAAACACATACAATGTGAAGGTGTGGTGCACAAGGTGAAACTTACTGGAAGACTATACCCCAAAGATGAATTTTATGTCACTTATCTCCAGTCATAGAGATTTGAGTAGATATTGTTTTGGATATCCAGTCACTTATCTCCTTGGGGTCCTACTCCACTAACCTGTTAAGCCCTAAATGTTGGGCACATTTCCCCCTATATTGTGGTGTATTACATATTATTGATGTCAGCTTGGGTCTATTAGTGGATCTATTGGTTGTTATTGTACACCTATGTCTCCTATATATAGGAAGGAAATATTTTCATGTTAGTTGTCATTGTATCTTGTCTTGTCGTATGTACTTAGTACATTGTGTAAGGAGGTTCCTCTCTCGAAGATGATTGCTATTTATCTTTGTTATGCATTATTAAGGCATGGATTACTCTCTTCTTGTCTATTTTTTCTCTTTATGCTATTTCTGGGACTTGGTTGCATAACATTTGGTACAGAGTTCTTTCCTCGGGACTGGTTTCTGCAAAACAAGTCATCTTGGAATTTTCGCTACAACTTTTTGTCTACAAGGGTGTTATCACATATATAGTAGCCAGGCTACCATATTCTATTTTTTAGACACAGTACATTTTTCAGCCAGATCTTTTACATATGAGATGCTGAGATGAGCAGTTTTGAAGGATCATTATTGTATTAGTGGACTATTGTACTCTCCCATGTCAGGACTGAGTCTCATGACACTCAGATTTCAGGACCGATGTAGCCATTTAGTCCTTACAGAGCAGTTATTGATGCCCAGTTTTATATCAGTGCTTTCTCATTGGACAGATGATGTTTCAGATGGATTATATTACATGATTATGACTCAGCTTTTTATATTGTGTTATGGTTATCATTGCTCTTATACTGATTTTTGTGACATGTATTAACTTGTGGTATCATGATTTGGCGGTCATAATTATATGGACTTTGATGTATTTGTATTTATGTATTGATGTCCTTACTCTAACTTTGAAGTTCCTGATCTATACTCATTGGTTTTACCCTCCTTAGGGAGAATAGAGGTAGTCATTCCCACCATTGTTTCGGCTTGCTAGTGTTGGCTCCATCATTCATTGTCTTCACCCATCCATTACCTTCCAATTTAGTTTTCAACCCGACTGACTTCTTGACTTATGGCATGGAGGATCTTTTTCCCCGCTAGAACTTTTGTTGGACAAGCCTCCCTGTTTATATTGTGTCTCGGCTCTGAGTTGGTGACAAAACTTGCCTTTGGTAAGTTGGATTGTATGCCTAAATCATTCTAGTCGGTTGTCTCGATGTTTGGCACTGTGCAGAACTCCCCCTAGTCACTTGAGATGTTGTTGGCTAAAACTGAAATCTCATGTACTTCCTGTATTGGAAATATTGAATATGCGCCCATGGAAAATGAAAATGCTAAAACTGTGTTTCTTAACATATGTAAAGAGGGCAAGAGCAATGAAATGCTAAAATACTCCTTGAAGAGTATAGGAAAAGGTCCAAAAAAGCAATGGTTAATAATATGCTATATCCAAATATTGTTGACCTTATAAAAATAAATATGTCCCGGATGAAAGTTGCGATTAGTTGTGCTTTTAAGCACTGGTGAAGTCCGAAAGGGTCATATAGGCCAAAAAGGCCATGGTATAAAATTAATGGTCCTAATGAACCTGGATCAAGCTTGATGTAGTCATGATGCCTAAGTTGAATAAACACTCTCTAAACAACTCACCCATTTGTGAGGCACTGCCATTCCTTGTGTTGTTGTTTGTCCGACATTGGTTATAGTGAGTATTCCCTTTCCATATCCAAGGTGTCATGATGTTAAGTAGGAAATCATCCTTTGCCTTAGCCTCGTCAATTTCATCCATCACCCTTCACTAGCAAATTGGCTACAGCTATGAAGTGAGTATAGTCCTGAAAGTCTAGTCTGAGTAATAATAAATAAAGCCTTATATATGTATTTGTTGATATACCGCCAGTGAAATGATTGCTACCTGTTGTGATTGTTGCTTGAATCAGTTGTAGAGCATGTCTTAGCCTTTTAACACTTGCAGCAGATGGATGATACTCTGAGTTATTATTGGTGTCTGATCATTTACAGATGGTTATATTGTTTATTGGATATGGTTGATGATCAAATATAGACCTGTGAGGGGTATGAGTATACACCTTAGATGGATTTGGACTCTCTGAGTCTAACGAGCTTGTTTATTTCCAGTTCCGGGCACTTGCAGATATGATCAGGCTCATTCTGCCTCTCTAATGCAGTTTTTCTTCACAAGTTGATATGTCTGAGCAGGGAGATGTTTCAGTTGGATCTCCTAGGGCATTGTATGGGCATAGGGGGTGCAGCCACTTGTTTGTACCATAGTACCCCTATCCCAGAGAGCCTGGTGGGCTCAGTTTGACAACGCAGGCACCCTAGAAGGTTGTTTTGGCAGGTTCACATTTCCCGAGGCAAATTAAAAAATGATTAAATGGCTACTAAAGAAATCGATTTGGGCTACTAAAGCAAGGAAATGGCATGGGATGAGTCATAATGATGAAAGTGATGTCCTCCACACCTCCAGCAGTTGCAGCACCTAATTGGGCCCACACCTATTTTTGGGCATTTTTATATTATTTTCTGGAGCTTTTGGGAGGCTCACGATTTCCTCAAGGAGGCACAAAGTCAAAGAATTAAAATATTATATTATTTTATTATGCCATGGGGACACCCAGAGGGAGTTAGTCAAACGCTCCTTGGACCCACCATTTGCTTCATTTATTTCTTGTTGAGTGGGTTACCCTCTTTATGGGTGATTTAGTCCACTTTGGTACTTTATCCATGTATTGTATGTTGAGCTCACCTCAACCATTGATTAGAACATTTTATCTTTTAATCTTAGCCACTTGTTTTGAAAGTGGTTAGGATTCGGTTATGATTGTGGTTCTCTCATTTCTATTTAAAGGAGAGAGCTTCTCATTTGTAAAGGGTCTTTGGCTCTTGGATCTGAATAATAGAAAGATTTTTCTGTGGATATTTTCTGGATCTGCTTTGCATTTGATGTTCTCAAATGGTGATTGGATAGTCTTCTACTTCCTAGCATTGTGGAAATTCTTGTGAGATCTATATTTTCTGCTATCATTGTTTTGTCTACAGGAGGGCATTTTGGCTGGAACGTTTTTGCAGGGGGGCCTCAACTTGTTCGGTTTTCTTCATCTTGGATCAGGGGGTTTTCATTAGTTTCATTGTGATCTATGATTACTTCGTTTTACTTTCCTGTGGCATTTGGTTTCTTTATCTTGTATTGGCAAATCTGATATTGTTGACGTTTGCTCATGCAGGGTAGGGGGCGCATTGGTGGCTTGTGGCTTACATCCGTCATAGAAATCACTTGGATCTTCCAGAATTGATCGGGATAGTAAGGATCATCACTGTTAAGACTTCTACAAGCATTTCCAGGTACAATCCAACAAGTAACTCTCTTCTCTTTAACATATCTGAATCCATTGTACCTGCTTTTCCTTCCATTTTTCTGAAAACTCCTAAAATACTAAAAACCCTAAAAAGTACTAAAACTGGGAACCGTCCGATCTTTGGCCAAACCACTACTGGGTTTCATAGATCGAGCCTCCCCTTCACTAAATCTACTGCAACGCTGGTCAAATTCCTACTGGTTTGACCTAGATCTGATTTTTAGCCTGAAAACTACATAGCACCCCCACTGAAAATTTGACCTGCTAGGGTTTTGACTTTGTCTGATTTCTGACTTCATAGACTAATAGATCGGGTCCCACACAGTCCAAATCACCCTCAACGCTGTCCAAATTCATGGCAGTTTGACCTAGATCTGAGTTTTAAACTGAAACAGCCCTAGCGCCTTCACTGAAAACTGGACTTTTCCGGAGTTTACTTTTTCTGAAACTGACAGGCTAGGCTGATAGATCAGGGCTTGAGCACTCCAGAACACCCCCAACGCTGAGCTAGTTCCTATCAGGTTGCCCTAGATCTGATCTTTACTGAAATTTTCTGACTTGGGTTTGTAGATCGGGCCATCCTGATCTCATTTCCCCTCCAACGCTGAGCTGATAGTCTCCTGGTCGCTCTAGAGCTGCAGGTCTGCCTCTCCAAACCCTAGCACTAGCCCTCCTTCTGCTGGTTTTCCTATACCTTGAATCTTCCGAGCCAAATCCTTTTCTGGGTCCATAGATCAGGGTATATCCCAGGTGGGTTCACTAAAACGTTGTGCTTATGATGACTCCATTGCCCAATGCACATAAAACACCGATCTCCTATTTCTAGCGCTAGCCCTAAATTGACCTTACCCCCATTCTCTTTGCCAACATTCATTGATAACTCAAGTTACCTATCTTTCACTGAGTCTATCTCCTTGGTACTAGACAGTCCCAACTCTGTCTTTGCTCACCCTGTCACGGTTACGTTTCCCAAGAGAGTGGTCATCTCCATCAGTTGCTAGTACCTAAACCCTAGAGCTAGGGTTTCCATTTACCTTGCACCTTACGTACCTCGAAGCTCCATTTGATTTGCTCTCCTGTCGGGAGCAAATCCGGGTCTCCCCCGTTGTTGTCTTGGACTTGGATAACATAAAGTGAAGGCTGCCTTGATTGGCGTGACAACCATCCATTTGGGAGTCTAGGCAGTCTTGGTTCCACCCCTTGGTTGCTTGCCCCTCTACCATCCATCCTGGATCCACCTCACACAGGCAACTACAAGGTTGGTGATAACAAAGGGTTCAGAGATCGCGGTTAAAAACCCACCTCTAAAACAAGAGGAGTTATCTCTAGTCCAAAATTCATGTTGTGAGGAATCACAGTTTCGGAGATATTAGCCTTAGAATTTAGGTTTTTTACTAGTCCAAAAACTAGTCTAAAACAGGTGTTCTGGAGAAAAAGGTCATATCTGTGGCAGCCGAGATCCAAATTGAGTGAGACCTGTTGAATAAGAGAAGACAGACTAGAGTATCTCTGGTAGGTTTTTCAGCCTTAGATGCAAAATATTGGACACATGGAAGGTCGTAAAAGTTTGCTCTTCTAAAAGGACCAAAAGCAAGAAGTGTTGGGAGATTTGCAATAACTTTTTATTGGCACATCCAAATTAGGTCATCCTGCAGCATCGAAAATAGGACACATAAGGATACCACAAGGCGAAGTTTTAGACCCATAGGAGCCAAAATTCTAATTTTACCTCAGTTTCAAGTCGGCCCTAAAACAGTCTTCCAATCAAGGTTTGAAAAAAGGTGTTCTGGGGAAAACGGTTATATCTAGAGCATGTGAAATCCAAATTGAGTGAGACCTGTTGCATCAAAAGGAGGACAAAACAAGGTATCTATGGTAGAACCTTTGGACTTATATAAGAAATATTGGACACATGGCATACGATACAAGTTCTTTCTTTTGGATAGACCAAAAATAAGAAGTGTTGGGAGATTTGCAATAACTTCTTACTGGAGCATCTGAATTATGTCAAACCTGTGACATCAAAAAGAGGACACATCAGGCTACAACTGGCCAAAGTTTTAGACCTAGAGGGGCTGAAATTTTAAATTTATATCAGTCCAAGTTGGCCATAAAACAATCTCCCAATCAGGGTTTGAAGAAGGAAAATCTATAGTTCAAGCAGTGGCAAATCGCATTGAGCACCGATAAACAATTCTTCAAATACTGAAGATGTCCCAAAACAAGATGAAACAACAGGCAGATCAACATCACAGTCAAAGGAGTTTTGAATAAGGAAAAATCATATGGGAACTTGAACAAATCATTTAAACAAGGACCAAACAACTACGAAATCAAGCTATTATTGAGTACCTCATCAAGTGGAAGAACATATCAACTGCAGATTTGACATGGGAAGACAAGTCCTTCATACAGATGCATCCACAACTATCCAAGCATTGAGGACAATGCTTGTTTGAAGGGGAGGGGCATGCTAAGCCCTAAATGTTGGGCACATTTCCCCCTATATTGTGGCGCATTACCCCCTATATTGTGGTGTATTACATATTATTGATGTCGACTTGGGTCTATTAGTGGGTCTAATAGTTGTTATTGTACACCTATGTCTCCTATATATAAGAAGGAGATATTTTCATGTTAGTCATCATTGTATCTTGTCCTGTCTTATATACTTAATACATTGTGTAAGAAGGTTCCTCCCTCGAAGAGGATTGCTATTTATTTGTTATTCATTATTAAGGCGTGGATTACTCTCTTCTTGTCTATTTCTGCTCTTTTTATGCTATTTCTGGGACTTGGTTACATAACATAACCACTAGGAAACCTCCTCTCCTATCAACAAGATGGTCGTGAATACACTATCAATGGCCTTCCACCTAAAAGAATCCAAACGATTGACTCCAAACACATATCCAAACTACTAAGGAATGTCCACGTTGTCTTCATGGCTTGCTTGTACTATTATGGATCCTTCTTAGCAAACTCATATGCCAAGCCTCTCTACCCTAACCCAAAAATATAAGATGGTCGCTGAAGAGATGCCCATAGAACTTCTACCTAAAAGGAGTATGCAATATGTTATTCAGCTTGACCCCAATAAAAGCTCTATAGTTGTTCACCGTTACTGATATGGCCATTTTCAAAAGTTTGAGATTGAAAGACTCGAGGAGGAACTCTTAGAAGCTACGATCATAACTGTAACAACCCCCTTCATGAATACCAACCATTAGCATTCAAAGATAGAGCAAATCATCATTGAGTTAGCAGCTTTAACATGAGCAGATTCCATTCCTCCTTAGTTTAAACAAGATTTTTAAGGTTGTCTGTAAATCTGATTTTTATTTTATGACTAGGAAGCACTTTCCAGATTTGCAAATGAAATTCTAATTATGTTAGAAATGTCAAATCAAATCACTTATCATTGCGACACACTAGAAGTTGGGGAAAATTTATCAGTAAATGAAAAGTCAAAACCAAGAAATGTAACTTTGATTCGAGAGCTAATTGACACCCTTTCATATCTTCCAATATGAAGACCTACAGTAAATTAAGCAGTTGGTGCAGTTTCTACAGTTACGGCATTCCCAGAATCTGTACATTGTAAAGAAACTAAGAGAATTGCATGACCATTGCGTGTTGGAATATGCTTAAAATCAATTGGCTTTATTGATTCACATCAGGCAGGTTATATGAATGACAGGGGGTTTGCTTCATCCTACAGCTTACATTTTCAGCTTGGGAATAATCACAATTTCTTGGAGCAACAAAAAGAAATCCACCATAGCATTATCTTGTAAAGAAGCAGATTCGAAGTTAGAGGGTAGCAATTTGGGGCAGCATGCCAAACTGTTTAGTTAAGAGCATTAACTCCTTAAACATACCCAAATGACGTAATCCATACTGAATTATTTAATTGTTGCAAAAAGAATCATAGTTTTGATTGCACATCCAAGAAAACAATCTCTATGCACAGTAAAGATAAAGGCAATGGCAATTCTGGTATGGGATACAACAGTTCTGTAATGAATGCAAGTGAATAACCAAGTAGGTTCAGGGTTGATTGAATAATTCTTTCTCATGCAAAAGACAAACCTGCCACTATCCTCCAACTATTATGCCTTAAAGATGAAAACCAATCATAAAATAGAACTTGAGAATTACAAGAGATATAAGCCAAAGTGCAATGTAGAAATTTTAGCGCTCACAAGAGCCATATAAGGGCCTAATCTCAAAATCTTCACAATGTAGTCAGAGATTGGAATAAGTAGGTGACTCTGTAGCTTTACTTCATGTTATAACTCAGTCCGTGACAAAAAGACATTGCCCAGTTAATCTTCACAAGGTGGTGGTTCACCTCCTATGCTGGGAATGAACAAAAGCTTGCAGCCTAAGGTTCTGGTCCTAAATTTATTTAACCACTTAAGACAAATCTTTGTGGAACATACACATGTAACAGAGTCTCCATACTGAATGCAGAAAATGAATGCCAACTATAAATTCTATTCATTCTACTGGGCAATTCCATGGTTAGAGGCACTATGGCATTTTCTGTGTTGATCCCCCACAGTGCTGGGCAATTCTATAGTAATGCCAACGCCCAACGGTCAAGATTCAAGGCGCCAGGGGATCCCTGGTCATTCTCAACAGATTTGGGTGTCTTTCTATACCTTTTTACTTATGAATTAACAAACAAAATATATATACTCCTGTCTCTAGCACTGTCTGCAGGTGAGCTGGGCGATTTTCCACCATTATTTCATGTGTTTTGAAAACATAAATGCATGCCACCATCTCTAGCATGGATCTTCAAATGATCTGGGCGAAATTCTTAAACTATGGAGTTCCAGAGGGTTAAGTTTACAGTGTTGGTTATGATCCTAGATGGACTACACCCCAACTGGATGAAGAAAACAAATCTAACGCCTTGGAAGACTATACCAACGTTTTTCTAAGAATACACATGCATCAAACGCTCAGTTTTATAAATAAAGCACCCGCGATTTGCACAACCCCATCAAGGTCACCAATCATTAGCATTTAAAAGAAAGGCCAAATCAACGTTGAGTTAACAGCTAAGTCCCCTGACACGGGGACACGAAGGACACGAAGGACACGAAAATACGAGAGTCCGACACAGACACGGTGACCCCCAGAATCAGGACACGTTTTATATATATATTAAAATTTAAAAATATAGACATATAGATCCAAAAATCTTTAGAAACTAGAACATTTACAAATATTCAATAGAAATTAGAATAAAAACACATTAATGATTACACATTTGTCATTCACAAATCACGATTCACAACACATTTGTCATTCACAAATCACAATGAGACACATAGATGCATGTCGAAACCATATTTCTCATTAAGTCATCAAAATCAAAATGTATACATGTATGTCAAAATGCCACTAGGCATTAGCAAATGCCAAATAGACTAAAGTCTAATAGTAAATACAAAAAGGGGTGGATCAAGATGGGAGAATCCCATATGTCAGTAGTCCTCTGCCATGCCTGAATCAACATCAACATACTCATCACCGCCTCTGCCCCAATCCTCATCCTCCTCCCCCTCCTCCTCCTCTCTGCCCATCTGACGATCTACATCTGCTGATATGGAGGATGACCCCTCTATACGATCATTATCATCAAAAGTGACTGGCTCTAGCACTGGAGCATTAAGATCCATGTTGGCTAATGCCAACTCAGTACTGCTATCCAAACCCATATTATCAGGAAAGACATCCCACATCTTTGTCTTTCCCTTCACCCACTCCTCCCTCTTCTTGTAAATAAGACGAAGGTTGGAGTGCACATACACCATTGACTCTTCCTTGGACTGCTCAAGCCTGCTCTTCTTCACACTGTACAAGCTCCCATATGTGCTCCAATTCCTCTCACAAGAAGAGGATGATGTAACTTGAGAGATGACCCTCAAGGCTAACTTCTGTAGAATAAGGGATGTTGCCCCATGAGTTGCCCACCAAGGATAGGGTTTCTTAACCCCCCTATCTCTAAGCACATCATAGCCTCCAAATCTCCCAGTGCCAGTGGAAAAATCTACAAAGCCCTCCTCCACCTCCTCAAGCATGTCGCTATCCTAAAATAGTCGTCTAAGTGCTATCTTCCTCCCATGTGCAATCTCTGCATCCATGTGAGGAGGGAATCTATGTGAGGCCCCCGATCCACCAGTGAGCCACTCCTGAGTGTAGAACTTGGGGTTCAAGGAGTGGGCCAAGCAATGCAAAGGTGTGCAATTCTTATCCCACCTGGAGATAAGAATATCCCGAATAATGGTCCATAAGTTCTCTGTCGATGTCCCATACTCGGGACACTCATTCTCCATGACAATGGACCTCATGGACTCAATCATGGAATCCCACCCCTCATAAACCTCTGCTACGATGGGCTAGTCCGTGTCTGCAAACCGCAACAAAGAAATGATTGGTTCCATGATCTTAATGCTAAGATCTACCGTGTCCCACCAACCATCATCTAACACTGTGTCCTTCACCTTTTGTGAAGTAGCCTGATCCGTCTTTCTCCAAAAAGCCCAAAACTCTGAAATCGACATGGACCCAAGAGCAATTTTGACCTCCCTCAACCTCTTGAGCATGATGAATGAGGAAGAAAACCGAGTATCTACAATCTTCAACAATGAAAGCTATGTGTACTGTTTGTAGATGGTGAGGGCATTTGTGTGGTTTTGTACAAAGTTACGGATATGGCGTGCATCCTCAATAAGGTTTCCAATCCATGTCACATCTGAAGCAATGGCTTTCAATGCTAAATTCAAGGAATGGACAATGCAAGGTGTACAAAAAAACTGTAAGAGCAATAAAAGCATGTATCAATGACTCTACAACACTAACATTGCAATGACCAAATTCAAACAATGAGCAAATTAGAAATGAAAGGTGTCCAAAATGAACATACATGTGGATATTTAGCTTCCACAATCATGCCAGCAGCCTTGCAAACAGGTGCATTGTCCGTGATGATTTGTACACACGAATCAACACCTACTTCTTCAATGGTTTTGATGAATAAATCACCCATAAATTGTGCATCCTTGTATTTCCCAAGAGCATCCACCGCTTTCAAGAACAACAGTCCATTTTGGGAAGATACCATGAAATTGATGAGTGGATGGCGTGCGGGATCCGTCCACCCATCAGAAACAATACTCACACCGCATGAGGGCCATGTTGTTCTAATTGGCTCAAAGATTGTATCTACCTCCTTCTTTGCTTTAACCAACAATGTGGTTATAAGCTTCTCTGAACCAAGAGGCACATAACCACTTGGAGCTCGTTCCAAGATAGTTCGAACCGTCTCAAAATACAATGGTGACCGTGCAACATTGAATGAGATGAAGTTGAGGTAGAAGAAAAATGCAATGGTAAGGTCTACCTCTTCTCGCGCCTCTTGTTGGAAAATCCTATCCATTGGACCACCTATAGATTGCCTCTTTCTTGTTTGATAAGTATCCCCACGCCCATGAATGCTAGGTGGAAATGGATTCTTGGTGCTAGAGGACTTCCTCAAAAATGGAAAAGGATCATCCTCTTTTTTCTTGCTTGCTGCTGCCAACATGATCCTCTCTTTCCATATCCCTCCTTTGGTTAACACTCACCGCTTTGCATGAAGAAATCCCACAAGAAGGAAGGGCCAACAAATGGCCCTTAACCCAGAAATATGTACTCATGAACTCATGCTTGCAAAAATTGCATCTCCAAGACACATTGCCTCCCCCACCAAGCTTTTCCCCGAGCCCATCTCTCCTTGTAACATACTTCCACAAAGGGTATTTATTTTCGGCTTGTTGTCTTGCTAAAATAGGGTTAAATCGAGCCATAGAATGAGTTCCACTAGCAGCCGATGGAGCACTTGACGGAGGAGGAGAACCGGTTGTGCTTGGTGGAATAGGAGGGGAGGCCCTAGATGGTGCATTTCTCCCTTTCCTTTGCCCCCTACCTCCTGCCCTAGCTGATTGAGACATTCCTTTTCTTGTGTGATGGTTGAGCTTGCAATCCTCTCCACAAATCCACCGGAATGCACTTGGAATCGCTTGGAAACAATGGATAGCCTTCAAATCTCCTTCAAAACTCCTTCACCTGCACATACAAGTCACTCTCAACCAATTGCTTCCTTGCAAATGACAAAAAGAAAGCCAAAAATTTGTTTTAAAGCAAACCCGAATGCCTTTTTCCGCGCTTTATGTGTCCTGTTTTCGGGATTCGTGTCTTGTTTTCGAGACACGCTCTCATTTCGTGTCTGATTCGTTTTTTTTTCGTGTCCCAAAAACGGATTCGACTGAAAGTCGAATCGGACACAAATTCAAATCGAATCGTGTCCGATTCGATTCCCACAAGACACAAGGGGCCTCCAGGACGAATCCAGTTTCTTAGGTTAACAGCAATAATATGGGCAGTTTTCATCCTTCCTTAGGAGCATGAAATAGAGAATTCTTCCTAAAGAAATAATCCAAAGGTTTATGTAAATAAATATAGGAAGAGACTTTCCAAAACCAGTAGGGACAATAAAGGAACTACGGAAATATAAGGGTGAGGTTTTTTTTTAACAAAGAAACTTCTTATACTTTGTTAAACCAATGAACTATACCAATTTGTAAACATCTTATCACAAGTTTAGATTACCATTGATCACAATTGTTGGGTTGTCAAAATGGAAGTACAAGCCACCCCAGTTCAAATTCTTTCTTTGGATCTGCCAGCCCAAATCTATAGGAAGTTTTCCACTAGCATCCAAAGATGAGTGTTAATTAGTCCAAGATGAGGGCAGCCAAAAACTAAGCAGCTCAAATGCTGTTGTCTTTGACTTGCTCTCTCATAAATGTAATTGCATGATGGAAAAATTCTCATCTCTCGCAAGGAGTTAATGGCATGAACCCAGAACAAAGACGGAAATGGTTTAACTGTGTGTTGCCGCCTCTTATGCACCTGGGCCTAATGCAGCAGAAATCTTCAAACTGTTCGGTGCGTCCTTGGGGGAAAGTTTCGAATCAGGTGTTGTCACCTAATCCTGACTCCTCCGTTTATGCTAACTCCTAAGGAAGCCAAGGGCGGTAGTTCCTACAAGAGAGTTACTAAGGCATTTTTAAGGTTCTTAGTTATGGTGTAATTGTTTTTAGGAGTTTCAAAAAAATGATACAAATACTAAACAAGATACTGCAATATAAAATGATTAAGCTCGACAACATAAAGATAACGAGGCATTCACAACATAAATGATTTGAACAAATAGTATGGTTGCAAAATAACCAATGCCAAATGGAGTCAACAAAGTAACGTGCTGCTGAAATGGGAAATGTTTTGCAGTGTACTTGGTCAGTTTTAAATAATTATAATGATGAGTGAATTATGGTAAAAAGGGATTCTTGATATACCATGAGGTACTGGGAATATGTCTGGATTTTGCCCAATGTGGTTCATTGTACACAACTTCGGCAGCTCAATGGAAATCCAAGTAAGCGCAACTTAGTGGATAACACTGTGCACTCATTAAACTAGCAACAATGAGTCTACTCCCAAGTCAATTTCCAGGCACACACAGCACTCGAGAACTTTAGAATCTGCAATACTGAAATCTATATTTTTTTTACAGGGTGATTCCAAGATTAAATGCGCTATGGGATTTCTTTTTATTGCTTCAAGAAATTGTAATTATTTCCAAGCTAAAAATGTAAGTTGTAGGCTCAAGCAAACCCCCTGTCATTCAAATAACCTGCCTGATGTGAATCAATAAAGCCAATTGATTTTAAGAATATTCCAACACACAATGATCATACAGTTCTCTTAGTTGCTTTACAGTGTACAAATTCTGGGAATACCATAACTGTAGAAACCACACCAACTGCTTAATTTACTGCAAGTCTTCATATTGGAAGATATGAAAAGGTGCCAATTACCTATCGAATCAAAGTTGCATTTGCTGGTTTTGACTTTTCATTTACTGGTAAATTTTTCCCATTTCCAAGGGGTCACAGTGATAAGCGATTTGACATTTGTCACAAAATTAGAATTTCATTTACAAATCTGGAAAGTGCTTCCTAGTCATTAAAAAAATCAGATTTGCAAACAACCTTTAAAATATTGTATAAACTAAGGAGGAATGGAATCTGCTCATGTTAAAGCTCCAAGGGGGTCGCTTGTCTTATACGGGGCTCCCTCAACTTTCAAGAGTCAGGTAGCTATGTTGCCATTGAATAAGCATGCCAGATTTATCTTGGTCTGGTTCCATCAGTGTAGCCCCCTATTCCAAGAGAGCTATATCACAGTCTGCTACTTCCGTCCAGCCTCATCGCCCTTTGCACTTCATAGGGAGTCCGAGGGGGACCCATTCCTTGATCTTTATGTAGATATCTCCCAATACTCCACTCTTGGGAAGGTTATTCTTCTATGTGACTTCAACGCCCGCACCAAATGCCTACAGGTACCCCCCTTCATGACAGAACCGAGGATGTCCTTTGCCTCCAAGAGTTAGAGCCGGAGTCCATGGGTCTTCACAAGAACTCGTAGGACAGGTATGGGCCACTCACAGGCTATGGGAGGAATCTTTTGCAGCTAGGTGAGTATGGTATATTTATCTTAAACAGGCTCCCTTGTTTTTCGGGCTCAGGAGACTTTACGTGCTTCCCCCACAGTGGGGGGGGGCATTGTGGTGGATTACGTCATGGCAAACCAGGATCTCCTCTCACATATTCAGAACTTCTCAGTCTCTCGCCTTCCTCTAGCAGACCATGCCCCAGGATCTCCTCTCACATATTCAGAACTTCTCAGTGCCTCGCCTTCCTCTAGCAGACCATGCCCTCCTCACCTTCTCCCTCTCTACATTCCCCCCACCCAACCCCCCAACTGACCCCACCACCCCCTCGAACCAACTTCATTTTTGAATCAGCTAGAGGTATAGGTTAAATACAAGTATAGGTATAGGATAAGTACATGTATTTTTGGATAGCAGATCCTTTGGAAATATACACAAAATGCATCCTAAATATGTAATCAAAGAACTTGAGGAATGCCCTCATTTGATAGACCTGGGAAACTAATCACAGAGATTATAAGAAAAAGAAAGCACTAGTATAAGGTAATCAAATTTAAATTATATATTTACAAGTTATACTTCTCTTGTAATCGTTAAACAATCAACATGGGCACCAAATACAACAAATGGATGAACCATGGCCAGCAGAAGGAACTCAATCAACTTCATTGCTTGGATTGTTTTTCTCTCATGTCTCTAGAAACAAATTCCATTGCTTGCAAGTGATAAGAAAAGTCACCAAAACTAGCGGCAATTAACGAATGGATACCAGAAAAAATAAGCTTCCACAATGCTAAAGAACTTCTATACATACAATTGGGTTTGGCCTTGTGGTCAGTAAGTGGCAACTGCTACCAAATGATCAGGACTTTTATTACCTTGGAATTGTTTCTCTTGCACTCTGAACACTGGCACTAGAATCAGTGGTGAGTTATTCACCAATATGGTTCGGATTTCACTGGTAATATCTTCCTTTTCTTACATGGTTCTTTGAGGAACCTGGAATAGTAACTCTTCAGTTGCAAAACTGCTAAGCCAATCAAATAATGCCATGCAGCCGGTGTCCTTTTGAGTAATAAAATTTTGGCATGTCATTTCATTTGATTAACGGATATTTCAAAGCCCTTTCTATCGTGTAGAAACATTAAACAACCTTAAATGGCACTGATAATTAGTAAAATAATGACTAGGTCACCTAACTTATACTGCAAAGTTGGCCAATGGACTATGCATTATGCACGTTGAACGGTTGAACACAGTGAATATGTGACTTTGAAGAACGGAAAAAATCAAAATTAAAGTTTGTAGCGAAGATCCCTCCACAATAACAATTTTAGTATAAAAAATGTAATATTATTTTGAGTCGGCCAAGCTGGAAGCTCAAGCATAACTCCATGCTTATTAGGCACTAACATATGTAGTTTAGGATGTATGTTAATCCATAGCTCACCAAAAATGTAACATAAGCTAATATTACAGCATAATAAGTCCAATGTAACATAAATATCATAAAATACCCTGAAATATAATAACACTAATCAAAAGAAAAGCGAAAATTGTTGTAAATAATGAGAAAAATACATAAAATAGTGGGAAGCACTGCTCCTAAGAAGATGACAACCACACTACTTGTCCTACAAAGGTAGGACAGGTAACCGGGAGCACCTTGCCCCAAATTAGGTATTCCACGCCATAGACATAAAAACTCATGAAGCATATATATTCTTTTATGATGATGAATTAATGACTTACAATGCGGCACATATGTTGGGGATTCGATTGTGATCCAAAGATATATTGAAGTCGACCCTGTCAAACGCACGCTATGGAGAATGGGATGACTCCTGAGTATGCCAATGGAGACTCGCTGCCTGTGGGAGAAGTACCAGAGGACGCCAACGAACATTGCCCAGCGCCGGAGGCAAAAATGACGGGGAAAGCCGATGCTTGCGAGGGATTCCCTAACCAGCAAATATGTGCCACTGATCCTAAAGGACCCGATCCAGGAACCCTAGCAATGGCCACGGCTCACCCAGTTTTGATCCTACAGCAAGGGCGCATGGGAGATGCATGGGCGCAGGGAGGGAGAACAGCATGTTCCAGGGCTCTTGTGTTTCTATCCAGACCGACTTTGGAAGCTCGAAAACACAAGAGGGTAGCCACCTGCACGCACTAGACTATGTCGCCGCCAATTCCTCTTGCCCTGCAACACACAGCGAGCCCTTTGTCTCCTTGTATTGCCTTAGACCAAACAACACAGAAACTAGCAGATCTGAAGCATGCAACGAGAATAGGAATGGAAGCGGTTCTGTTGGTCCAAAATAGCTACCTTGAGGTTCAGATTTCGACAGATCTGGTACTTTCTCTTTCTTTTCCCATTCAGGTGGTGGTGCCCTCTTTTTTTTTTTCCAATATCTCCTCTGAATCTGGAGTCAGGGCAGACATAAACAAGTTTCAGATTTTTACTAAATTGTCCTCTGGGAAGTCGATTTTGGTGTGGGTTTATGGTTTTGAATCAATGGAGACTCTAAAAGTTGATCTAGAGCGAAGAGAGGGTTTTCCTAGAACCTCTTTTTTCTTTCTTCATGAAGGTAAAGTGTTGCAGGAAGATTCAAGGCTGACAGATTATCAGATCTCCAAGAACTCAACTATTTTTTTGATGCATCGTCTACAGGGGGGAGCAGAAGGAAAAAGAGGACCCTTCGGTCCTTCGTCTTATAAGGAAGCAGCTCAGCCTAAGGGATCCCAGACAGCCACCTCAACTTCTTCCCAGAACAGTCCGTATTTTGTGGAAAAGTTGGAACCCACACCAACCCTAGAGATCAAGAATCCACAAGTAAAACAACTTTTCAGTACGCTACAATCTGTAGCTGTCATTTGTCGTTTTAATGGGTTTTGGCCCAGATCTTTTGATCTTCATCAATGGATTTACACAAATTGGACAACAATTTGTCAAATCCTCTTATGTTCCAAGGGCTTCTTTGTAGTTCAGTCCAAATCCCAGGAAGATTATCAGAAAATGTTATCGCAAGGACCTTGGTTTTGGAGCAGAGCTGGGCTCTTCATAACCCCTTGGTTTCCTGAGTTTGATGCAAACTCCATGGTGGTAACCAAGATGCCAGTATGGGCGAGGTTGCCAAATTTACCTCTACCATTCTGGCATCATTTAGTATTAGAAGACATTGGCAATCTTCTTGGGAGGTTTATCAAAAGTGATAGTGATAGGAAAGAGCAGGGGATATTTACTTATGCAAGAATTTGTGTGGAGATAGACCTCAGCAAAGGTCTCCATGATAGATTACAGCTGAAACATGAATCTTTCAATTGGATTCAGAGTTTGGACTATGAAAATACTACTTTTAGGTGTAGATTCTGTCATTTGATGGGTCACCTCTAAGACTCATGCCCTCTTCCTAAAAAGTTTACAAAGAAGAAAAAGGGGCAGACTACTAACTGCAAAAATTGGCAAACATATTATGTTCCACCTCTAGATGAGGACGAGGAGAATGATGAAGAAGAACAACCAGATCTAAAGAAAAATGAGGAAAATGTGATGAAATCTGAATCAGTGGAAGCACAAACATTAAAAAAAAAGAACTATGGTGCGGAAACACTAACAAATCTTGTGAATCCTATGGATGTTTCTTTAAGTGGACTAAAGCGTGCACATGAAACAGAAAGTTCAAATTCTGATAAGGAACAAGTTACTGTTCAGCAACCAGGGGAGATGGCAGGTAAACAATTGATTGTAGCTGCCTCATCGAAGGAAGGATGGACTGAAGTGAAATCAAAGAAGATGGGGAAAAAAGGGAAAATAGAGACATATTTTAACCCTTGATTACTATGTCCTATGATGTAATATAGTTTTCTTTTTCTTTTTCACAGACCTTTGGTCTGTTTTTTGACTGTGTGCTATGGCACTGGAGCTGAATGCTCGTAATGCATTTGCATCTACAAAATGTAATTTTGTTTGCCTTGGCTGAAATAAAATTACGCTTTTTTTTCCAGGAAAAAAAAATGACTTACAATGCACTAAATATGTTTATTATAAACATGAATCTTGACCTCGGAGATGATGGTCAGCCACCCAAGCATAATAATATAGTTTTAAGAGTCTCTAACAACATGACAGACCACATAAATTGGCATTAATGACCCATTACATTGATTTACATACCCTGACACACATCTACGAACCCATATGACCCAGTGGAGGGTCACCCAAACATGCTGAAATAGTATTAAAAGGGGGATAACAACTTGACTGACCACATAAATTGATATCAATGATTCATTACATTGATTGATTTAACATATGAACACCAATTAACCCATAGGATTCACTGGAGAGATCATCTCCTATATCACACATGAATTGTGGTGTGCTAGAGGAACAAGAAAATAGGCATAGCAGCTTAAGATTTTTCAATCATAGTGTTATTATTTTGCTCATTGTAACCAGGGACACTTACCCAAAAAGATGCAACAAATTAAAAAATTTCAATCATAGTGGTTTAGACTTATTGTTTTGTTCATTGTAACCAGGGATACTGACCAAAAAAGATGCAACAAAGTCTATTAAAATTGGGGGCAATGGTAAAACCTCATTAGTCTCCCTCTATGTGCTTTGAAGAGGGCAGACCCCAGCCATAGAGGTGTTAGCTCGGTAATCATTCACATCAAGGAGCTTGAACTTATTGTAGATATCTAGGTGCATTTAATTATGCTTTAACCCCATTTCTGAGGGAGTATCCACGTACAGAAAACAAGTCGTGATCAAACAAAAAAAGCAAACTGTGAGATCCAAAAGGAAAAGTAATCAAATTATACTCAGAGCAAAAACGGTACAAGGAAAAATTAGTGATTAAAAAAAACTTACCAAATGCATATACATTGATGCTTTTGAGGCCCAGTATACTCTTCTTCCTCACTCCAGTTCCAGCAAGTTGCTTGGTTTCATAGAATACAGATGGGAAAGAGACCCCAGTGTTGGGTTCCACAATGGTTTTAGTTTTCTCCATGTGGGCAACATCCGTAGCCAATGACAAACAGGCCAGAGAACCCCAAAAATAGGAGGGTGCCCTTCTTTTCTGAGCGCAGACGTCGCACAGACTTTGGGCCACCCAACTTCTCTGCTTGGCAAGCTGGGGAGCCACGGCCAGACCAACTCCAATTCCCGCGCCCAATGCCACTGCTAAACACCTGATAGATGATGAGGATCTAGACGAAGAGGGCGTAGAAGAATACGGTGGGATAGAAGGAGAGTTTGGGTTTAATGACAGAGGTAAGGATGATGCCATTGCGATCAGATATCAATAGGATATCTCTGTAAAATCTAATCAACTGTTAACAGTCAAATGAATTAAATCAGTGCATCGATTCATGGGTAGGGATTTAGGGATGGCTCGTAAGTAAGTTTTCTTTTTGAAACAATTGCTAGATTTTTGTTTCTAGATGGAAGAGACTACCTAGTCCTGAAGATCGTTGAAATCGAAGTCTCCAGTTTTGCCTACCAATGAAAAAACCAACATTTGTTGTGGATGGGAAAGAAGTTAAGGAGGCGCCCGGCTGCAATTACCCAAGCCAAATGCGACGATTGCCGACACGGGCTTCCCAACCCAAACTGTTGCAATATTCATAAAATTGTTGAGCTAATTAATTTCTCCGCTCTTGGTAGATAACATTTAAGAAGACACTTGATGGCACTAAGAGTACAGAGAGTGGAAAACCCATTTCAGAGCCCAACTGTCAAGGTATTAGGTGAACATTAACGTCATCCTTCGTTATATATAGGGCACATTAACAAAGATCCTACGTTAATCACAAAGAAACATGTGTAAGAAGGGAGAGTCCATTTCTTTTGAGAATTGTTTGCGATATAACTAGGAAGGTTGACGAGATTTTATGGTAAAGTTAATATTGTTAACATGGTGATAACTTTCATTTTAATTACTAAAATTTATTGTAAATTTATTTATTTAAATAAAAACTTAAAATCATATTTGTAGCAGGGAAGGGTAGGTTATAGTGTAATGAGTTGAATCTCAATTAATTTGTAAATCATCAAAATATTTGAATAAAATTTTGTATAGTATTTGCAAGAAAATTAATATTAAAATAAATATTTCAAAAATATCAATTTTTTAAATATCAATTTTATTTTATGATTAACAAGTGAAATAGCAGCAAGGCTGCTTATACCTGCTCTTAGAAGAGATTGAAAATATATAGAAATAAGATAATTTTGCTATAAAAATATATGATAAAACAAATATAATTACAATTTGAAAGAAATTAAAACAAAAATGAATTAAAAAATGTCCATTTAAATACTATATAGGTTATTGCAATGTAGCATAAAACAAGCATATTCAAGCTTCCTTACATACTTCTAGTAATAGTCTTGCCTTATGTTATAAAAATATGCAAGTTTCTTTATAGACTAGCATAAATAGGAAATGAGAAATAATACCTTATAAGACTATAAATTAATATCATTGTTGTGAGAATAGTTTATTTATATTTTATTATAAATTTATAGTGTTATTATAATGTTATAAATTTGTAGGTGGTGTGAATCCTAAGTATATTTTACCATTTATAATACTCCAATTTGTGAAAATGTCGACTAGTAAGCATGAATTCTAATTCTAATATCTTTTTCTTTAAAAAAAACTCCAATATAATGGTCTCCTTGCAAAATTCAAGAAATGATTCCATAGAATGCTTCTCACAACTATAGCATGCTTGCATTTAGTTATTAGTAATATTCTATTTCTTTATTATTTTATACATCTAATGTTACTTTTCCTAGATTTATGGGTTTATTAATGTCAATTTATTCATGTGTTTTTTAATTATTTTGGATTATATATTTATTAATGTGTAATCTGTTATACCATTTAAAATGTTAACCTATTATTATTTTCTTCAAACTATTCGCAAGGGACTAAGCAATCATGTTTTTACTTAAGACTTCATAGTAAGCCTCTTTGTTACATCTAGTGTTATTTTTCCTATATTCAACCTATTACTATTTTCTTCAAACTTCTCTTAAGAGGCAACTATGTTGCAACTTAGCAACTATGTTGCTATTTTATTTTACATTCAATTATTTTAATAACGATAATGATTTTTTTTTGTAACTTACTAAAATTAGTTTTATTTTAATAATAATAATGATTTTTTTTTGTAACTTACTAAAATTAGTTTTATTTTAATAATAATAATGATTTTTTTTGTAACTTACTAAAATTAGTTTAGATTATTAGACTTTAAAAAAAATAATATGGATTTAATTCACTTTAACAATTTAAATATAAGTTAAATTATGGTAGAACAAAGTGTTAACCCAAATCTCTTTTACCAAATTGTTGGTTTTTATTTTATATGTTTACTATTTTATTTCAAATACTAATGAAAATATCAAATTAAAAATTTATTAATCAATTGTAAATTATAGTTTTTGAAATTTTAAATATAATATTTTAAATTATATTGTATTTATTTTTTTTAAATTTTAATTATGATATAGATATAAATTAACTTTGAATATATGTTTAATATTTTTTTTAAACTTAATTACGATATGAATATGAATTTATTTTGAATATATTTTTGTTGTTATGAAATGAATAAATATATTAAATATTAATTTACAAATTATTAAAAAAATATCATTAAATGAACTCTTTTTATTATTATTTTATTAGTGATTATAAATTTAATTTAATATAGAAAGTATTAAACAAATAAATTAAAGTATACATATTACTTTGAGAAAAAAAATTAAATAAAAATTATGAAGTTATTTTAATATAAGTATTTTAAAAAAATAAAAATAAATCATGAAATTAAATTGAAAATATTTCTTGCAATTTGTTATTATTTAAATAAGTTATTTAGAGAATTAATTTAGTTATTACAAGCTGACTTAGCTTCTTATTATTTCTTTCAAACTTTTCTTAAGCGCCAGGTACTAAGCAACTTTGTTGCTAATTTCACTTGTTTTAAATAAGTAATTATATTTTGAATTGTTAATAAATGACTTATCCTTGGAAGCTAATTTTGTTACAATGAATAGCGGAGTTAGGTTCAGGGTATCTCTATTGCTTTTTGAAGAAATTCGAGAAATTAGTTATGGGGTTTAAGGAAGACAACAAATAACTAGGTGGAGGGGATATGTTATTTTTGTAGAGAATTGGTAGGATTTCCGTAAATTAATCTTTATGAGGATTTAAGCTAAAAAAAATACAAGATTTAGAATATTATGATTTACATAAAGCTAGGGTAATAGAGCTTATCAAAGGTTTCTCTTTGCAACTTCAAATCAATTTTTCAATGGGTTCTTTTCTAGTGGGGCAAAGGGAAGAGGAAACAATATATTAGATTCAATAAAATATGGAAATGGACAAGTAAGACATGCCTTTCCAAACAAGTTGAACATGAAACACTAATAAAATGTGTTTTTTCTTAAATATTGCAATAACATATGTATTAGAAAAATGTATTGGTGTTAGGAGCCTATTTTAGGGTTTATTTTACTAGCAAATCAAATATATGGATTGTTATTGAGACTTATAAGATGATGCATACTATTATGTTGAAACATAATTTTTTTTTGCACTTTTGCATGCTGATATTATCTAGTTGTTTAACCTAGATATTTTTTTTCACAGGAAATTACAGCCCTGTAATTCAACCTTTATGGGAATACCGGTCAAGAACCCCTCCTCACTAGTTTACACTAGTGTGCTATTCGTAGTTGATAGTTATTTAGCCTAGTTAGTGTGCTATTCGTAGTTGATAGTTATTTAGCCTAGTTACAGCACCCTTTAATACAATTTGTAATATATTTTTATTTAAAAATATATATATTATTACAATAAATACATTTCGTATTGTGAATTTGTCACTCCTAAAAGTTTATTTAGTAATCTTATCAGGCTTACTAAGTATATATTCACTCAGTATATATATTTAGTAATTTAATTATTCATTTATAATAAAAATATAAAAATAGAATGATATAACTTGTCAAAATATAATGTATTATAGAAACATCAAAATATATAAATAGATTAAAAAAATTTAAATTAAAAAAGGAAAATTTCAATAAAAGTTATTAATCAAAATAAAAGATAAATTTGAGAGAGTTTGAACGCTACACAGCAGTTTGAATGCCATCCAAGAAAGGTGGCGTAAACATCGCGGCGATCATGCATTTAGACTGCAACATATAGCAACGCATTTATCCTTACCCGCCCGCATCATCGTTGCATTTATCCTTACCCGTCTGCATTTATCCGTTGCATTTATCCTT
>LPNX010471752.1:38380-68384 GCA_001517045.1 Pseudotsuga menziesii | reverse complement strand
TTTAGTTTGTTTTTGTTTCATTGAACTGCTACTAAGGATTCCAGATTCCTTAGTAGGTGCTCATCAGCACAAGCTAGGGTGAAAACCCTAGCTACAGTTATGTGGGTAAGGTGCTTTTGTATTCCACCAAGTTGGATCAGTTGCATAGCTGTACTAGGTGCTTAAATGTGTATTAGACCTATGTTCCATCTTTTGGAATACAATTTGACATTGCTAATATAACATTGTATATGCAATTGGATCGTGGTAAAAAACAATTAAAATGTACATTTTTGTCATTACGTAATTTATTGTAATTGTGCATTGTTCCAAATTTATAACTGATATCTCCATACAATCGTAAAATCTATAAAAAATTGGGAACATTACACATAGAAAAATTCTTCGCCACACATGTATAATCACACTTAAAAGACTGAACCATGAATATCTCAAGAGCCTTGATATGAAATGTTTTTTATACCATGAAAGTTATAATACAAAAATATAAGGCCTAGATCTATGGCCTGTCAATGTACATGTATCAAAAACATATTTGATGTACATGTGAAAACAAAAGTACATCTGTCCTGCACCGTGCCCCTATACTCTAACTCCGGACTGTACATAAAAATACATATTTGTCCTGGACTAACACATCAAAATTCTAACTTTCTCTTTTTTTTCCCAGACCCTGATGCTCTTTGGCTCCATCTATGACCACTATGCATCTCTGGCGACTGCAAATCAATGACAATATTTCTTGATTAGGTAACTGAGCTAGTACTGTCCATCAATAACAAAGTTTGAAAATTTAAAATATGACTCAATTGTAAATAAAACAAAGACTCACTGCATCCGTCGGGGGTATAGGTGCCTATGGTGTCGAGGGTGTAGGTGCCTCTGCTGTACTCGACCTTGCAGCAAGCCTCATTGCCATGCTTCTCTGTGAATAAAAAAAAATATGTCAATTATCTCAAGAATTATCAACATGTATATGAATGAGAAAGTATTAATCAATTATGTAAAAAATGAACATTTCACTGGAAAAACCATTTCTAGGAGATGAGGCTGGTGTTCTTCAGTAGTAAGAGGAGCCGTAGGTTGAACATCAACCTCAGTTGCATGCACTAATGGACCAGGGCATGGCTACATTCACCAAATGATTAAATAGTTAGACATCGTGCATGTCCAGAAACAATACAAATGAAATGTACAATTACAAATATTCAAGTAGATGTACCTCACTGTGACTTATCCCTATTGTAGATGCGGCATTGACAACGACATCAATAATCCCACTAAGGTCTAGCATGGATGACTCTACATCTTGATGTTGTAAACATGCGAAAATAACATTAAGAAAAACCACTTGTGAAGTGAATACATAGATAAACAACAACTTCCATTGGAAGTGTGTACATTACCGTGGGATGAGTAGGTTGATCCTCATGCATAGGCACTCTGTTCAAGGAGGAGGGACCTCGTCTGGTGTAAACAACCCCCTTATCTATGTTTGGAATACGAGGAGATCCATACCAAAGAGGTGGTTCAGGGATCTGTGATGAGGTCTGCATTCATAAAGTGTTACCATAGGTAGACATGGATTTGAATGGATGGAATAATATATACTGAAAAAATAACATGTTGTAATATACTTACCCCTTCCTGGGACATATCTCCACCATGGGAGTGACCACTTCCATCAATTTCGTGCTCCTCTTCAGATGCCTCTAGCATCTGCAAGTTTAAAAATTATATTTACATTAGAGATCTCTATAAAGGAGTGTACAGTAAGAAATTTAAATAATTGGAACAAGATTCAATCATAACCCATGTACTTACATTCTTTAAGTAGTCGTAAATTCTATCTTGGACTATGTCGTTGATATCTTCATCTTCAACATCATGTTCCAAGTGGGGTTCCTGCAACTTCAAAAATTGTAAATATTAGACATTTTAATAAATTAATCAAGACTAACACATGCATTAACAAAATTATACATGTAATAACAAAATGACAAGTGTTTAAATATTACCTCAACTGTGGTTCTCTGGGTCTCGGGTACAACCACATCGGGTGCAGTACCACCCCCGTGAGAGGCAACAAACTCCTGCAAGAGTAAATATTGCATATATATTACGAATCTTTTAATACGTTAGATATAGTATTGAACAATTAAAAATTGAGTTCAATAACAGAGTTTTAAAACAAAGTCCTTACCTGACCACCAGTCATCGTACTGGTACCATGTCTTGGTCCAAGACCATAATAGGGTCCCCCACACGATGTGTAGATGTGCAGCACGCTCTGAGGCACATGGGATGTCGGTCTATCCCCACCAACAGATGTCCCTCCACCACTAAAAGCTGGTGTTTGTACACCAGCAGAGGAAGAGGGCGCTCTCTGGTCAATAGTGGCTGTGTGTCGAGAGACCAACTCAGCTAGAGTAAAAAATGCATCCTGTGTCTGGGCAACCATGTCATGTGCAGGAGGGATGTCTACCCTCGGTAGCTGGGCACGGGGTGTAGGTATCTTTGGATTGGCATCTCTATTCCTAGCATGGGGTTGATGTTGGGGCATTCCCCTACCAAATCCCTAGAAGCCCAACATGTCAAAATAGTTGACATGTTTCCCCAGTACAAACTCTGCATACAATTTTCGAAGGAAGTACATCGGTACTTCCCTATTGTTGTGAGGGGGAATGTCAAAAACCATGTACCACCTATCCATCTAGTTGTCTCTGATGGGTGGAAAAGTGCACCACTCAATAGAAATATGTGGCCTACTGATCTCCGGGATGTTATCCATCCCAGGCAGTCTAAACAATGAATAGATGACTTGTTTTGTTATTTTCATCTTTTTTACCTCATTGTAACTCAAGCCATCAGGATATTTTTGGCTTTTTATCTCCCTATAAGATGCAATGCTATACAACACATCATTCAATCTTGCGATCGTATCAACAATAGATAACAATGAATCTGAGAGGGAGCAGCGGAGCTCATCTCCACCCCTCCAAGCTGAACCAATCTCTCTCAAATGGCCAATGAACCTTAGTATCTCTGCATTGTTACGATCCATAGTAGCCACTCCAATCATAAATACAAATAAAATATCATTAGAAATATAAACACATGATATAATGACATATCTAAGAACTGAAAACTGTATAACTATTGACATATAAATTAAATCTATTATGTAAATTTAAAGATTGATCTTGAATTTTTTAGTAAATAATAGGCGGCATAATGTGTTGTTGATGAATAAAATACCAGTATAGGCAACGATTTTGTTAGATATGTAATTATTTGTTGTAGTGTGATGTTTTTTGGACTCCAAAGGCTATTTAGCAGAACTTTATGGATTCTATGGTTGCAAGGGTTCCACTGGATTAAATATCATGTATGATCTAGTATGTGATTGGCATACATCAACCTACCTATGTATCTTCACGTTCATATAGTCTATTGTTGAACTTTGTTGTCTTGACCTTAACCAAAAAGTACCCTTCGTTCAAGACGAAATATTTGTTAAAAGCAAGGGAAGCTGAACTATACCTTATTTTGACACTTGGATTGGGAAGTTTCATCAAAACTATAAGGTGTTTATTGATGTTCTTGGAAGAGAAAATTAAAGAAGTTTCATCGAAATTATAAGGTGTTTATTTGTGGATTTTGGTATGGATTCACAAGGATCCTTGTGAGGATCCTTATTTCATGTTTTAATTATTGTTAATGACGGGAATTGTAATATGGATGAGACTAGTAGTTAGTCTCTATTCTAGTTATGGATCACTTTGTTAGAGTGTTAGTCTATTCATAGGCTATTTATTGTTAATGAGAGGGGGTATTGTTGAATGAAGTTGGTAACCAATTTCTAAGTCATTTATTAATAATGAATATTATTATCGTTTTGATGAGGGTGATATTCAATGGTTATGGTAGCTATTGTTAATGAGGGTGACTATATTTCTATGAGAAAGGTAGGGTAATTCCTATAGATGAGGCCACTTGTCAATTCCTACATCAATAAATGTTATCATAGATACAATGGGATGGTTTGGATCATATCACAACCAACTATATAAAATACACAACTTAAAGACTCAACATTAGAGTGTACAAAATGTCAAAAAAAAAACATGACAAAGGAAAAATCCCAATATATTTATTTGTTTTTTGAGTTAATTGGGGTTTTGGTTTCCATTGGGCATGGAAATTTTGTTAAATAATCAAAATTATTTCATTTTTATCATTAAATTGAGGAATTGGTTTCAATTGGCCAATTACATTGGGGTTCTTGTTTCCATTGGCCAATTACATCGGGTTTTTGTTTCAATTGAGCAATTCCATTGGGTTTTTGTTTCAATTGGCCATAATTTAACTTAATATGGTTTAATTTTTCAATTAAAGGCAAATAAATTGATGAAGAAAATGAAAAAAACATGAAAAAAATTGAAGAAAATACCTCACAAAGGGGAGGTTTATCCAAAGGTTGAGATGAGGGCTCAAGCACACCCAAAATCGCGTATGCACAGTCGAGGTTTCGTCTTCGTCACAGGGACTTCACTTAGTGAACATCGCACATAGCACGTGCGATCATGGGATATTAAAGAATACCCTTAATTTCCAGAGATATTGACCCAAACTCTTTTTGTTGAAACCCCCTCCCAATACTTAAAACCTCCTCCCCACCCCTTTTTATACCTCTATCCTTATAAACCACCCTACCCACCCCCACCTTAAACCCCTCATCCCCCCAATACCTGCAATATATTGGTTCAATTTTTAATAATTTAAAAACCCACAATATGAACTAACGTGATAGGATATTGGTCAACAAGTGAAGCCCCCGTGGTCTTCGTTCGTCCAATAGACGCGCGAAAAATGAGAAAAATACGGCCTCGGACGATTTAAAATAGAAAACAGGTTTCCAAAATCGTGCCTCCGTTTTCGTAAAGGGAATCGTGCCCACGATTAGCTTGACTAAAACAGAGGCGCAATTTTGTTTACTATACTAGTTGGCATGACTATTGCTAGCCTTGGAACTAGGCTTGGTAGGTTCGGTGTTTCTTGGGATGATTTCTTTTTTTTGGATCAAGAATGAATGACTTCACTCCACCATTGCATCTAAAGGGTCCCTCAACTTCTTGCACACACCCATACATCATATTTTGTAAAGTAATATGGTTAAATATAAACAAATTAAGTACTATATTTATATTTAATTTCTTGACCTAACATTTAATATATATTTACAAGTGTTTTACTTTAAATCAATAATTTTTATATTTAATTTCTTGTCATAACATTTAAAAATAATTATTTTATAGATTATAATTGTTTATTTTATTTCTTATAATCTTAGATTTAATATGATATTTAAAGTTATTGTAGCCTTACCCCTGTAACACTCATAATATAAATAATATAACTATTTTTCACATTATATTTTTTTCCCTTAATTTGTTTTAAATTAATAATTATTGTACTATATTAATATAAATAATATAATTGTTTATAGATTAGAAATGTTTTTATTTATTTATTTTTAAATAAATAATTATTATACTATATTAATATAAATAAAATGATTGTTTTATGGATTAGAATTGTTTTTTCTTTTAATTTGTTTTAAATAAATAATTTTTATTTTGTTATATATATTTACAGTTATATTATTTACATATGATACAAATATAATATAAACGAGCATAGATCCATTAAAAGGAGATCTACCAAACACCTAAATCTGATCAAATCCCAAGATGGATTAAATCTCTCAAGGTCCAAACTGTTATTTAGAGTGGAAATGTGTAATCCAATATTTATGGTTTTAGTTTATCGAATTTATATTGTTTTATATACATGTAATTCTAAATAAATGAAATTTAGTTTAAGCACACAAGTTATTTTTAATAATATTTTATTATTTTTTATAAAGGAATGTGTCAACTCTGATAGACACTCAAGGAGTTACACATCTCTTCCCTACTAGGGAGTGGAATGCACCTCTTAGCTGCAATAATAATAATTAATAAATAAATAATTAATGAAGCTTGATTGTTCATGCTTCAGAGAGAAGGAATTGATAGGTATGGGGAAGATATCTATCGAGTTAAGATCACAATTAATCCCATAAATTAATTCAACCACAACCTAAATTATTTATAAACATTTAGAATGATGAATATAAAAAATAGGAGTGGAGGAGATGTAACAATCGAGCCCAACAAAAGAAACTATACAAGGGTGAAGAATGTTAAGAATCCAATAACTAGATCTAGGAAACAACCTGGTGTTCTAGTAAAGCTGAATAAGCCGTAAGGCAACATAGAAAAATCCATAGACAAGTAAGTAGGATTTCCAAATGATCTCAACCATAGAAATATGAAAGTGCATAAGTTCTAGATGGAATAGTAGGACTTGATAAAGATTTAATATCATTTGATAAAGCATATCAAAATAGAAAATTTATAGGTAAAATGAATGATAGTAAAGCTGAATAAGCGGTAAGGCAACATAAAAAAATCCATAGACAAGTAAGTAGGATTTCCAAATGATCTCAACCATAGAAATATGAAAGTGCATAAGTTCTAGGTGGAAGCGTAAGACTTGATAAAGATTTAATATCATTTGATAAAGCATATCAAAATAGAAAATTTATAGGTAAAGTGAATGATAGACGCTATCAATGACGTGTACGCCTCTCTGAATGTGCCCATAGATTTACATATACGATGAAAATAAATAAACTATGGGCACATTCATATACACATGGACAAGCATAAAACTACTGAATTTTTCATATACACATGGACAAGCATAAAACTACTGAATTTTTTCATATTCGACTAAGCATAAGAATCTTGGTGTGATTGAATTTGTTAAAACTATTTGTGTAACTTCTCAAGATATCTTTATTTGTTTTATAGTATAACAAGTATTCTGAATTTAGTACGGGGAAAAGAAAAACAAGAACAAGAAGTATTTTGAATTTAGTATTTAGTACGGGGAAAAGAAAAACAAGAACAAATTAAGTGAGGATTTTGATGTGTAAGAAAGGTTAAATCTAAGTTCCATTTTGAAATATCTTTCAAATAAGTGAAGAAATAAATGAAATAAGAATTAAGACTTGAGAAAATTGTATTCTAAATCAAGCCAGCTTTAAAAACAAAAATCAAAATTGAGTATACATTTTACTTTGTGAAAAAATAAATGAAATGAAAATTAAGGATACACATTTCTTTGAAGAAAATTGCGTTCCAGGTAAACTTAAAAAATAAAAATAATCAAAATTGAGTACAACTTTTCCTTTTAAATAAATGGAATCAAATTTTTTTTAGTAAATTCTACCAATCATATAAAATATACGAATAAAAAGTATTATATTCTCAACAAAATTTCTTTACAAATCTTATAAAATCTCTAAATAAAAAGTGTTATGTTCTATTAATATGTTAAACAAGATAAAAAATAATCTTTCATAATAGCTAGTACTATGTCCAAATAAAAATTGGGCAGCTGTCTTTGATATCTGAATTTCATTTTTCTGAAACCTGTAAGCTGTTTTGAAAGTTTTGATCATCGTGCGGGCATGAGACTGAATGTGCTGGACTGAAAAAAAAAAAAAACTTGTGTTAAGATTCAATAACATTATGGCAAAAATGAAAAACTATGTTGAAGAATTGAGGCAGATAATGTCAAGATCAAGAAAATTACTTCGCTAAAATCAGATCATTCTTGAAACTAGGAAGCCTTACAAATCAGATCACACAGCCTTACAAATTACATATAAACAGTTCTTCAAAACATCTAGTGATTAGAACTTTGACAATTAGACAAAAAAAACAAGCATTACAACTCCGGTCTAACAATCATAAAAATAAACAAATTGAGAAAAATTATAGTTGCAAAACTCTGTAACAGGTATAAACCCCATTTTTAGCCAAACAAAACTACTAAACTCTTCTACAATAAATCCAAAAATACTTTCACGGCTGGATAACAAGCATGCAGCCATAAATATTTAATCATTTCCTCAAAAAATTCAGACCCGTATCTTCGAAAATACCGAGCATTTTGAACTTTGAAAATCACAAGAAATGGACTACAAAGGTAAAAATTGATAATTACACTTTTAGCCAAACAATTAGAATCGAATTGATTATTGGTGGCGTGTAGCTTTTCCAAACAAATGGAAGGACATTAAAAATTAGAAGCCACGTTCTCATCGATATTTGATGCCATGTATTCTTCCAGATTCGAAGATCTCTTTCCCACACTTTGTTTATTAAAAGATGCGATATCCTGATAAGAACATGCTCCTCGGCAGGCTTTATTTCCGTTATGTGACACCAAGACCTGTCATCAATTCTTTCGTTGCTAAAGTGGCTATCATGGATTCGCCCCTGTAATCCACGCATGGCAGTTTAAATATTTTCAATGTGACCTTGTTTGGCGTATTATAACTCCTGCACAAAAGAATTGTTAGTAACTAGCAAATCGCTTCTTACATAGGACTACGTAGCTTTCATAGGAACTCATTTCGACTCCTAAGAAGTTATGGTATTAAACCTACTGTAAAGTGTGCAGAGGAAATTTAATAACCAAAAATGAAGACATAGCATGTACATCGCATGTAGAGTGTAAAGTATGGAATGATCCGGTGGGAACCCTCCGCGAAAGCACGTCGAGGATGCTCGTTTCTCGCTCATAACACCAGAGGAGAATGTGCTCGCAACAACTCCTCGTCCATCATCGCGTGGAGATCTACAAAACCCTAGGTGAACAGAAATTACAATCCTCGGGGAACCGAAATGACAAAAACACCATGCGGTGATTCATTCACTATGAGCTCAGAGAGGTCGTTGAGATGAATTGCAGTTAAGTCAACTGAATGAACAGAGGTTGAAGCTGCATTACTGGAAGCATGGGCGTAACCTCCACCACCCTGAAGGGCTCCATCCTGCCACATTGCAGCATAAACTACTGTCAATTTTTTTTGTGGATCTTGATGAGGTCCCTCCTAAATATAAAAAATATAAGTTTATGGACCTAAAAATAAAAATAAAAGAAAATAATTTGAATATGCCAAAAAATAGTCCACTTGATAAAAATAAAATAAATATCAAAACATAATAAAAAAAAATCCAATTATAAATTTTTATATGAAGATTGTTAAGGTTCACATTTTTTCAACATGCTTAAGCTTTCATTTTAAACTAACTAAATAGCATAAACATTTTTTTTAAAGAAAAAATTGCCAAAAAATTACTTTGCTCAAACAAAAATAAAAATTAAAAGAAAATAATTTGAAAATGCCAAAAAATTAGTGAGCTTGATAAAAGTAAAATAAATGTCAAAACATAATAAAAAAAAAACATCCAATTTTAAATTCTTATATGAAGCCTGTTGAGGTTTTGATTTCCTCAACATGCTTAAACTTTCATTTTAAACTAGCTAAATCACATAAACTTTTTCTCAATTACTATTTTTTTTTCCAATGATTAATGTGATAAGTTTTGTTAACCTAAATTAAAAATGAAATATTAAGGATACCAAATATTTATTATTACAATAACAATATATTCATTTATATTCTTATTACTTATTTAACAAAATGAAATTTGCATCAACCACAATGTTTGTTTATATTTTTATTAGAACTGCAGATTTGAAATACAATTACTAATTGGAATAAAATCTATATACCAAAATTCACAGAAAGCTTCTACTTGAGTGTTTGAAACCATATCCCTACTGACCTTTCACTTTTGCTTTTCAGAAAAACATAAGGCAATTGGCTTCTCGATTCCCTCTAAGTGGGTGCTTTAAGTTTTGGTTTCTATTTCTATGAATTTTTATTATGCTTTCTACTAGTGCTGCATATATATTAGTTTTGGAATTATGATAATTTAAAACAAAAACAATAGATCAATGTATATTGGAATATTATATGAAGGTTTAAATATAATCTACTCATGATTTCTGTGGAGTCACGGGTTCAAGAGGAGGAGTGAGGCGGTTCCCGACTTCTTTGAAGTCACTGGTTCACGACTTCTCTGCAGCAAGAAGAAGCGCCTGCATGATTTTCAGAAGATCGGAGCTCTGCTCAGACGCGATTAGGTAACTCATCTGTGAGACGCGATTAGGTAACTCATCTGCTCAGATGCGATTTGTATAGTTGTTGTTTCTTTTTCTTCTAATTTTCTATTTTTTTAGCTGACATAACATTGTAACTTTACTTCTAATTTTTTTTTCTATTTTTTTTAATAGCCAACATAACATTATGTAACATTACGTAACGTGACAACATTACGTAACGTTACAACGTTATGTAACGTTACAAGATCTACCCCGTACTGGGCTATAGAGAGCCTCTCGGCTCAAAAATAACTATTATATTTTTCTTCATGATTAATGTGATAATTTCAGTTAAACCAAATTAAAAATAAAATATTAACCTCAACAAAATGTGTATTATTACAACTACATTTACACCAACCACAATCTTTGTCTTAACTTTCATTTAAAACATACAACTCTTAAAGTGTTAAGTTTAAAAAAATAATATTAAATCAATTTTTTACAACTAAGTTTAATATTAGTTTCAAATGGTTTCATATTATTTGTTTACCAAATATGGTTTGTAATAATAATAATAATAATGTGGTTTAAGAACATTTCAAATAGTTGGATTGTTTTTAAATCTATTATTAATTCTATTGGCTATGGTTGAAAAAATTTAATGTTCTTTCAAGACAATGTTGTTTTCTTTTCCAATAACTCCAACTAGGGTTTGGTTTTCACATAGTTGTTACAGTTTTTTTTTTCTCATGAGTATATATCACTAATAAGGTTATGCCCATATCATTTTCACATTATAACATTTTAAAAACTACCATGGCATTAAAAATATCACTTTAAAGCTAAATTTAAAAAAAAAAATCAACTCCTTTAGGTTAAATTTTATAACCAAATTCTAACTAAACTAGATTAATCATTGTTTTGGATCTTTTCAAACTTTTCAAAATATATTCAAGTGGTAGTAGTATTGTTGTGATTTTTCAAACTTTTAAAAATGTTTTTTGATTTGAAAATATTTGTTTTTATTATAAATCATGGGCAATAATTAATATGCTTCACTTAGAGTTCTTAAATTCAAGACACTCTATCACACTAACTACTGAAACTTTTATCATTCACTCATCACCATGATATACAAAAATAATGAAATGTGGTCTAAATCCTTTGTCTTAAATCCCATGTAATAAGCGCTTAATATTTAAAGCCATCAATATGAAAACATTCAAATATTATTACCATACTTAAACATTACTATCATGTGGAAACTGGATTTAGGGTTGTTTAAAGATTTTAACCATTTGCAAGCACAGAAAAAAGAGAACTTGCAAATAATATATCAGTTCTCCATTTGTTGCAGTGAAAAATATATGAACCAACTATGTAATGCAAACCTCCAAATAATATATCAGTTGTATATTTGTTGAGTGAAAAATATATCAACCAACTATGTAATCAAAATAATGCTTGAGCTATCAAGATGCTTTATCATTAATGATATGTTACAAATACTACCTTTCAATTCACTGCAACAATATTATCATTTTCAGTGGATACACAGACTGCAGCAATATGAATTAATACCTCAGGGGCACAGATAATTAATGACCTAAAATAAAAACATTACCTTTCCTCTCGATCATTGCAATAATATTATCATTTTCGATGCTTCTAGAGGCTACAAGAATATGCATAAATACATGCGCCATCCAGTGCAACAATTAATTTGTGGGGATATGGAACTAATTTTCCTAGGTAACAAATTGATTTGCATACTTAACAAGAATATTAATAGAGTGCCATATTAATTACCACAAATATTACGTGCACAATCAAATAATGAAGTGATACCTCTCTGCATATCATTCATGGTAGTGCGCAATAATGTGGAGCAATCCCGTGTAGCATGATAATCCATAGAAACTTTCCTTTCAAATACACATTAGGTTATTTTAATGACAAAATGGGTGAGTATTGGATTCTATAGAAGGGAAAGGGTTTATATCTTGAGAGATTTGATCCCTCTCAGCACTTGGTAGAGCCACCTTTAAGATGGATCTATGTTGGTTATAGCAAAAGCTTCAACGAATTATTACTTATACAAGTGTTAAGACATGGAAAATTTTAGGATCCATAATTATTAAAGAGTGTATAAACCTTGGCTAATCTTACGAATTCTTAAAACTTCAACAATAAATTAAATGACAATATTTTTCTAAAAATATTTCAATTTCTAAGGATTCTATATAGCTTATATAATAATTTGGCCATTTTTAAAGTGAAAAAAGTTTATCCCATCCAAATTGGGTAAAAGAGAGCTTCAAAAAATGTAATTTGGTGAATATTTTTCGGAAAAACACATACAAAATCCCATCGGATAAATTTCACCACTAATTATTTTCTTGGTTGAGACTAGGCTATCTCAATGACAACACACTTCATTCATCTATTACTTGAGAATGGGTTACATTTATAGGCCACCCACTCAGATCTCTAGATCTTTGAATGGTGGATCTAGATTTCTAAAAATATCTAAGACAACATGTAACCTAATTCCAACATTCACATAATATAGTTCCAATGTCAACTAATATCCAACTCATTTCTACATTATTCAAACACTTCCCCTTAACAGGGGAATGAATTCTCCAAGAAGTCAAGTCTTCAGAGTCATGTCCTATTCTTCAACTTTTACCTTCATATGATTGGAATTAATTATGCTACATCATTTCATTAGCTTCCCCTCATCATAAATCATCTTGGGATTTTGTGGATTAGCGCTATCCATTGCAATTGTCAAGTGGTTTTGGCTTCCCACAAACCATAGATCGGAGCTTCTACGACTAGTTTTGCAATAGAAAATATGACATGTGTTATGGTATTTGCATACCACTTTGGAGCAAATCATTTAACATAAGTTCCCACCTATACCATAGAGAGAAAAGGAAGTGCATTGTATATTTATCATAGTATTTGAAATGTCAAGTAGAACAGTGAAAGAAAATTGTATCTAAATTGTGGTCTACTGGATATCTATGATTTCATGCTTTCCCCCTTTTTGTTATGGATGAAGTAGATGCAGCATTCGACAATTTGAACTTTCATCAAAATAAAATCTTGTTATCAGAACAAGGACAAAGATAAAGATGGTGTTGGATTTTAGAGGATATTGATCTCTTTGAAAGATAATTCTATGTTAAAGTTGATTCATTCTTGTAAGTTTATAGAGATTATGAAAGAAGGTGAAAAATTTCCTATGAACTAATTCTCTTGTTATTTTTGTGATACAACTTCTCCAAAAATATAACCCACTAAAACATGACCTATGAGTTGTACCTATATGGTAAAGTCTAGAAATTTATCCTTTCTCAAATACATTGGAAGAACACCACTCGAGTAAGTATTTTTTTGAGTATTTAAATATTTTATTTCTTATAAAAAAATGGTTACTTTTTCCTTGTACATTTCTCTCAAATTGTAACCTACAATACAAAATATTCAAAGATTGTTGGGCTAGGAAAAAGAACAAGGAAGAACCCAAATCACAAGTGCAAAAGGAAAAGCAAGTGCGTGATGGGGCAAAAGAAGGAAAAAGACGAAAAGGAAGCACATAACAGAGGAAGTTGCGATAAGGAATGGTGTGATGGAGGAAAAGAATACCAAGAATCGGTGGAAGTGTGGTAGGTAGAAGACTAAAGGCTAGGAAGGAGCAGGTCAGAAGATCGTAGGAGTTGGAATCTGTACAAGACTAATAGACATTTTTGCGGCTAGTCAAGAATCGTATAAGAAGACTGAAAGAGGTTTCTGCGACTAGTTATGGCCTGTGATTAATGTAATTTAGGACGTTTTGTGGTTAGTATGGGCTGTCATTAATGTAATAGAAGATATTTTGTGGTTGTTTATGACTGTAATAACTATGCTGTATTTAATTGACCCTATGTGGTCATGTAGAAACTATAAATATGAGGAACCCGCTCTGTATAAGGGTTAGCTTCATTAAGAGTTGGTAATAGTAGAAGTATTTTGAGGAGATAAGAGAGGAGTCTAATAGTAGAAGGATGTTGAGCCACAGATCTGTAGCTGAGTGCACATAATGTTTTGTAAGAGTCATCCTGCAGCTGAGTGCGCAGACCATTTTGTAAGAGTTATCGTGGAGCTAATTGCGCAATTGGTAGAGTAGAAGAGTCGATCCAGGATGTGTGTAGATCAGTAGTAGTTAGAATAAAACCATAAAATAGAGAGCATGAGAGAAAGAAAAGTTTGAGCTAAATAGACATATCTCAAAACATTTTCTAGGTCGCAGGCTGCAAGGTGCCATATATTTCTCATGTTAGATGAAGAGCACCTTGGCAGTTTTCCCAGATGGGTTTCCATGCTATTTGCTGTGTTTAGGAATGATTGAATGTTGAGTGTTGAATGTTTAACAATTAATGTTGAATATTTGATTATCTTGCATTGTTTATAGTTATTGCTTGACTGAATGTCGCAATATTGATAAGAGCAGTGAACGAATGAATGATTAAAGCACTATCGAGTACTTGGCGTTATGTCATGCTAAAATACGGTTAAGGTTATAATACAATCACATCTCTGTCATTTAAATTTAAGGAATTGACTGTGATGCATTATTGCACCAGTTGTTAAGTTGACAAAGAAAAGGTTGTGTCACACACCGAATGTGTTGCACTATTGCGCCACTGTCGAGTAGTAAAAGATTCCATCCTTCTGACACTATCGAGTGCCTTTGTCATGCACAAAGGGACTATAATCCCTCGATAATTGCGAAAACATGGTTCTAGAAGTTACACACTAATATATATCAGGTGATATTGCGCTTTCCTTGCTAGTGTTACCGACTAATCTTGCTCTATTGGGCAGATGTATTTGGGTGTTTTATTGGTGTTGTTTCGTTGTTGAACCTGGGTCATGAGAGTTGGGAAAGAAGGGAAACAAATGGTTTCATTTTTGGGACCCGTAATCATTTGACTCAAGGGAAATTTTGTGGCATCCGACAAATAAGGAAATCAAGGATTGGTTGGTGTCAAAAATGCTAGAATTTACGCAAGAAGAGAGTACAAGATCACAGTTGAGGACAGAAAACTGGTTAGAATGGTACACTAACATTTATGAGATATTCTTTGTAGAGTTTCCTATTGTGCTGCATGAGTGGTTGTCAAGATTGGAAACTTGGAAGACAAATTTCCAGAGAAGAGAGACGGTCGAGTGGGATCCTTACTTTATTCATGACATAACTAGTGTAAGTAACCCCATCTCTAAAGCTATTGATTTTTGGGTTGAGAGTATTTTGCAAGGGTATAGTACAGAGTTTGTAGTAGAGACGATACCCTCATATAGTGAGGTCGAAAGAAATTTTTTCCAAGGACCACAAAGAAGGTACTTATTGTCTATAAGTGCATGGATAAAGATGCTCGTCTATGAGAAGCGTATTTCGAAGTTGAGTAGTTGAGCCACATATCTATAGGAGGGGATATGTCGCAAATGACCTATAAAGACAACAGGAAATGGTGAGCACAGATGTTCCCAACAAGTACATAACCTTAACTAGAAGCTGGAATCCTAAGGAGTGGAAGGAGATTCAGGTCAGGAAAAAGAAGAAAGACAGTCAAAGGAAGACAAACTCCTAGTCTGTTCGAAGAAAGTGAGTACAAAGTTGAGTCATGGATAGACAAAGGGTCTTGCAATGAGGAGGAATACTATAGCCTCATTTATTAAGGAGCAGAGGAATATGAATAATTTGCAGAGACACCAAGATCAGGATGCAACTACATTATCCCAGAAGCATCTCTAGAAGTAAGGTCTAGAGCCCCATCTTCTGAAAGAGCTATTAATACTGATAGTTCTAGTACTACGACTAGAGCGCAAGGCAATCTGTCTTCATTAAATTATTAATTAGATAACCCCGAATCCAACTTAATGGTTAGGGAATATATTAGATTACCCACATTCAATGGGAATGGAGCAGAAGATCCGACGCAACATTAGTTCCTTTTTGAAGCTATTTAGATGGTTCGCTTAGTCGATAATGTAGACATAAAGAAATAATAGATGATTACATCTCTATGGGGTCACGTGCTGGATTGGTTGATGAAGTTTTGCATAGTCCCAGTAGGAACCCCATAGAAGACCCTTACTTATATCTAACTCGCGATAATTTGTGAGCTCATAAAACCTAAATCTGAGTCGCAATGCATCACTAAGATCAAGGAGATAAAGGAGTTACCGACAGAATCCATATGGGATTTCGATCAGCGATTTACAAATTTGATGGCGAAATTTAGTTTCCAGATGTGGGATGTGTAGCATACAGAGTGGTTTATTGTTGCTCTATTACCACACATTTGATATCCTTTGATGCAATAGAATATTAGGTCGTATAAAGAACCACTAGAACTAGCGATGAAGGTGCAATCCTCGTCGATCGGAGATGGTGGTGTAAGAATGATGCAGATTCAGTCACAGTTGGCTAATCTAACCATGTAGCTTCAGGACGTCATGAAGGGTAAAGAATCATGTGAGGACTTATGGTGCACAATATGTCGAATGCATGGACAGACCAAGGATAATTTTCCATCGTACATGAAGTATATTTCGTTGGGTGCACCAAATACATTGAGTACCCACAAACTACCCTGGTGCTAAATATTTCAGACTCGAGGGAATCACAACGAAGAGTGTATATACTTATAGAAGATTGTAGGTACCCCAACCATTCTATTCTGTAAATTTTGCAAATCAGTAGGGAATGACCAGAAGGATTGTAGAGCATATCAGCTATTGAAGGAAAAGACAATGGACACATACTTGTTACAGAGAGAAATTCCTATGGCTTGGGGTACCACAACAGACAGCTAGACTCCAGAAATCAATCTTTCCCAATATGCAATAGAAATAAAAACATCTAACACTAAAGGATCGAACCTCGTACCTTATTCCAGACGGTTGAAGTAGATCCCCGTTGAGCTTTCCAATATTCAGCTTGAATTGTTATAGCACGTCCTCAACAACAAGTAAACAATACAAGGATACTATATTTCATGGTGTTAGATCTATTCTAGCATATATAATCAATAATGTATAATCATTTGACATATTCCAATGGATGCAACATTCATTCAAATACACATTACTGGACAGGAAAAGATATTTCTATTAATATGAATCAGATATTACAAGTGACAACCTCTGATGACACATCTGCGAACCGGAGAAACCCATTTTAGACCCCAAAATTCCTCTAATGTGGATCCCCCACTTGGGCCTCCACCACCTCAATCCTCCATCACTTCGATAGCAAGCTTACAAGCAAAGGGAAAGATTGGGAAGAACACAACAGTGCTCCAAAGGGACAAAGGGATGCAGACTCAAGTATAATTCTGGCAACAATGGACTATAGTTTCGATACTCTCAATTCTCTCTTATGCTTTCAATGTCTCAATGGGTTCCTTATATAGCTTTTCAAATGGGTACTGAAAGGTCGAGTCTGTGCGATCTCAAGGCATATGGAAGACCAGGAGTCATATGAGTCGGATCCAAGTCAAGGAACGCTCCAACAGTTTTGGATTATGCACACATCCTGATGTACGCGACTATAGAGGGAATATCTACGTATGTACACAGTTATCGGGGAAAATGCCGCGTATATCACTTTTCTAATGTTTTTAGGGATGGTCAATGATACATCAAAAGACAACCATTGGTCCATAGGGGCTAATGAGTCTGCAGCGGGACAGGGGAAGGCCATACAATGTGTGATTCACCTAGTGTGGTGAAATCCGCTATAACAGATGCCCCCTAATGTATGAGGTCAGAGGGGTTATGCGATGCCCGAAATACATTATAAGCCCATCCCAAAAGTGAAGTGATGAAGGTACCCAAATGGAAGACCAGCCACCCAATCAGTATAATACCATAATACAACTCTGCATATAACTGCGAATACATATAGCAGTCCCGGATACATAAGAGTACAATGGCCATGAATAGGCATGAAACATGATAGAACATATGTGGTCATCGCCACGTACAATATACATAGATCAGAATCTCCATGATGAAGATATACAAAGTACAATGATCTCCACAAAGGCTGAACATATATAACAGATCAAGATCTCCATAGTGGCTAGAAATGTCTGACATATACTGGAACAAGTCATGAGAGCTGAAATCTCATGAACACTATCACGATCAAGGAGGTAGCATATAGTGGATGCCGCCAATCTGGAAGGTCTTCTACGCAAACTGCTATGAGTACATGTCCTACTATGCGAATAGAGGTGTCGAGGTTGAACATAGTAGTCCATCGTCTGATTACCGGTCATTGATGTATACCATTAACAGATGCGAGATCACCCACCAATAATGAAAATGGGAATCAAGGTACTAGAGTGCAAACTAACAAGTGTGAATAAATGTGTTGAGGTCGAACACTTGAGAGAATCCATCGATCAGGGGACATTGATGTATTCCCAAAACTGTCGATGGTGAGAGAACCTGCCACTGATGACTGCAAGTCTCAAGGCACTCAAAATGACTTTAGACTCCAATCCCAGAATAAATGATCTGAAGTCGATGGGATGAAATCCGATGGAAGGAGGGCATTAGGGCGTCCCCCATCATCCAACACGAGGTACTAAGCAAGGCTGTATAATATGGAAGAACTCGATTATGAGGTGCACGAACCAGTAACTGTACCGGGAATGGCCGACATGCAAAGTCAAGATAACTGAGGAATGGCCGACTCAGGTTTCAACTTCCTTCGAACAAGAGAATAACAGCGTATGGTGACTGAATGAAGGAAGCATAGACTCAATATACAAACTGGGACATCTCTATGATGCATGAGGCATCAATAGAGGCTCCATAGGGACTGGAAGCTTAACTAGTTGGTGGAGATAAAACTCAGATAACGAGTACAGCTCCTAAGTCAAACTATAACCCAACCAATGGATGTGATATATAGTGCTCTATTCGAAGGCGACATGACTCGACATCTGGCAAAGATAATATCTTTTCTTGTCTGGATTTTTGGTTTTTTGATTTTTTTGGTCTTTTTCAGTTTTTTGAAAAGCTTGAAAAAAGAATAAAATAGCTTTATAGTTACAAACTAGGAGGAGACGAGTGTCATTTAGGGCAAACAAACTAGTTCCAAGTAGTGGAACATACCTATGCTCAATGCAAGGATACATGTGTAGGATATCGACACTCGGGGGAAAATCCCCTCTCGGTAAAAAGGGAACCAAGCTGTGAAGGATATACATAAAGGCTCTGCATGGCTAGACATGAGACAAGCTCGGGCTATATGGCTGAAACGCAATGTCAGGGAAGCCGGCATAAAGCTCAATAAGATAGGAAAAGCTCATGATAATGCATTCACAACTCGAGATAAGGGGAGTCCGGGGGGAAACTGGCCAGCATAAGATCAAGAGGAGAATGAGGCTCTTGCTAAATGTCATGGCAATACTATACAACGGACTCCCACACCCTAAAGGGGGAAACATCGGCATGGGCACCAAATGCAAATAAGGCACTAACTAGGGTACCCATGTAAGGTGAGTCTCTACCACTCATATCATGCCACTTCTACAGCAGCAAGAAGGTTTCGTGACATAATAGAGTGGGTTCGTACCTAAGGATATAGTGACATGGTCATAAGGTCATGCAAAATGCAAACGGTGGTGAACCTAACCTATATGCCAATATAGACGTTATACCTGAAATCAATACGAACGGGTCAATCCAAGGGCTGAAACATCGCTGAAAATGGTCTTCTACATCACAGATTAGGTCAGAAACGGTCCAAAAAGGTTAGAAACAGTCAAAACTATGGGAAAGGGGGTAAAAATTTTCAAATATTTGAATTTTTTTCTATAAATAGTAAAAAATAGAAATCATTTGAAACTTTTACCCATTTGAGCTCTGATATTCAACTGCAAATTCCAGGACATCCAGCCGGCGGAATTCACAACCAATTCTTCCAGGTATTTACTCATGTTATCAGCTTGCATTTCAATACAAATTTTATAATTTTTCATGGTCAAATGAATTTTTAAAGGCCAACCTTACATGAGCGCTACGGCCCATGCGGGTATCGAGGTTTTTTCCGCGTATAGGGATGGCTATATGCGGAAAAGGGACCAGAAACCGCGTACATACACGGCTGTTTTCAAAACAGCCGCGTATGACACCGCGCATAAGGATTTCTAAAAATATAATGGACATTTTGGTCAAACTCTCATGCAGGATGGTGCTAGAGTGGCGAAAACGCGAGCATGGTGATGTAGAAGAAGCAGTGAGGGCTGACAGAATGGCTCAAGAAGCTCTAAGAAGATGCAGACTCTACACGTTTTGGTGCCTAGGAGGCTTGAGGGCCAAACCAGGACTACTACAGATGCTTTTAGACTATTGGGATCTGGACTCAGAGTCCTTCTGGCTAGACGGCATGTCCCTTACCATTGAGGTGGAGGATATCTACTTTATCACAGGTCTATCTCGACGAGGTGAGATGGTGAACCTTCATGCTCGTGGAGGGCCAGGTCATGGGCTGACTATCGACAAGTACATAGCTGTGTACTGCTACCCAGAGACGGATAAGGTGGGGAGCCAAGTTCCCACCAACGCTATACAGGTACTGGGCCTAAAGGCCATACTACTGACGCTGGGCAGGATAGCAGGCTTAGCATCACTCCATTAGGCCTCTCGGTCACTGATGTTCTATGCGGTGGAGTGCATGACACCGACCATCTATGACTGGAGCACTTCCCTACTGAGCAACATGAAACATCAGCTCAGCAAGTGCAAGGCAGGTAGGATACGGAACTTTGGGTTCAGCAGTATCTTGAGCACGTTTTTCTTAGAGTGTGTTCCAGGATTGAGCCCTAGAGTGGATGTTCCTCTCCATGGGGTTCGAGATCTGGCCCAACGACGTTGGGCAGACGCAATGAGTAGACTGGGGGGTGGTAGGGTGGCCAACCCTTATCCAACAGACTTTTTTCCATGGTGGCGACGACAAATTGTCGCCATAGAGGACTACCCTTATGCAGGGATAGACTTTCGGGGAGACCCAGACATGCCATTACCACCAGGATCAGCATATGGAGACATAGGTAACGAATCTCGACTCTTACTCTTTTTAAAATTTTTGAAGTATTTAATTTTTTTTTGTGTTTTCTTGATTAATGGAATAAAAAATACATGTTTTTGGGTGACAATATATAGTGACATCTACCATTCATGTGCAGATGTGGGACCACGGTGACCAGAGGGCTTCCCACGTCATAGACGGAGGGGAAGAGGAGACGATATCACCGGTGTCGATGCAGAGCAAACGCTCCAAAGCATCCATACCAACTTTGTGCGACTGACTCATAGGATTCCCATGGCGCAAGTCGAGGAATTGCCTGAGGCTATGCAGAGATAGGTGGTTGGTGTACCACGCGCATGGGTGTGTTTATTCCGGCGGCTAGCTAGAGCCGTGGTGACATATCATGATCACAACCCTCATCCACCTCCACAGGACTAGACACCTGGGAGTGGATCTATTTTGTACTACCGTGTATATGATGGTGGCTTTCAAAGCCCCAATTTTGTATTATGACACTATGTATTACCACATTTTTGATGTATATATAAAAAAGTTTTATGGTGATCGGTTTATTTATTTACATGTGTAAAAATTGTGTTTATGATTAATTTATAATGAATGAAACAAATGCCAATCTAACACATAGTTAGCATATGAGTCAGCAATTTGATTAAAATTTCTTGGAATGCGTATATATGTTATGTTCTCAAATTGTCGTTCTAGCAATCTCACACGTAAAAATCTCCAAAATAACGTCGGATCTCCAACATGGTACAAACCATTTAGCTATGACACTACTAACTCTGAATCAAGACGTACCTCAAGAGAGAGAACACCATGCGAAATGGCATCCCGTAGAAGCTCGATAACGGCACTATATTCAGTAACATTGTTGGAAGATGGCCGTAGACATACACCTCCTGAAGACAGTACATGAACCATAGGAGTAAAAATCACCCAAGCAGCTGAGGCTGAGTGTTGAGTGTGACGGCTTGCACCATCCACGAATCCTATGTAGGTGGAAGATTCCATTGACATCTGCCACAAGAAATGGAAACTAATCATAAACCTGATCACGATAAACAAGACCTAACTATGCAAAAAATCTGTACAATAATATACAACAAATAGCCTTGGCTAAAAATCATGCATAGTACTTCTTAAGATAGAGCCCATTTCTAGGCTCCACCAAGACTATCCCTTCGTAATCCACTAACTTGTAGGCACCCTTCTCTAATACACGCTTGACCACGTAAGGACCACGCCACATAGGATTGAACTTCCCTGTGCCCAAGGGTTCTTTCGATTGATCCCATAAAAGGACCAAGTCTCCCTCACTAAACACTCTCGGACGAACAGATTTATCGTATTGGGCCTTCATGCGATGCTTATTAATCTCTAGAGTCACCAAGGCATCTCTACGCTACTCATCGAGTTGCTCAAGGTGAACCAAACACTCCTCCAAAGGCGAAGTGTCTGGTAAGAGTTCCACGGCTAACTTCAACGAAGGAATCTCGCATTCAATCGGCAATATTGACTCCACTCCATGAACAAGCTGATATGGAGAAAAACCAGTGGTAGTCTTTACCGTGGTTCGGTATGCCCACAAAGCAGGGTATAGCATAATATGCCAATTCATCTTGCTTTGTGCGATGGTTCGTTGGAGAATGGACTTAAGTGATTTATTCACTACTTCAACTTATCCATTCGCTTGAGGATAGTAAGAAGAGGAGTGCTCTTGCTTATATCCTAACTTGGAGGCCAAATCTTCCATCATACGATTCTGAAAGTGCGAGCCATGGTCCGTGACAAGCTCTCTCGGAATCTCGAACCTAGAGATGATTTGATTAAATACGAAGTGAGCGGCTGTCTCACCGTCGAATTTTACTGTAGGCATTGCCTCAGCCCATTTCGTGAAGTAATCGACAGCCACTATGATATGATGGTGCCCCCCAGCCGAAGCTGGGTTGCAATCCATAAAATCTAGCCCCCACTTGGTGAAGGGACCGGTGGTGATAATAAGGTGTAACGGGGCCGGCTTCGAGCACATGTTACGTGCGAACACCTGGCAAGGGTGGCACCTCTTGACCGCTTCAATACAATCCTTGAAGATCGACAACCAGAAATATCCTGCTCTCAAAATATTTTGAGCTGTAGAAAGCCCAGATAAATGACCACCACACGCCCCTCCGTGGCAATCATTAAGCACTACCTCAGCCTCATCATGAGTTAAACAACGTCGTAAAAGGGAATCTACTCCATGGCGGTACACAGTATTGTCCACTATGAGGTAGTTCTTGGAAACATGACGTAACCGACATCGCTCATCTCGCGAGAGGTGAGTAGGGGTCCTCTGCATTTGCAAATATACTATGATATCACCGTACCATGGGTCAGCCGTTGAGATCAAGAAAATGTGTTCATCAACGAACGTATCTTCACATACCGACTCCTCAGCCTCGCTCGAAAAATCCGATATGATCTCTGCAAAGATTAAATATTTCTTTGATTTTGCCGAAACAAACTAGAGATCAAACTCTTGCAGAATGACAATCCACTTATTATATTTTCCCCCAATCCTACTACGTGTGAGGACAAACTGAAATGGATTGACATGGGCAACAACCAAGGTTTGGCGAAGGAGAATATAATGTCTCAAACGCTGCACCGCATGTACGGTGGCTAAGGCAAGCTTCTCTACATGAGAATACCAAATCTCTGCGTCAATAAGGTTTCGACTCAGATAGTATATGACATGCTCCTGGAGCTCCTCATCCTCTTGAACCAAAACCATCCCAATCATCTCTAAAGACGCAGCCACATATAATAGGAAATCACAGCCATAATCTGGAGGACTAATCACCGGGGCCGATGCTAGGGCTCTCTTAAGTGCATCGAAGGACTCCTGGGCTCGCTCATCCCATTCAAAGGGAGTATCCTTCTTCAAGAGACACATGAAACCTCTAGTCAAATTGGCGAAATTGACAACAAATATTCGTAGGAAGTTTGTCATGCCTTACAAACACTGAAGATGATGAATATTTCGCGGGGGAGACAACTAAAGTATTGCCTCCACTTTCGAAGGGTCGACTCTTATACCCTCTTTTGAAATGATAAATCCTAACAACCAACCTGATTTAACACAAAAGATGCACTTATGAGGGTTTAATCTAACAGCATAGTGTCGGCATCTTTCGAACACCAATCTCAAGTGATAAGAATGACGCATCCTCATGTGAGAATGAGCAGCGAGGTCATCCAAAAATACTTCAATAATGGACTTGAGATCGTGGAAAATTAAGGTCATCGCCTACTGAAAGGTAGCTCCGGTGATTTTAAGGCCAAAAGACATTTTTCGATATGCAAATGTTCCCCAAGGAAAACTAAATGCGGTCTTATGTTGGTCCTCAGGTTTAATTTGAATCTGATTATATCCGGAAAAACTGTCCATAAAGGAGAACACCTCGCTACCCACACACTCATCAAAATCTAATCTATAAAATGTGTGGGGAAGTTATCCTTAGGACAGGCACGATTTAAATCACGGAAATCAGTGCATATACGGATCGCTCCTTGCTTCTTATCCACCGGAATGGGGTTTGAAACCCACTCCGTCAAGGGAATGGGATAGATGAAACCAGCTTTCAATAGTTTCTCTATCTCTGCCTTTATGGCGGGTGCTTTCCTAGGATTTACCGCCCGTAAACGCTGTCGAACAGGCTTCGCGTTGGGTTAAGTATTAATTTCGTGTTCGACAATCCGAGGGTCAATCCCTAGCATCTCATCGTAATACCAAGCAAAAACATCGCGGAATTCCTTGAATAGCTCGGTATACTCACGAATCTCATCTTGGGAACAATCCGCCCCAATGTACACATTCTCAATTGTACCAGGGTTGCGAGAAATGTTGATAGGCATAGTTGACAATATGTTTGCCATGTTTCCATCAGCCATCTGACCAGGAGAGCTTAATGGAATCATGGGCCTACCAACTTTCTGTCTAAGAATCTCCCTATAATCCTCATGCTCCAAAAGGTCAAGCTCTGGGAGGAAATATGATCTATGATGAAGTTCCTCCCATGGTGGCTCAACTCCCAACATAGCCTCAATGATCGCTTCATCTGAAGGGAAAACCATATCAAGCAAATCGTGGGAATGAGAAGACTGTACTGCCCATGCGGGCAGCACATAGGGGTCTTCTTCCTCTGTCCATGAAGAAGAAGAACAAGGCTCTGCAGCAGATTGAATATTAGCTTGGTAAGATATCATGGCTGCAGGAAACGGCACACTCATCTCAATAGCCTCACTTGAAGGACTCAGTGAAGGAAGAATCCAAGGATCTCCCATATGACTTCTGCGAAAAGGCACCGATCTCGTAGACGTGGAAGCACCATCAAAACTCGCTCCTATCATGAGGATGGGTGCAGGACAACTAAAGCTTCCCATGAGGGATGGATACATACCTACACCGACACTCGTAGTTGCCGGCCGGGAATGTTCAACTTTCGGAACCGAAGCTTCCGAAGATGCACTAACAGGCGGATTCTTGAATGTCATCTGATCAATCGTCACAATCTTCCCATTATGAGGAAAGCATACAACGCGAAATACAGAAGACGCAACGGCTTACATACTATACATCCAATTCCTTCCCAGTAAGATATTGTAGTCAAGGGGCGCATCAACCACCTCGACCTCTATCGCAACGGTCTTCCCTCCCAAACGGACTTTAAGAGAAGGAAGGATACCATGCGGCCTAAATGATCTCCCATCAAAATCAGTTAACATGGTCGTAGACTTTGACAACTCAGGAGAACCAAGACCCTTCCAACAAGACAAAGACATCACAGAAGCAGCAACTCCCTCGTCAATCACAGTATGCTTGACGGTCATATTAAGACATTCTACATGCACCAAAAAGGAAACATAGTAGGGCAAGCGAGGCTGATGTCCTGCGGTTTCAAATTTGATCACTGAGGAAGAATCATCACCATTCACACCAAGAGAGGAAAGCAAAGCCTTCCTTTGCGAAGGACAACTCTGAAGCACTTCCAATGCAGACATCGCACAAAGAGTATGACCCAAGTCCTTGGCAACTGAATAGTTCTGGGCGGCTCGGGCATTTGGATTATGCCCCGAACACTTAAGTACCCCCTTAGGAATGCGAGGTGTAGCCTCAGGTTTATCCGCAGGTTTCTCAATATGCAAAGGGGTTCCTGGTGGATCAAGTTCTTTGCCTGGGTTGGGTTGTGACGAAGAATAATCTTTCGCACGTGTCACAACTTTCACGGCACGGACCATATTAATGCACCCATGACCACTAGTTTCAGGTGGATCTTCATCACTAGATTGATCATGGGACTTCGAGTTCATATTTTGGTTATGCGGTAAAGGGTTCGTTAACACAGCTGGGCCCTATGCTATGAACTTCGAAGCTTCATCCATCCTAGGGCACAAGTAAGTGAGGTGATTGTCCTTACAAAGCTTGCAAGGAAACTTAACCTTAAGTTTATTTTGCTTGTCCCCCCCAACATTTTTATTGTTCTTGTCATTATTGTTGGCATTCTCATTTTTATTCCCACCCTTCTTATTATTGTTTTTACCCTTTTTTCGATTTCGTCCGGGTTGTTGGTTACCCTTCTAGTCGGACAATTGCACAGCAAGTACATTCACCATTTGGGCAGGTTGAGAGGAAGTCGTAGCTTGTCCTGAGGCAGATTGGTTTATTGACAATTGAGAAACTTGTTTCACAACCGAACCTGCAGGTTTCTTACTTGCACTACCCACAATGCCATCGGCATGTGGTCCATGTTCGACCTTGGGATCGAAACTAGAACGAGGGGCATTAGGTATAATCTCATATAACAAACCAGACTGAGCATAGATCAAGTCTAGTTCCTGCGCCCTAAAGATGGCTTGTTCCTCATTCTGCACTCCGGATGTGGAAACATCCTTCGCGATATATGGCAATAAAGATTTGAGGAACCACTCAAGGAGGAATTTCGGCGGTATAAAGGCTTTGATTAATCTCTTCCGTCTACGCCACTCCGGAATATGATCAGAAATATGGGTGGCTTTATCTTGCCGAAATTTCAACAAGAGTTCAGTACCAACATCATATCGTACCGGTAGCTGGAAGTGATTAAGGAAAGTCATCGCAAGGTCGTCGAACAAAGTAAAGGCACCCCTAGGTAACTCTATATACCATTTCACCGTAGGCCCTGTAAGGGTGCGTTGAAATAGTCTCAAACGGACTGAGTCCTGATGCAATGAATTGGAAGAGCACCATAGGTGGAATGTCGTAATGTGTTCACTCGGATCCTCTCCTGGTTTTCCTTCGAACTTAGGTATGTCTGAAGGAAGCTTGGTAGGGACAGCCGGCCAAGCCGGGTCATGAGCCACAAGATTGTTCGTAAGTCTCGATAAGTCAGGTAAATTGAGTGTCGCAAGGAAAGGGAGCTTAGCATGATGAGGTCTAGGGAACGCTCCCTGGTTCATATAGGATTGATTACCACCATGACCTTGGCCATAGTGACCTCCTCCTGTATGACCCGTATAGGGTGGCGTGGATCGCATAATGAGGTTGACCTTGACTAGTAGGAGCTACAAAGCCATAGTTGGGAGAGTAAGCAAGTTGTGAATACCCACCTCCGTAAGGTGAAGAGACCTATCCATACTGCGCCCCATAGTAGGGTCCATAGGTCACCACTTGCGATGCCCCATGAGACACTCCATAGGTAGGAATATACATTCTGGAAGTATGAATATACATATCGGAAGTAGGGATATATGTCGAGGAAGTAGCAACCTGACCTCTAGAAACATGAACATAACCTCCTGAAACTACGGGTGGTATGTAGGCTTGAGACACAATCGGTCTAGTAATCGCAGTACAGATCTGACTCGTAGCTACGTGCCGACTCGAAGGACCACGAGAGTAAGGTGGAGGGTTTGCATTTGAAGAACTCGGCAGCGAGGATGAAGGAATCTCTGTAACAAGATATGTGCTAGTGCCTATCATAACTCATCTAGAACCTGGAATCCCTATCGGATCACTAACTCTAGACCTAGAAGGTATATAACATGGAGCTTCCACCGCTAGGATGGAAGGTGCAATGTGACTAGTACTCCCAAACCTCTCCGCAAAGTAAGGCATGGGAATTCCCCCAAGTATAGTGTTAGGAACAAAGTCGGATTCAACATGAAATGTCAAATCGTGCATAGGAAAACGAGTGGTAACATAACCACCATAGCTAGTTCTAGGAGGCTCAAAGTGAGTCTCGGCATCATCCGGCATTCCATACCGATATCGGGTCAATGGGGAATCTGGCCTAGTATGAGCAGGTCTATCATGTAAAGATCCTATCTGGGAAATAACGGGACTGATCTCAGCTAGGTCAGGTGAAGGATCATATGTAGGAGTAAGTTCTCCATCGTCAACACGAATAGGAGGAGGTGGGTCAGGAATAATCTCTGAATGATCCTCCATGGTGTGTGAATCAATGTGTGATACAGTCCGCCTGGACCGTCTAGGCCCCTCTCCCAAAGGAGGAGGAGAAGTGGAAGGTGAAAGTCCTGCTAACCGACGAGAACGACGCAGAACCGCACCCGACTCCACAATGACTCAACAAAAAGAAAAGACTCTCTATTTACGTCAACCCTAGGCCAACTAGCATGCACAGAGAAATCACTATAAAAACTAAAGCCAAAAGCAAGCAAACAAGGGCTGGATAAGTGAGCTCCCGAATGTGGCCGGTATGTCTCACCTAGGAGAGGCTTGAGAGGCCCTTGTCACCACAAGCAGAGGTTAGAAACCAATTATTGTGGCCCTCAGCTTCAACGCGTAAAGCGACTATGCTGTCCAACCCCAACCTGGCCAGGACACATGCAGAATAACCTCTACACGTACCCCTTTGATATCCTAGGTAAGGTCACTAAGGTCACCTCAATATAATCAACGCTCAGGAGGACAGTTGCAGGCGGGATTGACCTTATGGGCAAGGTAGCAAAGCCTGAAACTCCCGAAAGAGCCCCCAGATATGAATACAATCCTAGCTATATCGTCGGTGCTACATAGTTCTCGACCATGGGTTATCCCAATCAACAGTCGCTCACACTGCCTAGTGCTTGACTCCCTTTTGAGAGGAGCTTCCTGAGAACGCTGGTTATACCAAGGATTTCACACACTCCCTGGAAAGACACCTAGTTGTTTTTGTTTAGTGATCTTGGAGAATTAACTTTCAATGAACTATTCCAAGATCCTAAAACCTAATGCACTAACCTCAAACAAAAAATCAAAGATGCCATGACAAGAACTTTCCTAAAAGAAAAATTTAGGCTAAACAAAACGTTTCTGGTAAAAAACAGAGGTATTAATAGACTCAGGCAGTGCCAAAGGAGACTCAGCAACTAAGAGCATTCACCCAACAATACACTATATTCCACAAAAAGGTAAAAAACCAGGGTATACACGACTGTGCGCAGTGAACCCACGTGTATACCCGAAAATGCCAAGGGAAACCGCGTGTATACACAACTGTAAGTAACAAACCCGCGTACAGGAAGGAAAAGATGCACAAATTCCAGGAAAATAGACAGGATGAGACTAAATTCACACCAATCAGGCTCTACCAGGCATACATGCCCCCATACTCGACACAGAAACAAGAGAGAGAGAGAGAGCAATTCAAATACATTGAATGCCAAAAGATCAACCCCCAAAGGAAAATTACTAGGAACTCCCCAGCAGAGTCGCCAATTCTATTATGGAGAGAAATTCCTATGGCTTGGGGTACCACAACAGATAGCTAGACTCCAGAAATCAACCTT
>LPNX010471752.1:10217-38190 GCA_001517045.1 Pseudotsuga menziesii | reverse complement strand
TATTAATATGAATCAGAGATTACAAGTGACAACCTCTGACGGCACGTCTACGAACCGAAGAAACTGAATCCCCCACTTGGGCCTCCACCACCTCAATCCTCGATCACTTCGATAGCAGGCTTACAAGCAAAGGGTAAGCTTGGGAAGAACACAACAGTGCTCCAAAGGGACAAAGGGATGCAGACTCAAGTATAATTCTGGCAACAATGGACTATAGTTTCGATACTCTCAATTCTCTCTTATGCTTTCAATGTCTCAATGGGTTCCTTATATAGATTTTCAAATGGGTACTGAAAGGTCGAATCCATGTGATCTCAAGGCATATGGAAGGCCAGGAGTCATATGAGTCGGATCCAAGTCAAGGAATGCTCCAACAGTTTTGGATTATGCACACATCCTGATGTACGCGACTATAGAGGGAATATCCGCGTATGTACGCGGTTATCGGGGAAAAGGCCACGTATATCACTTTTCTAATGCTTTTAGGGATGGCCAATGATACATCAAAATACAATCATTGGTCCATAAGGTCTAATGAGTCTGCAGCGGGACAGGGGAAGGCCATACAATGTGTGATTCACCTAGTGTGGTGAAATCCGCTATATACTTATAGAAGATTGTAGGTACCCCAACCATTCTATTCTGTAAATTTTGCAAATCAGTAGGGAATGACCAGAAGGATTGTAGAGCATATCAGCTATTGAAGGAAAATACAATGGACACATACTCAATGAAGAACAATGGGAAGGCTCAGGATGAATAGGCACAAGCATACTGCCAGCCTGTTCCTTCCCACAAAACCAATATTGGAGTTAGTATCAGCCTCAATATGCACCACAAAACCAATACGCACCAAAACATCAGTACCCATCGCAACAGCCACACCCTTAAGGAAGAGGAGGTGGAAACTTCAAAGGTAGAGGAGGTGGAGGATTTGGAAGAGGAAGAGGTCAAGTTGTATGGTATAATTATGGAAAGTCGGTCCATTGTGATAGAGATTACCAGGAACCTACAAATACATGTTCATATTTCAAAGCACAAGACCATAATGTGGAGAAGTATCCCGAGTTGATTGCAAAATGGCATGCTTGGACTATCGCAAGTCTAAACCCTGCACAAAATCCCAATCTAAATCCTAAACCTAATGTTTAGATGATTGTTGCTGAGCCAAGAGAGATAAGTGTTATTGTCGTAAGACGAGGAGGTGCTTCGATTGGAGCCAATCAGAATATACAGCAAGAACAACCACAGGTGTGACCCATGGCCCAAAAGAAAGTATCATTCAACGCTAAAAAATAGACAGGTATTTTTGGATGCGTGACCAGAGTTCGTGGATCCAAAAAAACCGTCGACATTAGTTGATGTCAGGGAGATTACTCAACGATTCCAAGAGCTATTCCATAAGCATTTTTTGAAAATTTTTAGAAATCTCAAGTCATTTCTATCAAGTTGCTTAGCACTAATCCAGAATAAATATGTCGTCGCAGAACTACAAGCACTGATAGAAGAAACCCCAGTAGAGTCACAACCTGGATGGAAGGTTAACCATGTCAAGAATAAATTCAAAATGGGGCATGACTTAAGAATGACTACACAAATAAGGGATTATTACATGGATTACATTACTCTATATCCGGGGTCATATGTCAATATTATGATGTGGAATACTTGGGAGAGCATGGGAAAACCATGCTTGGACGGGTCCCCTATCCAATTTTGACTTGCAAATCAAGTGAAGGTCCTACCAATTCATAGGTTGAGTCAAGTCCCTATCAACATTGAGGGGATGCACACATTCACGGACTTTGAAGTCATCAACATTGTCGATGAAACAAACCCATATCCTATGATTTTAGGGATAGATTGGGCCATAGAAAATTAGACCCTTATAAATTCCAAGAAAATAATCCTCTCATTCAAGGATGATGAGATGAGGGTACTGTCAGACATTGATCCAATGGAGGGGCATAGGTATGTCAAACCAGTCTACAGTGAAGGACAAGGTGATTACCTAGACCATATATATAATTTCAGCACCTTAACAGATGATTATGTAAACCCAACAAGATATGGAAACCTGAGCTAGAGGAGTGCTAGTTCATGCACACCAGATTTAGAGGAGGCCTTATAAAATTGGAAAAATAGATTGCATGAAGTCTCTATGCAGAGATGCGCTAGAGTTACCTAGGCTGTGTGACAGGTGGCTAATCAATTGAGGGAGTTACCCACATATGAGGTCTTACCTAATCTTGCGACCTTCCTAAGTGAATTTGAAGGACTCGCAACAGGTCTGTAATGCTTGTCGACATTAGAATATGTACTGAAAGCTACACCCGCCAAATGGTGGGGTACACATAAGCAATCCATATTAGAATGGCCACAGTGCAGAAGATTGATGGAAGTCAGATTTAGTGAAGAAGTCACTGTCATGAGTCAGAAGTACATAGGACTTTCAAACTTTGTCGAGCACATTAATAAGTGTCACATAGAATTTGCAGAATACCCGCATTAGGAATGGGTCTATCATTTCATTCATACATTGGAAATGACACCCAGAAGTTGGTATACGTCCATAGAGTTGTGGCAAGGAACTAAAGATTGGAATGAGGTGGTTAGAAATTTTGCACACACCTTTACATTTGCTGATGAGCAGCCGATAGTTGATTTTTCTCTTTAAGCAATTAAGGAAAAGATATTCGTTGAAATCCCTGTAGAAATAGTGAGTTCCCACCAGTGCAGCACGACTATCCACCAATGGATGGCTGGTTACAATCTGGTTGGAAAACCATATGATTATCTATCTAACATAAACATACCATAATCATAGGACATGCACAAATTCACAGAAAGTGGTATTTGAAGCGACCAGTTCCTCAAGTTATTAGAAATCAAGAAAGTGAACATTGGCTCCCCGGAGAAACCGAAGTTTGCCAATATAGGAGATTATTGCGACGATGAGATAGTATCAAATGTAACATACTTGTTGCATGAGTTTTAGGACCTATTTCCTACCAATTTCTCAGAGATGAAGGGCATAGTGGGAGATCTGGGAGAAATGAAAATACCCCTGAAACTAGATGCTAAACCAGTCAAACATCGACCTTATAGGTTTAATCCAAGGTATAAAGAAAAGGTAAAAGCATAATTGGATCGCATGCTTGACACAAAAATCATTGAACCTATTGAGGAATCAAAATGGATCATCCCTATAGTGAACCAAGATAAGAATACAATAGGATAAGTCAGGATCTATGTTGACCTTAGGAAGCTTAACGATGGATGCTTGCATGATCCATTCCGAACACCATTCATAGATGAAGTACTAGAAAGCATCAGAGAACAAGAGATGTAATCATTTACCAATGGCTTATCTAACTATCACCAAGTCAAAATCATGAAGGAGGATTGACATAATGTGGAAATTTAACCCAAGTGATAGAACAATTACACTCACAAAATTGCTAATCAAACATGCAAACTCACAAACAAAGGAGACTGAAATTGGAGCATAACACTAATCTGTATTGAATAATTGTACAATAGCCAACCTTGAGAAGTCATAGGCTTCTGCAATATATAATTGCATGAGAGGTTTGAATGCATAAGGATTCCATTCAAAATAGTCAAAAAGTAGGCTTACTAAATCTAGTCAAATCCCCCATAGGTGCATAAACGAGTTTCCAAATCCTCTTAGAGGCTCACGAATTGGCATAGTCAAGTAGGAAAGATAATAAGGGATGGAAATACAACTCATACATTATTTTATTAGGATAAAAGGATGTAGGATGATGAGGGCAAAAAACAAGTCAGCTACACCTAGTCTTACTTTCCATTTTCCCTTATTTCTCAATAAAACATGCAACTTAGCAGAAAAAACAGATATGCACTTTGGAGGATCTAGAATAAAGAAGACATGCTCAATATGGTTTCCAAGAGGTTTCCCAAGTTCTCCATGACTCAATTTTAGCAATTTTGACTTATGGAACATGTGGAAGACAACTTGCATATAGTGGAATATAGGAAACTAGGAAAATAAGACAAAAATGGATTAATTAATGTCTAAGGTATGTAACTATGGGTTGATTATTCTAAAACCACCCCTTAAGCCTTTCTTTATGAGAAAATATCAGAAAACTTTAGGGCCTAGCAACAAGGCTTAGTCACCCTTTACATACTGCATGCCCATTTAACCAAGGAAAGAGGCAAAAACCCAGTGGGAAAATCCTTCCTTAAACATGGACAGTAAAACAAAATTTGAAAATATTGTCATCAATCATGCTTCATAGCATGATAAACAATACCCAATAGTGATTTGATATTGTTGAATGTATTTTCACAAAAAACTTTGTTGAATATGTTTGCTACTTGTTCTGAAGATGCACAGAAGAGTAGGTGATTGTTGCCATCATGCACAAGCTATCTGATGTAGTACATATGGATCTCAATGTGTTTGGTTCTCTGTCTCTAAATTGGATCATTGTAGATTTGAATGGTGCTCTGATTATCACAATAGATAATAGTTGAAAACTTTGATTCAAAGCCACACTCACAAAGTATCCCTTGCAACCATAGACATTGAGTTGCTGCATTTACAACTCCTCTGTACTCTGGTTCTGTAGATGAGAGTGCTATGGAACTTTCTTTCTTGCTTGACCAGCTGACTGGTCCTTCAACAAGAATGAACACATACCCTGATGTTGACTTTCGATATGTTTTGTCACCTACCCAATCACTATTAGTAGAACCAATCAAATCAAGATCAGATTTAGCTTTGTAGAAGATCCCATGAGTTCTTGTTCCCTAAACAAAGTTAAGGATCCTTTTGGATGCTCTCCAATGGATCTCATGAGGCCAATCCATGTATCTTGAAGCCACACTTACTTCATAATAAATATCAGGTCGAGTGTGTGTAAGGTAAAGAAAACACCCAATCAACTTTCTATACAGTGTATTATTTACCATAGTAGAAGAACCTGCTTCTTCGAGCTTAACTACTGAAAGGAAGGGAGTCTTGCTTGGCTTGAAATATTTCATGTTGAACTTGTTAAACAAATCTAAAGAATAATTGGACTGATTTAATTTTATTCCATGTTGGGATTGAGAAATTTCGAGACCCAAGAATCGGCTCAACAACCCCAAATCAGTCATAGAAAATGCATGGTTCATTGCATCCTTCAAGGAGGAAATATCTTTCTTTGAACTTCTTGTAATAAGAAGGTCATCCACATACAAGACAATAATCATCAAATAACCATGAATCAGCTTCAAATAAACATTAGGATCATAATTTCATCGAACAAAACTCAATGACTGCAGAAAGCCATCAATCGTGGCATACCAAGCCCTAGGGGCTTGCTTGAGCCCATATAATGATTTCTTTAACCTGCACACAAAAGATGTATTAGAAAAAATACATTGAGGTTGCTGCATGTAAATCTCTTCAGTAATATATCCATTTATTAAATCACACTTCACATCCATGTGATATACCTCCCATTGCTTCGAAGCTGCAATGGCTAAGGCTAGCCTTATGGAGTCCATCTTTGCCACTGGTGCAAAGGTTTCACTGTAGTCAATACCATGTACCTGTGAGTATCCCTTGGATACCAGCCTTGAATTATATTTCAAAGGTGAACCATCAGCAGCAAACTTAGTCTTGAAACCCCACTTACATTGAACTAGCTTCCTCCCTGGGCGAAGATCAACCAGTTCCCAAGTGTTGTTCTTCTGGACTGAGCTGAATTCTTCTTTCATAGATATTTTCCATATTAGATCATGTGCTGCATATTCATATTTCTATGGGTCTGATTCAACCATTATATATAACATCTCTGCAAACAAAGGGTCTTTCATACACAGAGCACTCTCAAATTGAGATCTAGTCCTCCTAGGATCACTAGGATTTCCAGCTAGTTCCCCAGCCGCATGAATGGTATTTGCTGCCCATTTTGGTCTTGTAGGACTATCAGGGTCTGCAATTAAATCATCATTATCAGAGATATCATAATCGACAAAATCATTTGTCTCTTCACTTACATTCAATGGTTCTGGTGGTGAAGAAGACCCTCTAACTTCAACTGCTGCTAAAGGCTCTTCTTGGAACTGAACACTCCTTTCAATGAAGGATTTGTTTGTTCTCAAGTTTATCAGCTTGTATCCTTTTGAATATTTAGAATAACCAACAAATAGGCACTCTTGGATTTGGGGCTGCAAATCCTTTCTCTTTTCAGTTGGAATTCTAGCCCAAGCCTTTGAGCCAAAAATATTGAAATGGGTCCAATCTGGCTTCTGCCCACTCCAAAATTCGAAAGGAGTTATACCATAAAGTTGTTTATGAGGCACCCTATTATGGATATAGGATGCATAGTTTATAGCCTCAACCCAAAACTTTGGTGGCAAAGTCTTAGCCTCCATCATACAAGTTGCCATTTCCTTCAACGATTTGTTATTTCTCTCAGCAACACCATTTTGATGTGGTGTGTAAGGGATTGAATGCTGCATATGAATACCTACATATTTACAATATTGAATGAACTCATACTTGACATACTCACCACCATTGTCATATCTAAGGATCTTGAGTCTCCTCCCAGACTAGTTTTCAGCCAAGGCCTTAAAGACTTTGAAGAGGTCAAAAACTTTAGACTTATGCTTTAGGAATTAAACCCAACAATACCTGTAAAATTCATCTATGAAGGTCAATGCATATTTGGATTGACTCATGGACATATGAGAAAATGGACTAGAAACATCACTGTGGATCAACTCAATAGGTGTAGAGGTTCTCTCATGACTAGATCTCTCAAATTTGTGCTCTGGGTGTTTTCTTAGGATAGAACCTTGATAGAATCCCTTAGAAAACTTAATCTTTGGTAACCCTATGACCATCTATTTTTCACTCAGATCAGAAATATACTTATATTTAAGATGACCAAATATTTCATGCCAAAGCTTTCTTTCCTCATTTGCATTAATCAGAAGAGGAGAGGGGTTTGAGTAGGGTAGAAAATGTGAAAACATGTATACCTTCAAAATGTGATCTACAACCCCTTTTGAAATGACTTTACCATTCGAGATATCTATGATCTCAACATCATCAGGGGAGAAGATGACTGTCTTTGGATACCCTATGTGAGTCATCTGGTACACTGAGAAGAGGTTAGGGGCAAGACCTGGAACATACAACACATTATTGAACTTACCATGGTCAAGATCAATCCTTCCTTTCCCCAAACTGTCAGTGAGAGAGTCATCTCCTGACACTATTGGTGGACCTTTTGACATGTCAAGAGAGGATAATTCCTCCTTGGTAGAAATCATATGTCTAGAAGCTCCAAAGTCTATGATGAAGCTAGGTGAGCTTGATGTGCCAGCAACCAAAGCATGTACTCTCTCTCTGTCCTCTGAATTTGATCCTCCTTCCCTCTTCTTTGAGAAATCAGGAAGGGAGATGTTATCCTTTTCCAGGATTTGGGTCAACATGTCAATTTACTTCTTCATACAAGATCTCTCAGGATGATAGCCCTTACTGCAGTATGCGCACTTGCTTATTTCTCCTTTTCTCTTCTTCTTCTGGAAGTTCTTCTTGGATCCTTGGGGCTCCTTTTGAGACGTGTTCTTGTCTCTCTTTTTCTCAGGTGGCTTCTTATCTTTCTTCTTTCCTTTTGAATCCACCCTCAAATCTCCAGCAAAAAAAGATTGGTCTTTGGAAGGTTTGATGGTGCCCATCATCACCAATTTATCTTGTTCTTATGTGAGGGATTCCATGAACTCTGCAAGCTTAGGCATTTTCCAGGCTTGAGCTGTCAACTTGGTGGCATGGAAGGTAGAAACAAACACTGAATAGTCAGGTCCAAGTTTCAAGAGTATGGCCAAAACTAGTTGCTCTTCCTTCTTTTCAATTCCACATTGTTTTAGCTACAAAACAAGGGCTCTAAACTTGGAAAAATAGAGTTGTAAGGATTCAAAGCTACTGGGGCTCAAGGAGATCAATTCATTCTCAATTTGACGTCCTCTCATCTCATCTGTCTTACCAAAAATATCTACAATATTCTCCCACACTTCATTAGGTGATTCCAATCCATCAATATGGAAGAGGAGGTCTCTTGAAATGCCGAGACAGAAAAGATAATAGCCCTCAACCCTCCTGTTGTGCCATTTAATTTTCTCTGTAGCTGCATTGGGATCTGCCTTAGTTTCCATAGTCACCCTGTAGAGAAATTTTTATCTCAACAGTATCTCCATCTCTTCTTTCCATTCAAAGAAATTAAATGGAGTCAACATGATCTTCTGAGATTGATCCATAGCTCAGAAACTATGCCCTTCAGTCAGGAGAATATGCTCCCTGTCAAGATGTTGAACCTGCAATAACAATATGGAAGGAGATAAATCAATCTACAAAAGCTCTAATACCATGTGGAAATTGAACCCAAGTGATAGAACAATTACACTCACAAAATTGCTAATCAAACATGCAAAATTACAAACAAAGGAGACTGCAATTGGAACATAACACTAATCTATATTGAATAATTGTAAAATAGCCAACCTTGTGAATTCATAGGCTTATAAAATATATAATTACATGATATATTATAATGCATAAGGATTCCATTCGAAATAGTCAAAAAGTAGGCTTACTAAATCTAGTCAAATCCCCCATAGGTGCATAAAGCAGTTTCCAAATCCACTTAGAGGCTCACGAATTGGAAAAGTCAAGTAGGCAAGATAATAAGGGATGGAAAGAGAATTCATACATGATTTTATTAAGAGAAAAGGATGGAGGATGATGAGGGAAAAAAACAAGTCAGCTACACCTAGTCTTACTTTCCCTTTCGCCTTATTTCTCAATAAAAAAGGAAACTTAGCAGAAAAAGTAGATATGCGCTTGGAGGATTTGGAATAAAGAAGACATTCTAAATATGGTTTCCCAAGCACTCCATGACTTATTTTTAGCAATTTTGACTTCTAGGACATGTGGAAGACAACTTGCATAGAGTGGAATTTAGGAAACTAGGAAAACAAGACAAAAATGGGTTAATTAATGTCTAAGGTAGGTAACTATGGATTGATTATTATAACACATAAAATGACCTTTGTCACAGAATGGGGATTCTACTAGTATATGGTAATTCCCTTTGGACTCAAGAATGCACCTGATATTTTTTGTAGAATCATAGTTTCTGCTTTTAAATATTTCATACATAAATTTCTTGAGGTTTACTTTGATAATTGGACTATGTTTGGCCTAGTAAGGGATCATATTGAGAGTCTGTGCATGATGTTGGGCCGTTGTTTCCCGTATTAGATTGTGCTTAATTCAAAGAAATGTATTTTTTGCACACCATTTGGTGTGTTGTTGGGACATGTCGCGTGTCGCGCCGAAATCTTGGTCCACCTAGGGAAATTTGTGATTATCCTTGACTTAGCACCACCTGCATCAGTCACGCAACATAGATCAGGGTTAGGAAACACAAGCTACTATAGGAAATTCATCAGAGGGTATGAAGAGATAACTATACCTATGGAGAAATTGTTGAAGAAAGATATGAAGTTCTAGTGGATAGAAGCTTGTCAGGAAATCTTAGAAAAATTAAAGAACAATATGTCCACCGCACCAATACTGATATTTCCCGACTGGAAGAAGTAGCTCCATGTCTATGTCAACACATCATCTTTCATGGTTGGCATAGTATTGACGCAACCAGGTGAGTGTGTGCTTGACCACCCTGTTGTTTTTTCTAGCAGGAAATTGTCAACGACAGAGAAAAATTACATGACGATAGAGAGAGAAGGCCTCGCCATGGTCTATGCACTGGAGAAGTTTCAACACTACTTGTTAGGTAGACATTTGAAAATGTACACTGATATTTCAGCCTTGAAATACCTGGTCAAAAAGCCAGTGTTGGGGGGTAATATCTGTCTATAGCTTATCTTATTTCAAGAATTTGATTTTGAAGTCATTGTTAAACCTGGTTGACTAATGAGACCTGATCACGTGTCAAGGATAGAAAATGGTGAAGAACCAAGTAGCCTGGAGGATAACTTTCATGACATGCAATTGCTTGCGGTCACCATGATTGATAATCAAAATAAGGAGTTTAGTTTGTCATCCACTTCCTAAGCATAGGCTATGTGCTTGAAGGTTTCCATTAGAGGAAATTTGGGGTCTAAAATGGGCCTTATAAGAAAACATGCCAAAATAAGTTTTTGTGAGTTGGAATTCAAGAACCAATAGAATTGCAATGAAAAAGTCAACCATAATGGTTGAATTGACATATTTGTCATTAAAAAAAACTACTTTTTTTGTTCGTATTTTCGACATATCTCATTGTGTTTTTACTCAAATTTCGATCAAGAGAGCTCGTTGGATGTGGAATTTGATTCTGCATCCAACGAGTACCCACACTACATACTTTTGACGGACCCCGCTACCCCAAAAACAAGAAATACCTAAAAAAACGTGATGATGACATCATCAACACATTTTTTCAGGTATTTCTTGTTTTTTGGGTAGCGGGGTCTGTCAAAAGTATGCAGTGTGAGTACTCATTGGATGTGGAATCAAATTCCGCATCCAACGAGCTCTCCCAATCGAAATTTGAGTAAAAACACAAGGAGATATGTCGAAAATACAAACACAAAAAGTAGTTTTTTTCTTTCTTCCTCCAAAATTAATCAATATTATTTTATTATTTTAACTATTATTTTATTATTTTCCTTAGGAGGCCCATTTTAGACCCCAAAATTCCTCTAATGACCACTGCACAAAAGAAACATTTGGTCGTGAAAGCCGCTGATTATACGTTGATTTTGGGACACCTATACAAGATGGCCCCTGATGAAATATTGCGATGTTATGTCTTTAACTATGAATGAAACTTGGTAATGAATGAAGCACATGCCATTGTTGTAGGATGACACTACGCTAGAAAGGAAAATGTGCGCAAAATATTGCAAGCAGTATTATGGTTTCCAATAATACATATCACCACTAAGATTTTCTGTCACCACTGCGACGTCTACTAGAGGACAGGAAAACCATCGAGATGTAATGATATTCTACTTCCACCATAGATAACCCTTCAAGAATTTGATAAATGGGTTGTTGATTTTGTTGGTCCTATCAGTCCGCCAGGGAAAAGGATAGGCCCAGGCTATATTATCACTGTGACATACTGCTTAACAATATGGGATGAAGCCGCGCTTGTTAAATATTGCAGCACTGCAACTATGATGAAGTTTTTATTTGAAAATTTGGGGACCAGATTCGGCTTCCCAAAAATTCTCTTAAGAACCAAGGTACGTATTTTGTTAAAAAAATGATTACTGAGCTTACTATAGAGTTCTATATTTAGCATAAAAAGATGACACCCTATCACATTAGAGGAAATTTCAATTGAAAATGGGCCTTCCAAAAATAATACAAATTCCATGTCATCATGTATAAGCCAATAAATATTATTTAAAATTCAAAAAGGGAGCACCTCTTAAAAAAAAATTTAATATAAATTTGGGGATAGGTATCATAAAAAAAACTGCTTCTTTTGTTCGTATTTTCAACATATCTCCCTGTATATTTACTGGAATTTTGATTCGAAGAGCTCATTGGATGTGGAATTAAATTTTGCATTCAACGAGTAGCCACTCATCATACTTTTTATGGGCCTCACTACCCCAAAAATAAGAAATACCTGAAAAATGTGATGATGATGTCATCATCACATTTTTTTTAGGTATTTCTTGTTTTTGGGGTAGTGGGGCCCATCAAAAGTATGACGAGTGTCATCATCACATTTTTTTTGGTATTTATTGTTTTTGGGGTAGTGGGGCCCATCAAAATTATGATGAGTGGCTACTCGTTGGATGCCGAATTTAATTCTGCATCTAACGACCTCTCCCGATCGAAATTTGAGTAAGTATACAGGGAGATATATCGAAAATACAAACAAAGAAGTAGTTTTTTCTTTTCTTCCTCTAAAATTAATGAATATTATTTTATTATTTTAACTATTATTTTATTAGTTTTCCTTAGGAGGCCCATTTTGAGTTGAAATTTCCTCTAATGATCTGCAGGTGAATGGAATTGTTTAAGCCTTTAACAAGATTATGGAAAATACATTAACCAAATTATGCAACGTTGTGTTGAGATGATTGGGATCAGAAAGTTTTAGTTGTGCTATGGGCATACCGCAAAACTTGCAAGTGACTTATAGGGCACACTCCATTTAAATTAGCGTATGGGAAAGAATTCGTTGTGCCGATGGAGTATATTCTGTCGAGATTAAGAATTGTTTCACTGACGAAAATGAAATATGGGGATGTTATTGATAAAAGGTTGTCCTAACTCATCCAAATGGAGGAAGAATGCTTCATCGCAGGATTTCATCAAAACATAGAGAAGCAAAGGTAGAAATCATGTCATGATCGCCATATCATAACTAAGCATTTCAAATTCGGAGCACTTGTTTTGTTGTCGACAACAAATGTTTGAAGCATCCAGGGAAACTAAAGGCACATTGGCTAGAGCCATATGTGGTCACACATATCACTGACGCAGGAACAATAAAATTGCACAAACTAGATGGAACACTCATCACAGGAATGGTAAATGGAAGCCACTTGAAACCTTACTATGATGGCCACGGCATGCTTGGGTAAGGCAGAAATAGAGAGAGAGAGAGAGAGAGAGAGAGAGAGAGAGAGAGAGAGAGAGAGAGAGAGAGAGAAGAGGAAAGGAAATTGTTCTATCACATGTTTGTGACAGAAGTATGAAAATCACAGTAAAGAGTAGGAATGACAACTAGCTGTCATTAAAACTCAAATACCCAAAAAGATTTAGGCGGTTATGACAATGAGCTGTCATTAATTCGACAAGTTCGAGGAGAATGATGGTGTGCATTTTGGTCCCATCCTTCATCCTCACCATAAATTCCCTGACGGGTACAGATCATAACTCGTGTACATGAATTAATGTTGGAATGTGTCAAATTATGGGAATCCTATGTGATCGACAAGACGATGATTTTTTATCGAATGATCACATGCAGGACATGCGCATCACTAAAAATATGATACTTCATCGACAAGAATCCTTTTATGTGAATAGAGAGAAGAAGAGTGATTCAGAGCTTGAAATTGTGACAGACAAAGATAATGGTCATTTCCTTTTCTAGCACTAGTTAGCAGTCTGACATTACCATTGCCACACCTTTCCCAATAGAAGAAGAGATTACATTGTGAGAGGTACAGTAGTAGGAATAAGAACCAGAAATGATGGCATGACCCGATCAATAGATAGTTCCTCCGGCTTCTGATACGGCTTCTCCTTCAGCCTCGATTTTGGCCCCTATGATAGTATTGGCTCGGAATCCACCTACAAATCCACCAATTAACATACCAGTTGCAGGTTCACGACCATTTGTGTCAGAAAGAGACATTCTAGAATCATCAAGGCCTCAGGTCAAGATACCAAATTCATCGAAGAAGTGTAAGGCTGATGAGGATATACCTATTAAGGACATACCTACAAAGGAAGCACCAACATCACTACCGCAAAGAGACGCGCGCACCACCATAGAACAGAGGAACCTGTTACCTCCCTATGTTCGGCCAAGGAGAGAGGACATAGTCAAAGTAAAACTTCCAACAAAAGCGTGCTCCTCCTTGGTGGCACCTCAGATCCCTACTGGAGTGTCATTGTTGATGAACATAATCCCAGAGCTGATCAAACTGCACTTTGAAGACATTAATACCCACAACCAAGTGGACCTGGAAAGAAATAAATACATGTTCACGACTTCAGTCATGCCACCTGAGCCACAATTTGTAGTTCTAATGCAATAGGATCATGGTATCGAAAGCGCTGGCTTACTAAACTTTCTCATAATTCCACATTTTGGTTGGAGTACGCAGGTATGCACACATGTGAAACAACTCCTGCTATGTTTCCATGGAGGCTATATATGGCTTGACAAACGATATTCTATCGATGTTGAGCTCATTTAATTGATAACAGGTCTCCCGCACCATGGACACGACACTAAGCCATATCTCCTCGGAAGCAGAGATACGATGAAGATGAAGGAAAAATTTGACCTCCAGGGAGCAAATAAATGATTCCTCGTTTCCACTATTACTGTCAACACGGTAAGGTTCACCATGAAGATTTTATATTGCAAGATATTGCACAAGATGCGGCCTATTGAGTGCACTGCTGGGACAGTGGAAATGGCAGAGCAATGCGTGAAAGGAATCATTTTAAATTGGTCCCAGCACTTATTGAATGAGCTGCTCGAGGATGCCGATCAAGCGCAGGAGGAACCTAAGATAAAATTCCACTACTCCTGGCTCCTGATTTTAATTTATTTTGTGGTTTGTTTAGACCCACCAGATTACTAGTCGCAATATTTCCCAGTGCTTTTCCATGGTACAAAGTATTAGAACCTCTAGGAGGACAAGGAAGACATGATTCGATAGAAGGACAATAACATAGATTTCTTTTTGCATGAGGAGGAACTCAGAGAAGTAATCACCAACAACATAGACTGTGCATAGTGACAATCGAGTAGTATGTGTCCTTCATAAGATTCCAGGATGGTGTCCACAATGTTTTCTTGGAACCACGACATGATCCCATAAAGAGAAGGAACTCAATGCCTTTTATGATTGTTGACTCAAATGTGGAAGCAGTCATCCAGGATTGGCCTGAGGAATGGCTCATCCTAGTCGACATGGAAATGAATGAGGGTAATAACTAGGGAAAGAACCAAGGAAATGGATAAGAAATACCCAATACTATGACCCAAACAATAACGGGGTCGACGCGCAAGATAAACAGTCACTGCAGTCAGATGAAGATGAAGGAAGCAATGGTAGTGATGATGGCTCTGACCAAGATTATGCAGAAGACACACCTTCTGATGAGGATGTACAGAACCAACAAAGAACAGAGGAACAAGAGTGTGCACATGCACACAAGAAATGAAAACATGATAAAATGAATAATACAGACAACTTAGATAAGGAGTACATTGGATTGATTGCAGATGTTGTCACCTAAGTAGCAAAGACTAGCCTTGAGTGTCTAAGTACACAGCAGATGTAGGTGGCCAACAAGTTCATCGAGCATGTTAATAGGGTCACTGAGGCTATCAATGAAGTAAAAACCATAGTCGAAGCTGAGACATACACCATTGATCCTAGTGATACATTATCCACACCACTGCTTTTGCCACCCCTATAGCTTGACTTAAAGGCACAAGAAATTGATTCAGGAACATCGAAGTATGACGATGTTATCCAGGAAATGGGGACATTGTCACTAGACTTCTCAAAGCTAGTATTGGTTGAAGTATATGTTTTTCACGATGCAGTCGCAATAGATTCCTGCATCAGAGAAAATGCTCTTGCTTACCAGGCTACGAAGAAGACAAGGAAGGAGAAAGAGCGCAAGGTACTCCTAAGGGAAAAGGAGCAAGATATTGAGGCATGGGAACAAAGAAATATTGCACTAGTTGAAGCCATAAAAATGTAATCGTGGAGTTCCCTGTGGAAGAATTCCATGAAGATGAAGATGTAGTCGCAAAGGTTGGTTAGCTATCAAGGATTTCGACATATCTCAAAATATAGGTAGAAGATCCTCAAGAACAGAAATAACCAAGAACACCTCCTGAGGTGTTCAAAGAGTGCAGGAAAAGATCATCTGACGTTGGTGATCAGATTGAGGAGGGAGAAAATCTCTACACATAAGCAATCGACATCATCTCTGTGATGTGGAAATTTCTTCTAGAAGATGAGACAATGGAAAATTTTACAGAGGATGCACACCAGGACAACATGGAAATTATGGTGGTTAAGGTAGAAATGAAAAAGCTTCCCATCAAAGAAAATATTTCCAAGGCAACTGAGTTAAAGTAATTGTAGCAACAATTTCAAACTCTCTGCGACCAAGGGCAGAAATGAAATGAAGAAGTTACAAAAAAGTAGACAGAAGTCGAATGGGTTACAAGGGTCCTTCAGCCTATACAGTAGAATATCTACTAGATAACTCAGGAACAGGACGATGTAACGTCAGAACATATCAGTTTCGACCATGATAAGCAGTTGGAGAAGAAATTAGAGGAGGTACGTGAAGAAATTTCCTGGATGGAAGGAATTGTGAAGGAATTTCATTATAAGGTTGGACCCATGGCACAACCAACACCGAAACCATGAACTCTACTTAGTGGCTCGGGGCGAGCCACATGTGAGTGTTTGGGGGACTGTTGGTCTAGGAAAGAGCAGAAGGAAGAACCTGAAGCACAAGAGGAAAAATAAGCACACAATGAGGTAAAGGAAGGAAAATGATGGAATGAAAGCGCATAATAGAGAAAGTTGTGATGAGGAATGGTGCGATAGAGGAAAATCAGACCTAGAGTGAGTGGAAGTGTGGTAGGTATAAGAGTAAAGGCTAGGATAGTAGCAGGTCAGAAGATCGTAGGATTTGAAATTGGTGGAAGACTAAAGGATAGTTTTGAAGCTAGTCAAGACTTGTATAAGTTAACTGAAAGACATTTCCATGGCTCGTTATGGAATGCGATTAATGTAACATAGGTCATTTTGTGGTCAATATGTCCTATCATTAATGTAATATATGATATTTTGTCGTTGTTTATGACTGTAATAACTAAGCTGTACTCAGCCGACCCTGCCTGGTATTATAGAAACTATCAATAGGAGAAACCTTCTCTTTATAAGGGTTACCCTTAATAAGAGTTGGTAATAGTAGAAGTATTTTCAAGAGATTAGAGAGGAGTCTGATAGTAGAAGGTTGTTAATCCATGGATCTCCAGTTGAGTGCGCATACGATTTTGTAAGTCATCCTCCAGTTGAGTGCGCAGGTGGTAGAGTAGAAGAAATGATCTAGGCTGTGTGCAGATCAGTAGGAGTTAGAAGAAAAGCATAAACTAGAGAACATGCTAGAAACAAAACTTTGAGATAAATAGACATATCTCAAAACAATCTGCAGGTCATAGGATGCAAGGTGCCATATATTTCTCATGCTAGATGAAGAGCATCTTGGTGGTTTTCCCAGATGGGTTTCCCCGTTATTTCCTATGTTAATGAATGATTGAATGTTGAGTGTTGAATTTTTAACTATTAATGTTAAATATTTGATTATCTTACATTGTTAACAATGATTTCTTGAATGAGTGTCGCAATATTGATAAGAGCAGTGAATGAATGAATGATTAAAGCATTATCGAACAATTGGCATTATGTCATGTTAAAATATGGTTAAGGTTATATTACAGTCACATCTATGTCATTTACATTTAAGGAATCAGTTTCGCATCGTTGCACCAGTTGTTAAGTTGACAAGGACAAGGTTGTGTGGCACGCCAACTTTGTCACATGGTTGCACCATTGTCAAGTAGTAAGAGACTCCATCCTTCTGACTCTGTTGAGCTCCTTGGATGTGCGCCAAGGGACTGTAATCCCTCAACGACTGTAGAAGCATGGTTCTGGTAGTTACACATAAAGATATATCGGGTGAGACTACGCCTTCCTTGCAGGTCTTTTCGACTGAGCTTGATCTATCGGGCCAATGTATTTGGGTGTTTTTTTGGTGTTGTGTCGTTTTTGATACTGGGTCCCAAGAATGGGGAAATTAGTCCAACAAAGATCGTCTTCTTATATTAACCAACATCACTTAGGGCTCTAGTAAAATCAAAGTAAGGGAAACATTAAATTATTGCGTGCATGCCAAGGTTTTTCAATTATCATGGATTACTTTCAATATTAGCTGTAAGAACTTTCAAAATGTGAAAATGAGACAAACATCAAGATCAATACATATCGAGGCATTTCTAATAAAGAGGAATGGTTCTATTGAGTGGCTCTATTAAATATTGATGTCATCAGCATAATGTTGACTGGTTTACTATGAATAAGACATTCAACATAGATAGATTGACAACATGTGGCTTGTAGCATATGCTTTTGTAATTTTTAAGTTGAATTATAGATATATACGAGACAATAATGCTAATGATAAACTGCCGACTATGATATGGTGATGTTAAATGGTTTCCCATGTGTGATTTCTAAGATATACTATTCATTTATGGGACAAAAATGCTATTAATAAAAATTTGGTGCAAGTCCTTATATAGTCTCTTCTTTCAATTGTGTATTGTATATTTCTTTATTTTATTTAATGTTTTAACAAGTTGAGTACATGTGCATTGTTAAATTTTTCTAAATTTGTTATGTATGTTTCATAGATAATGGATTAACCCGATAATATCAGTTCATATAATAATATTGTACAATAACTATACTACACTAACAATTATGTAACTAATAAATAATATATCAATATAGTACCAAATGATGAAAATCGATTACTAAATATACTACCATTTACAACAATTAGTGACTAGATATACTAAAAGTTGAAAAAAATTAATGATTAAAAAGGACTAAATATCCTACCGGTTGACAAAAAATAATGATTAAAATGACTAAATTCCTACATGTCCAAGGTAATCAATGACTACAATGAGTAAATAACGTACTAGTCAAATGATTAAATATACTACAACATGACAAATTGGAATAACCAATTGATAACTATTTTTTTTTAGTCAAAAATTTAGTCTCTTTATAAGCTACTACAAATAAACTACTGATAGTTTCATGAGCATAATTAGTTGAAATTATATGCAAACTTCACTACTTATTTTAGTTATAAATTTATTTTTTCTACTTGTGTTTGTTAAATGGTGCAACTTCTACATTTTTCACCCTATGAAGAGGAGTTCGTCAAAGATGTCCACTCTCTGTGTATACTTATTTGCTGGTGTTTAAAGTTCTAAGTTGTTCCATTTTGAAATGAAAAATAATCCCAAGGATCAGAGGTGTTAGAGCATCACAATATTTTGACTTAAAATACCTTCTATTCATGGATGGCATCCTCTTATTCATGAATGGTTAAGTGATGGAAGGAATATTGAGCACTATGGGATACCCTTTTAATTTTTTGCAAGGCTACAGATATGATTTTGAATGTTGAGAAATCAGTTTTTACTTCACCTAGGATGAACAAGACCTTGTAGCACCTTTTAAATTTTAGTCATATATTTTTTATAATGTCCTTAACTATATATGGTTCTTGTTGAAACCTAATAATTTTAGAAAGAATGATTAGGGATTGACAATCAATAGAATAGTTAATATGATCCAATTTAAGTGGAATCAATGGTTATACAATGAGGTATATTACAATATTGAAGTTTGTTTTAGAAGATATCCTAGTTTATTAGAAGTTAATGGATCATATTCACAAAGGTGTGCTTGAAAAGATTCAATAAATAAGTTTCAATTTATTATGGAGTGTAAAGCAAGGAAGAGATGGAGTACATTTGAAAATATGGAGATACACATTGAAGAAAAAGAAGGAATGAGGCTGGGTACTAAAAAACATACACTATTTCGCCCATTTATTTTGTGAAAAATCACTTTCAAATTTAATTACAAAAAACAACCTTTGAAATAGTTTCATAATTTTTTTTATAGATATCAACAAAGTCATGTAATGCATTAGGAGGGAATACAAATACTATAGATATGGGTCTAGACATTGTAGTCCCTAATTAACTCTTTCAATAATAATGGAGGCTTAATGGCTTGGAATGTAGGGAGCAAAGAAAAAAATGAGGATAGGTGAAGATATCATAATAGGACATGGAAATTTGATATTCCTATAATGGGATTTGGTTCAACATCTATTGGAGAATAATCTAATTTCTACCACAATCCGATGACTGAAAAGGTACCATTTTTTTGTCTCAATGTTTGAAGACTTCAGGGATGGTGGGTTTGTGTGGGGACTAATCAAGGGAACGTGAAAATTATGTAAAATATATGAGAAGTTACCATGTTCGTCTTAGGGGTGAAGAACTGTTAATTTCACTAGGATTTGAAATACAAATGGGGGAACTTACTCAATAAAACTAAAATATAAATTTTAATGACTAGATAACAACCCCATTTGCTTTCGTGGTGGAAATCTATTTGGAATGTTAAGGTCCCAAAGAGTCATACAATATTTATGTGGTTTTCATTATGGGACAAAGTATATACCTGGGTGATTGATTTTTATCTATGAATGAAATGGAAGAACATATACAGAATCATAAAGATAGACATTTTGCAATGAAAATAGAGATACAACAAACATATATTGTATTAAATAACAGAAATATAACACAATGTAAATACAATATCTAGAATGGTGGTAGCTAGCTCTGAGACGAGATATGGATGCTATGCTCATATCTACCAAGATTAATAAAAAATGAGGCCAAATGTCATATTTATAATAATCATGAGGGAGAGAACCCAAAATGTCCAAAACACAACCCTAGAATGTGAACCGCCATAATTTTTGCGTCCACAAGGTGGTTATTTGAACAATAAACTTCTTGGGGTCAAAACTTTTTCATACGGTCCATGATTTGGGCGCTTGATGGCCCATTCGAAATGTCTACGAGTAAATGCATTAAGGTGGGTAACACTATTTGGCCAAATTTAGTGATGAAAACTTGATTTTTTACTAACGTGCTAGATAGAAGCCCTCGAAACGCATATATGCCATGTGAATTTTGACTTGTAGTAAAAAAATAAATTGTAGAATATTATGTTGGCTTCCCAATGATATTTTTTTTAAATATTCCGATGTCATTTAACGTGTGAAATTTTGCATTTAATGAACTGTGTGACCTTAAAAATTAGAAGAAGTTAATAAGTGGCTCATGTCCCACCCCAATAATTCAATCCTACATTAATAATTTAAATACACACACACACACACACACACACATATCTATCTGTGTGTGTGTGTGTGTGAGCATGATATACACAACATGCATCGTGGTCTGCATATTTTTTTGTTAAGTTATTTTTCAATATACAATTATTTATTATTTTTTAAAGTGACCACATCAGATTTGAACATCATTTTATACCCATGTGTGTTCATCCCAACTTTTTTTCACTATTTTCAAAAATTGAAAAACCAAAAATACCCTTTTGAAGAGGACACGCCGATGTGTGGGCTATGCATTTTTAAGAAATTTTTGGATGTGTATGTTTTACCCTACGAATTTTTTGTTGAGTTGCTTAGAAGTTGTTGTCAGGTTTTCTAAGTGTATTTTTTAGAATGAATTAAAAAAAAACCCATACGAATGCCAAAACGCATGCATGATACGTCAATGGGTAGAGGATTCGATGATGAATCTATTAGTACGAATTCCTCTTAGTTATGTGCCATGAATGGGAGGGTTTACACCCATGAAAGACACAAAGAAACATTGATTTTCCTATAAGAGGGATAATTATCTGTTTTTCACGCCCTCGATTGAGGTATTCAAATCCCTCGATCAAGGTTTTAAAAGTAGCTCGATTAAGGGTTTATTAAAACCTAGGTTGAGGTTCTAATAAACCCTCAATTGAGCTACCATTAAAACTGCGATTGAGGTATTTACGAAACCCTTGATCGAGCTACGACCTTGATTGAGTTCATGTTTTTGTTCAAATCCTACAAAAATTCCCAGGAATGAACTTAGGAATTGATGGAATTAATGCCATTCCAACTACCTTCCCAACCTAATTTCTCACCTGAATTCCTGAAGGAATTCTATATAGACATAAAACATAAAAGATAAACATGCTACTAATTTTATCCTTCGCAATTGACTAACCTATTTGAAACAATGCTTGTGTTCTAATGGAAAATTAGCATTGTGTATTGTTTTTACATATTGTTGCAAGTACGAAATTGGATTGTTGATCAATCATAATGGGAATCAAGAAACGTCGAAGTAAAATATCTACTAGGAATCAATGAAACACTGAAGAAATAAATAAGAGAGAACAATAGAGAAAGAAAGAGAAAAAAAAGAACAATCTTGAGAGGAGAAGAAGCTGCAAATCAATGTATGATGGGAGAATCAAATTCCATTACAAACAATATTGGTATGATTTAAAAGTTATGCAATTTCATATTCATATCTATAATTTCATTTTCATAATGATCTAGTTCATATAATTTCGTATTCATATATTCATATAAATTCATAATGTATATTCATATATTCAATTTCATAGTGTTCTAGTTCATAATTTATATATATATATATATATATATATATACATGTTACATTGTTTAAAATTTAAAATCATAATTTTGTAATTGTAATTTTGCAATTAATTCATAAACTTATATACATTGTATGTGCATGTATTCATAATTGTATGTACATTGTATAATTTCATATTCACATATTCCTATAATTTCATATTTCATATTCATATATTCAATTTCATAGTGTTCTAGTTCATAATTTTAATATATATAGATATTAAATTGTTTAGAATTTAATTATAATTTTGTAATTAATTCATAAACTTATATACATTGTATGTGCATGTATATATAAAACCTTCTAGAACCACTTATGTACATTTAACAAAATGGTATGTGTTGTGAAAGAATTGAAAAAAAGGTTTAACCACTACACTAAATTACATATATACAAAGTAAGTGTATTATAGTATGAGTCACTAGTTGTTCAATGAAATTAGAGAATGGTTGATGAATATATATATATATATTTATAGTGCATAATATTCTAGCATACTATCTAGTTCTAAATGCATATGCATATATCCATCACCCTCACATAACCTCACATACAAATGAATTTTATAACTTGATGATATAGCCTCACATGTAAAAGAATTATAATTTGATAATATAGCCTCACACATATATAATTTTTATGTTAAAAATTACAAATATTGTTCTAAATGAGAGTTTATTGCACCATTATAGGATGACTTGCATCTTCTCCTCTTAACATTGCACTTATTTTCCTCATCCTTTCAAGTTACAAGTGTACGATTTTGCAATAACTGCAATTTACAATTACAATGTAAAATTTGATTTCATTTACAAAAAAAATTACAATTACAATTTTAAATTTGATTTCATTTGTAAAAAAATTTACAAGTTTGCAAAATTGTCAATCAAATAAAACTTACAATTTAACATAACTTACAATTAAAATGTTACCAAATTAACACCTATACAATGTAATTTACTAGTTGCAATTTATACTCACAATTTGCAATTCTAAATTGCAACTACAATTTCCAATTACAATTCAAAATTAGATTTCATTTATGGAAAAATAAAAATTAATTTCATTTGCAAAAGAATTTACGAGTTTACAAAAATCACAATCGAACTAAACTATAATCAAGTTTTGCAATTTTCAATTACAATTAAAATATACAATTCAATCTAATTTAATTGACAAGTTTACAAAATTTACCTATCTCCAATAATTTACAAGGAACTTACAAGTTTAAAATTCACAATTTTGCAAAGTTTACAATTTACAATTTTAACGTTTACATGTTTACAATTTATAACAAATTCACTTATTTTTCATTGAAAGACAATGAAATTGAACAATGTAAAAGTACCTTACTTGGTCATAGAACTAAACAATTTCAAAATTCAATTAACTTATGTAGGGATAGATTATGTCCATCCATCACACGATTGTTCACGCTTTGACTTCTCAAGAGTAATTGGGAGCTTCAGTGATGTTGGAATGGCTTCTAATTGTTCAAGAGGGTTGGATGATGCCACGCAAGAAGAGTTCAGGAACCCGACCCATAATCAGACAATCATAGAGCATGTTAGTAACATAATCAAGTTGTACTTTGAACAACAAGCAATGATTACACAAGCTCAAATCCTACAAGGATTGATAAAACACAAAAAAATGAAACATGCCACAAATTTGTTGGTTTTAAGGACGTTAAAAATAAAAATGCATGTGAGAATGTAACGGAAAATGTAACAACTGCACTATTTTCATTTTGAAAGTCAAGAAAATATGATATTAGCGCTGCTCAAAGGGCAATTAAAACTATTATCATGGCACGAAGCACCTCAAGAAATTGAATGGTCGCAACAATGTGAAAGCTGCTCCATGTTTCAAGAAAAGCACTGAAAAAATACACTAAAATCAGGATAAAGATAGATCAAAATGCCGAAGCTTCTTGTTGGGATCTTCCTTGCAGAGAAGTATATAAAGACAGGATGGAGGAGGGCATCAAAGAGAAGGTGATAGAGTATTGGGACAACAATTTTCATGATATATCAGATCAAAAGCATGTCCTGTGACAACATACTGGCAGAGGGGTTTATAAGGAGCATTGCATGTATGTTATGGAGATGACAGGAGTTGCTTTGTTCAATGAATTCAAAGAATAAAATCTTGTTGTCCAGATATGATTTAGCATGTTCAGTAAGTTGAAACCATGGTATATTACGCCAAATACGATTTGGGACACTTTTTGTTGTCAATACAATGTTGAATTCTAGTTATAATACGAAACATTTGTGGATGTTTACAAAAAACATTGGGATGTTGAACCAGCTCCTCACACAGTGCAGGATTTTATTTTTATGATACTATGGAATAGGAATCCTCAAAATGTGTTTTTTGTTAAAAAGTGTGTAGGTGGGAGAAGATTCCATGAATTTTTTGATTTGGCACTGTTCCATAGGAAGTTTCCTATCGATCCAACACACCGTGGATTGTCAGATATCACAGTTAAGTAGAAGATATATGAGTATGTCTCCATGAATCCATCATCTTCTTCACATGTTCCATCTAAGAGGATCAACTTTCTCTAGGATGATATTCCTATTTTAGACTTCATGGACAAGTTTCAAAGTCAAATTTACAAATACATTAAACACTCCACGGGTCTAGGTGCAAAATATTTAGAATTTAAGCATTCTCGTGAGGTTTTTGAGTGAGGAACAATCTTATCGGTGGTATATTTTGCTGATAATTACACATTTGCTCCTCAAAGAAGGATACAAAGTGAGTATTATCACTCCGACCAGGTGTCCATCTTTGTACATGTATTGTATAGACATGCTCATGCGAGAATTGATAGTAGGGATATCACTCCTCAGTCATGCGATGTGATCAAGGAATACCATTTTTATGTCATTGATGATCATGGGCACGAAATGTTGTTTTTTCAACACTTCTTTGGGTTGATTTATGATTCATTCAAAAATAATGGGGTGTCATTTATAGAACACTGGATTTGGTCATATGGGTGTGTTGGGAAGTTCAAATCGGCATGCTCCTTTTATTGGTTGAGTTGCCATCGCAAAGAAACAGGAATTCGACACACCTGGAGATTTTTTAAAATAGGGCACGAAAAGGGTGAACATGGTGGCACAGGTGCATGTGTGAATCGAGCACTTCGGAGGTACCAAATGAGTCATAGTGCATCTCAACTCAAGTGCTCGGCATAAGTAGTTTATTGGTGCACACAAAATTTAGGTCACCAAGGTCATTAACAAGCAAGGTCGGTGCATAGGTATGAACTATATATATATATATATATATATATATATAGAGAGAGAGAGAGAGAGAGAGAGAGAGAGATATATATATGTATATACATATATATATATATATATATATATATATATATATATAGAGAGAGAGAGAGAGAGAGAGAGAGAGAGATATATATATGTATATACATATATATATATATATGTATATACATATATATATATATGTATATACATGTATATATATATATATGTATATACATGTATATATATATATACATGTATATACATATATATACATGTATATGTATATAGATGTGTATACATGTATATACATATATACATATACATGTATATACATGTATATATATGTATATACATGTATATACATGTATATACATGTATATATATGTCTATATATATACATATATACATATGTGTATACATACATACATACATACATATATTTCATGTTTTTTATTCGATGCACGTTTTTTTGGGATGTTTCCCTTGGCGATGTGAATAGATTCATGCCATGGTATTGCAAGACCATACCTGGTACGAGAGAATTACATTCAGTTCATGTTAAATACATGGGCGACATATTTTCCATTGCAACGAGGAAGTATGCATGTTTTTGTGAGTTTTACATTGACGCCAGTGGACTGGGGGTTGACCATTGCGTGAACGATGCATATGTCTAATAATGGAAATATGTCCTTCTTAATCCAAAGGGGAAACATCCAATTATGATGTGGCAAGAGATGCACACTAACAAGGCAGTGGTTTCACTAGATCATGATCGGGTTTCTGATTTGGTTAAGCAAGGCACATGATTTGATTAATGGATTGATTATGCCGTTCACACATTCAAGTTTCAAATAGTTGATTGAATGTTTAAACTTCTACTCTTGTACACATTCATATATATATATATATATATATAATATTTGTTTAATATTTGAAAATATTGATGCAGGTGGTGTATTTGTTGTAATTGCACCACCTGGAAATGACAAGCATGTAGCATACTTTTTGATGTGGTGTAAACAAATCAAAAGCAGGTTAGTGTTGCTCTATGTCGATGGAGAGTTCACGTACAAGGTTGGTGACCTAGTTGTGATGGGACACTTTTTTGAAAAAGTGAGAAGACAAGGTGATTATATTATTTACAGATATTTCATGCCTGAATGAATATCTTGTCAGTACAGTAATTTGGTGGTGGCATCTCAGATACATCTCATTGAAATCAAGGTGAAGAGGGGTGAACTAAAGAGATGGAAGATGCTAGTAGCTGACCATGATCGTATTATGGAGACTTGCATTCCTATAACCCGTTATTTGGATGAATGAAAGCTATATGCCACTTTTGATGTTGACATAGTTTACATGCTTTTGAAATGTAGGAAATCAAAATTTCTTCTGAAATATATCATTTGTATTTAAATGTAATTTTTGTAAACTTATATATGTGAGTATGTGCTTTCACATATACTCTATATGCATTCACCTATACCTAGGAATACAAGCAATGTCCTAAGACCATGTTATGGAAGCTCAATTTTGTCTATGTAACTTTTTTTTGGTGTATTTGTGCAAATACATGTATATCACACTCTATTTGTGCAAAGTTCTAAATTACATGTTAAATTGTAGGCAAGTTGTAAATTGTAAACTTCTAAATTGTTAGTGATATGGAATACAAAGAACAGCACATACATTTATTGCGTTCGCATTAAATCTACAAATTGGAATTGATATTAATTTTTTTTCCATTTTTAACCTATCTTGGTCTCTGCCCCTTTTTACTCTTTGTAATATTCATTTGTTGGAAATTGTAAACTTGTAAACTTTAAAATTGTAACATGTAAACTTTGCAAAATTGGAATTTTAAACTTGTAAATTCCTTGTAAATGATTGGAGATGGGTAAATTTTGAAAACTTGTCAATTAAATTAGGTTGAATTGTAGATTTTAATTGTTATTGCAATTGTAATTGAAAATTTCAAAACATGATTATAGTTTAGTTCTATTGTGATTTTTATAAACTTGTAAATTCTTTTGCAAATGGAATTATTTTTTTTCTTCTGTAAATGAAATCTAATATTGAATTGTAATTGTAAATTGTAGTTGTAATTTAAAATTGCAAATTGTGAGTGTAAATTGCGACCAGTGGATTACATTATATAGTTATTAATTTTGTAAGATTTTAATTGTAAGTTATGTTAAATTGTAAGTTTCTTTTGATTGACAATTTTGCAAACTTGTAATTTTTTTTACAAATGAAATCAAATTTAAAATTGTAGTTGTAATTTTTTTTCTAAATGAAATCAAATTTTACATTGTAATTGTAATTTAAAATTGTAAATTGTGATTGTAATTTGCGTCTGGTAGATCTTACATTGTAAAGTTGTAACTTTTGTAACATTTTAATTGTAAGTTATGTTCAAAATTGTAAGTTGTGTTAGATTGACAATTTTGCAAACATGTAAACTTGTAAACTTTTAATTTATTAAATTGCAAAATTGTA
>LPNX010471748.1:0-20489 GCA_001517045.1 Pseudotsuga menziesii | reverse complement strand
CCTATAAAATAGGGATTTTTGGCTGGCAGTCTGTAAGCCCAGTTATATCCGCATAATTGTTCAGAAATAGAAAATATCAGTATTTGGGATATTTCACAATCTTGGCGATACACTTGTCTCATCCTCATTCGTAGATGAAAAAATAGGTCGTAGTTCACCCCAAATCTCAAATAAAAGCGTCTATCGACGTAATTAGATACAACTATTACCTTAACTCCAATAATGATACAACTATGAGTCTAACTTCAACTATGAGCTTAACGACCATAAATTAAGTGGTTGTTATAATAGCTTAATTATTAGATACAAGTAATTGACACATTCTTTAGTAAAAAAAACATTATCAATATGTCAAATATACCTTTGGAGGTATTTCAAACATATTAATCTTAGTAATATGGGTGTTGCTAGTTAGTTAATAGATTCACTACCAAAAACAACCTTGAACATACATGAAGGCCAAATTTTATATGAACAACACAAAGGATTGAGGTTAGCTTATATATGAGATATCTCCCTAAAGAATTCTATTGGCGAATTCTTCGGGCTTTTCTCTGTTTAGACTTATATTTGCAATTTATTATAGATGTTTTTGTAGTTGTTATATGGTTACAACTTTATTTGCGAAGGTAAGACTTACATGGAAAGTAGGTAAAGTTGAGGATGGAGTGTGCACGAAGTAACTTGGCATCATGAGAGATGAGAGACGGCGAGGGTTTCGGTGAGGGTTTGAAGCCTGCAGGTTGTAGACTGGCGCGGCGCCCCTAGGCTGCGTCGTGTTCCCTGCTACGTTTTGTGTCGTTGTTTTTTAAGCCCTTTGGCAACTGTTTTCTCTGCATCTCTTTCTTGCATTTCCTTTCGTTATTTTATGGCTGTAAGGTTCTGTGGCTTGCCTCCATAACTCCTTCCATGGATGATACTTTAAGCTGATGCCAACGACTAGAGTCCCTCCTCATATGCTGAGGATTAGTACCAACCAGTTAAAACAAGTGGGAACTGTACATAGCAGTTGGCTTTGGCTCAATCCTTGTAGGAGTTGATTTTTTGCTAGACTGTGTTCTGTCACCTTTTCTTCCTACGTTTTTGTGATGATTTCACCCCAGCCNAAGTGGGAACTGTACATAGCAGTTGGCTTTGGCTCAATCCTTGTAGGAGTTGATTTTTTGCTAGACTGTGTTCTGTCACCTTTTCTTCCTACGTTTTTGTGATGATTTCCCCCCAGCCGTTATTTTAGAATCCTTCTTTCCCGGTTTTTCGTGATTTGAGGGCATCTGTCCTCTTCACCTTCGGTATCATTGTCGTCTCTGTCTGATGTCCTTTGTCATCTTCGGGGTCGGGGGTTATGATTAAGGATTGTTCTCACCCCCTGTGGTGGTTTGTTGGTGTTTTGAACCCTGATTTACGAATTGTGGTGTTTGGACTCTAACTATAGTTTATTTTAAGGGTTTCTGTTTTGCAAGGGTTCTAAACTAGGGTTTGCTATCGGGGAAATAACTTTTGGGGAACTTGGTTATGTCCTTATGTCGGAGACCCATGATGGGTCACCTGACCCATCAGTTGACTTAGCAGTTGCTCGTTTTCGTCGAAGACGAAAGGCAAAGGCCCATAAAGTTTTGGATGGGAAATTACAATTTGTGGTCAGTCGTGATATTTTTTTGGACAGGGTGGAAGCGTTATGTGCTTGAGCATTGGTTGGCAGACTAGAATATGCCTCCATGGATAAAAAAGATTGGTTTAACTAGGCGACTGATAATTGGAAACCCTTCCTTACCTATGTACCAGCAATTAGCCTTCTAGTTCGGGGCTGGATAGTGTTTGTTTTCCTTGAGGATGACCACGCCACCCAGGTATTGAATCGTCTTTGGAGGGTTGGCAAAGGGTCGTTGGTTTTAGATCGTTGGCATGCCAACTTCGATCCTGCGAGGGAAAGGATAAAGAAAAGGCACCTGTGGACACTTCTTCCAGGCCTCCCTTTCCCACTTTGGAATCACTCTCTGTTGGAAGGTGTGGGAAACACCATTGAACGTTTCGTGGCGCTCGATGAGGAATTTATGAACTCTTATGATAAGAGAATGGCTAAAATTTTAGTGGAATTAGACATTTCACTTGGTTTACCAGCAGATGTTGAGATTCTATGTAGAGAATGCCTGTTTATCCAGCGCCTTGATTATCAAGGAATTCCTTTTAGATGCAGCCTCTGTCGGAATACAGGACATCTGCGTCGGGCTTGCTCGGCTTTTCGTAAAGTTTCTTCCACTCCTGAATTTCGACCTCTTCCTGCAAAGTCAATAGAGAACAAGGTATGTTCGTCACCAGTCTCTCCATTCCCTTCTATTGGTCAACTTAAAAATGCGTGTTCTCTATTCGATGACGCTTCGGATCAGGATTTGGCTTTTATGGATTCAGTAGTTGTTAAAGGAAATTCACATTTTGCCCACGCTGTTCCTAAATCCCTAGAGTTTTCGTCTCCTATTGCTGATACATCTAAACTTGATCCTGCAGTCCCTCTTACTGAGCTTCCTCCTTCTCCTGATTTTAACCCTTCTCCTTCACCCATTGCAGCTGTGAGGGACTCTCCTTCGCAGTGTCTCATTGCTACGACTTCTGTGACTACCACCCTTCACCCCTCTACTGCGATCATTATCTCCCCTTCACAACCTATATCTATTGAGAATCATCGGGTGGTCCCTCCTCAAATGCCCATGGATGCGATTTCAGAGATTGTCAGCACCAGTCAACAGGATGATGTTTCCCCTTCTCCCCTTTTTTCTGAAGCTGACTTCCCCCCTCTTGTAAATCCTAGTCCTGCACCCTGTTCCCCACATAGTCTGGTCACTTCTCCTTCATTTTCTGATCCATCCTTACAGAAGTCCTTGAGCATATTTTCGAACAGGACCCCCCTATCCCCCTCGGTTCTGCCTCTCGACTCCATTCGTTTTGAGAACGTTACAATAAGAAGAAAGAAAACAATAAAGCCTTCCTTGGAAATAGTGGATCCTATACAGGCTCCTTATACCCCTTTATCCTCAAGACTCAAAGCTGTGACAAGCAAACCTTCCTCTCCTCCTCAAAGGGTCCTTAGAGCTTCGACCCCTTTTCAGATTGACCCCTAATGCGTTTTCTCACTCTGAATGTTTGAGGCTTGGGAGGCTTAGCCATTCAAAAAAGTCTTCGTCATTTGATTGCTACGCTCTCTCCTGATGTGGTTCTTCTTCAAGAAACCATGACTAGTACTTACCCTGCCTTATTTTCTTTCTCCAAGCTCTGTCCGGGATGGGAATTTTGTGCCATTAAGGCCAAAGGTCTCTTTGGGGGGATACTCTCTGGATGGAATCCTAAACTTCTAAATTGTAAGGCCTTTCACACTATAGCCAGTATCCTTCTTAAAGCATCCATTAGAGGTTCTCCATTAGAGCTATCTATTCTAAATTGTTATGGCCCCTACATTAATCTAGATTCCTTCTGGAATGCTGCAGTCTCTGGTGGATTTCTCTCTCTTCCCAATCTCATTCTGGCTGGTGACTTAAACTTTAATTTAAATGCTTCTGAGATTTGGGGTTCCAAAGCGCATTTGAATCCTTTGGGCCCTTATTTTTCCAAGCTTATCTCAGACCATCACCTGGTGGATGTGGCCCCCTCCTGTGCAGGACCTACTTGGAGGAATGGTAGGATGGGGGAAGATGGTATTTCTAAAAGACTTGATCATTTCTTATTATCTGACCAGCTTGTTAACTCTCTCCCCAGGTATAGAGTTTGGACCCATAGATGTGGATTATCTGATCACTTCCCTGCCATTCTTGGCTGGCTGGATTATCAGAATGATTGTGCTTTTCCCTTTAAGTTTAATCAATCCTGGTTAACAAATGAGGAGTTTATCAAAATGATAAGAGCTGAATGGCCACTTATTCTCTCAGATAACCCGATGGATCCTATGTTTGATCTCTCTTATAAACTTCGGGTCCTAAAAGATAAAGTTAAATCCTGGACTAAAATTGAAGCCCGAAAGATGCGGGATAAGTCAGTCCTATTGGAAGAGGAGATTAATTCCCTTCTTTCTTCCTCTGTTTCTGCTTTATTGACTGATGATCAGCAACTTAGACTAAATTTTCTCAAGGCTGAACTTCAAAAGATGATTGATCATGAACTTTATTCTGCAAGATTGCAAAGTCGGGTCACTTGGGCATTGAATGGGGATGCAAATACCAAGTATTTTCATGCGGTGGCCTCTGCCCAGAAAAATCATAATGCGATTTGGAGTTTACAGGATGAAAGTGGTGCATGGGTTTCGGATGATCCTAGTATCAAGACCCTTGGGACCTGTCATTTCAGGAAAAAATTTGAAGATGATAATTTAACCTCCATTGCTACCCAACTTAAAGTTATCCGATTATTCCCCTCTTTTATTGATCCTGATGAGAAAGAGGCCTTTATGTGCACGGTCACTATTTCTAAAGTTGAAAGAGCCCTTAAATATTTTAAAAGAGATAAGGCTCCAGGCCCGGATGGCTGGCCTGTTGAGTTTTATTTGACCTTTTTTGACCTATTGGGCCCTCTTCTTGTTAAGATGGTCGAAACTTCTAGGATTCTTGGTAGAGTGGCTCCAGCCATTAACTCCACTTTTCTCACTCTCATTCCTAAAGTTGATAGGCCTGTTACATTTGCAGATTTTCGCCCTATTTCTCTTTGTAACCTTTGTTATAAACTGATTTCAAAAGTTGCAGCCTTGAGACTCAAGCCCTTTTTAGATGCTTCCATTTCTCCTCAGCAGTTCGGATTTCTTAAGAATCGCCAGATCCTTGATCCCATAGCGATCACTCAGGAAGTCTTACACACTGTTAAAGCTCGGAAAAGAAATGCTCTCATCCTAAAGTTAGACTTGTCAAAAGCTTTTGATAGGGTTAACTAGAATTTTGTTCGTCTTATCCTATTACAAATTGGAGTTCTTTTGGTTGGGGTGAATTGGATTTTGGGATGTATCTCTTCAGTACATTTTGCAGTCCTAGTTAATGGTTCTCCTTCTTCCTTTTTCCCGGCCTCTCGGGGAATCAGACAAGGTTGTCCATTATCTCCTCTGTTGTTTATCCTGGTTATAGAAGGCCTCGGCCTTTTGATTGAAGAGGCAAAAAGGAAGGGTAAGATTAAAGGAATTAAAATATCAGCTCGTCTCTTCCTCACTCACTTACTATTTGTGGATGACGTGATTTTATTTGGATTTGGCTCTCTTGAGGAATGGAGGGTTTTCAAAGACATCCTGGATACTTTTTGTGAAGCCTCCAGAATGAGTATAAATATAAATAAATCCAGCTTCCTTCACAACGATTTAAGTGAGGATATCCTTCGAAGTATAAATGGTCACCTTCCATACATATTTGATTCTCTGAATAAAGGTTTTGTTTATCTTGGCTGCTATTTGAAGCCTTCAGGTTATCAGATTAAAGATTGGTACTGGCTTGTCACTAAATTTGAAAAAAGGATTAACCATTGGACCAACCGACTGCTGTCTATTGGTGGTCGTCTTTTCTTATTCGATCAGTTCTTTCGAGTATTCCTGTTTACTGGTTGTCCCTTTTTCCAATTCCAGCCACTATTCTTGACAAGCTCAGAAAAATTATCTTTACTTTTCTATGGGGCTCTTCTGCAAATATTAAAAAATTCCATCTCGTTGACTGGAAATTACTGGCTCATCTGATTTCTCTAGGAGGTTTGGGGATAAAACACTTGCCCAGTTTCAGTCTTTCCTTGAGAATGAAAAGCTTTTGGCTGGTGCTTAATAGTTTTGGTATCTGGAACAATCTCATCTCTGTCAAATACTTGAAAAACAGGCCTGTTCATATTTGGCTAAGAGAAAAAAGATTTGTTGTTGGAAATGTCTCGATTTTATGGAGATGTTTTGTTGCTACTTTTTCGTGGATTGGTAAAGGTTTGATTTGGCATGTTGGTAATGGCTCAGCTATTTGGGTAGGTGCGGATCCTGTGGTGGGATTGGGTTCTTCTTTCATTCTGCCAATTGAGATGAGGGAGTATTTGGAAGATTATGGCATTGTTGCACTAGATCATGCCATAAATCTTACTCCTTCTGCCTCAAATTACTGGTTCACAGCGGAAGAGCTAGACCTTTGTGATGAATGGAAGTTTCTATGGGATAAGTATACCCGAGGAGTAGATTATGGCAGAATTAAATTATCAGACCAGCAAGATACTCTTCTCTGGTCCCATAGTAAATATGTTGGCCCCTTATCGGCTGCTAAAGGTTATGATTGCATCTCTGTAAATTGTTTTGATCCTTTAGCCCCTTCGTTGGAGTTCCTATGGCATCAACGTATTCCTCTGAAAATTGCATGTTTTACTTGGCTTTTGGCTAAAGGTCGCATCTTAACATGGGATCAACTTCAGAAAAAGGGCTTTTAGGGGCCGGGTAGATGCATTCTATGTGAAAGGAATATGGAAGATATTCCCCATCTCTTTTTGTCTTGCCCTACCAGTGCGGGTATCTTAGCTTTCTTCGCTGCAAAATTTGGGTTTGTCATCCCCCCCCATGATTCTGTTTCCACCCTACTGATTCAGTGGTTTAGATCCCATTTGCGCAAGGCTACTTTTAGATATCTGCCTTTATTTATTTTCTGGAATATATGGCTCCTTCGTAATAAGTGCATCTTTGAAAATAGGAAACCTGCCATTCTTGCTCTAATTTCCATAATAGAAGGGTTATTAATCTCTCACCCGGCTCCTTATAAAGCTCTGAAAGTTCGGGATATTGGTCCTAAACCTGTTTTGGCCTTTCCTTGTGGTTATTTCGATGGGGCTGCAGCAGAAAATATTGGTGGCTCAGGGTTTGTTATCTTTTTAAATGAGCATCATTTTTTCAGTTTTTCCTTAGGATGTGGCCATGGTACAAATACCAGAGCAGAATTATTGGCTTCTTGGGCAGTTCTTAAAGTTAGTCAAATGATGGGTATTCCAATTCATTTGATTTTTGGAGATTCAATGGTGATTATTTCTTGGCTCAATCAATCGGCAGCACTTGTTGTTCCTGCTCTGATGCATTGGTGTAAAGATATAAGAAATATGCTTCAATTGGCCCCTCAGGTGATCTTCAAGCACATTTTTCGTGAGCATAACTCACTGGCAGATGGACTCTCAAAGCAGGCCTTGAAATTGGACATGGGTCATGGATTCTTCTCTGAAAATCTGGATGGTATGGTCATAAATGATGGCCATTTTGTTCTTTTTTAGTTGTTGGGTCTCTTGTCCCACAGTTTTTGACCTTCAGCGTAGCATTGATTATTACTGTTCTTGTTTTGTTTTGAGTTCTCTCTGCTAGCAAGTTTTGCTCAGGATTATCTGATTGTTGATCACCTTCGTTTCATACAGCATATTCTGACCTGATAACTCAGGGATGATGAGAAAAGTCTGCTATGATCAGATTTTATTTCTTTTTCTGGATGCAGTAGTTAGTATGATGACTTATGTTATTTTGTGATAAAATGCATTGGTTGTTGAAGCTTTGCTCAGTCACTATGATGCTATGTAAATGATGTCTTTTGATTCTCTTGAATAACAAAGGCTGGTATTTTTTCCTCTGAAAAAAAACTTTATTTGCGTGGGCTCGGAGTTTTTCGTTGCCGGCAATGTCTGATATGGGGAGATGATTCAGTGCGTTCAACACTCAGTTGGAATAGTGACCAATTACTGGGATGCAATTTCTCGAGGTTTTATTGTGATACATATATCATATTTTGTACCTTATGGGATGGTTATTTATCCAGTCAAATTGGATAGATATATAATTTGCTTATTGACTAGTATCGTATGTTTAATGTATTGGCATATAGTTGTCCATAGTATAGACTATATGTATGGTTCGTTATAGTCCAGACTCGACTATGTATAATACTTATTTTAGTCCATTCAAACATATATTTTAATATAAATAATTTTTTTCTATGTTGAAAAAAAAAACTATTTAGGCCACCATGCTTTTTTTTAAGTATTCAATATTCTGCATTGATCTTCTTGCCTGTTTAGAGATTTTAAGTCATCATTAACAATTACAAATTAAGTTCCACTCCATCCAAATGACATTATAACCCAGTCAAAGTTCCACGTGATTGGAAAGAATGTTGACCAAAAAGGTGGGCTTTCTTACACTCCCATGCTTTTCCCTATCATCATCACTACTTTGGCCGTGTTAAATTCTCAAACTCATCATTGGTCAAACAAAATTAAAGTCAAATTCTACAATCAGGGCAGGTGGAACCAAATTAAAGTCAAAGTCAACGAAAACAAAAAGCAACATACCGAAATGATGTTGGTATCCTTGTCATCATGGTCAAAGCAAATTGAAGTTCCCGTGATCATTTATTCTCTGTCTAAAGTCAAAATACCATTAAAGCTAAAGATAGGGGGCACCTTTCGGAGGATCCGTTTCGACACAGTGAGCTCTGTCGGCCACAAATAGCAAAACCAATTGCCTGTTGTTTGCATTTCGACGAATCCTCAGCGTGTTTTCGTCTGAAAGCTCTCGAATCCAACGCGTCACCCCAACCATCATCGATGCAATCACATTGACGACAGCTCTTACACTTTCCATATTTCATCGTTTATTTATCAAATTTATAATGTCTTTGAAACCAGACCTTATAACTCAAAATCAACCCTAGGTAATTCAAAATCAAAGTACATGCAACTTAGAGTGAGATTTCTTAAAACTTCGACTTAGAGATTGGACCATGCTTGAAAGAAGACTTGCTTATTGTGTCTTTCATGTTCCATGGAGGTTTTGGTGTATGTATTTATGTAAGACTTGAAGATATAGTGTTCGCGTAAAACTCTAGGATGGACATGTAGACTTGGATGCTAAAGCCAAACTTATCTTGCTTCGTACTTGTGTGATGCAACATGGCTATGGTTTGTAAACCCTGAGAAGGACAAGAGCGCTAGTGTGGAGAGCTTAGTGTAAGGCCAAGGGGATCTTGGTAGTGTGTATGCTAGTGTGGAGAGCTTGGTGTAAGGCCCGGGGGTCTTGGTGGTGTGTATGATAGTGTGTTAAGGACCTTTGGTGGAGTGACCACCTTTGGTTGGGATTAACTCTTGGCAAAGAGGAGGATTTGCTTATGGTTTGCTAGCTAGGGTTTGGAGAGCTTGAATTGTGCCATTTTTATGACAAGAGCCACAAAGTAGCAATGTCCTTGACATAGCAAATTGGAAAAGTTGCATGCAGCAGAGGCAGATGAAGAGAATGTCTTTAATTTTAGCCTATACAATAGAAAAAAATGCATTTGAAATTGTTTATTTAAGAAGGAACAAATTTATGGATATGCAACAAAAAAATCATAGGAAAGTTGAAGAAAGTTGCATATGACAGTGGAAGAGGAGGAAAGTGTCATCCATTGTGTGTTTTTGTATTTAAAAGAACTTTTATATAGAAGCAAAAAAAAATGCATTTTAAATTTATGGATCTGGAATAGAAATTTGTATGTTGTTGTATTTAAAAGAACTTTTATAGAGAAGCAAAAAAAAAATGCATTTTAAATTTATGGATCTGGAATAGAAATTTGTTTTTTTAGAGAAGGTATTTTATACAACAAGAAAATGCATACTATGCAGGACACATGGAACTACAAAATATTGAATTCATCTAATAGAAACATGGGCATTTGGAACTTGGAAAATGGACATGTGAAACTGCAAAATACTGACTTCATTTTGTTGAATAATCCTTCGGGATTACATTGTAAATAATATTTCAGTTATTAGTTAGTAAAATCTAGTTAATAATCCCATTATCTAACTGCAGATAACGGTTTTGATCTCCTTTATATGTAACACTCATTCACGTAATAAGATATTGATTTGCTGAGATTCTTCACGGCCTGTGTCAGTGGTATTAGAGCAAAGGCAACGAAGCGTTGGTGAGAAAGAAGGAGCCCGTGAAGGAGGAGCCAACAAATGAGCTATCACCAAGAAAGGAAGAAATGAGAGCTGCTTAGTAAAGATTGTGGAAGAAAGACAAAGACTGCACATTAAGAGGAGACTGCACGTAAATTGTTCTGGTAATTCTTTTGAAGAATTATTTTCTTCTTTTTTTTAAAGAAAAAGAAAAAGGAAGAGAGCCGCCATTTATATTTTCTTGCAATGGTTTCTTTAAATTAATTATCAAATTTTTGGGGAGTTCTTTTCAGAAAATAAAAGTTTTTAAACAGCCATTTATATTTGAGTGCAAGGTTTTTTTAAATTGAAATATTAAACCTTTCGGGAAATCTTTTTTAGAAGATAAAAAGATTTTAAAGAACATTGGCTAAGAGGAAAAAAATATTTCGAACTGTATTTTGTACACAAAAATTTACTACATAGTGAATTTCAATGAATTCTTTAATTTCAATTGTTGGAGTTATTTTGTCTGGAAAAGAAAATTATCAGGATTGGTTTCGTAAAGTTAAAAATACCCTTATTTTTAATGATATGTGGGATGGAATTTGTGAAAATGAGAATTTAGAAGATAAGAAAAATGGAGAAGCTATAGATGAAATGGATAAAAGTGCACCAGTACCACCTACTAACGCCAAAGAGTTAGCATTATGGAAAAGCAAGGACAAGAAGGCTTATGCCTTGATTATTGCCTCTGTAAGTGAAGAAGTAAGTAGACATTTAGTTTCTAGCAAAAGTGCTTGGGAAGCATTAAAGAAACTAAAAGATTTGTATGATTCACATTCTGAGCTTGAAATCATACAATTGTTAATGAAGTTATTTAACTTAGAGTTAAAGGATAATGATCCAATGAAACTTGCTTCTAAAATTAGAGCCATTTTCCATGATATTGATGTAACTGGTGTAAAAGTTGACATTCAACTTACTGCATTTATTAAAGCTATTTATCCTACATATACTCATTATTTAGAATCACTTCAAGCTAGTGGCCAAATGAAAGCTATGACCTTTGAAACACTTGTTGAGAAAATTGCAGAAAGAGAGAAAGCATTTGGGAAGAAGGAGTCTAAACCCAATGAAGAAACTTTGTGTCTTGCACAGAAAGAACACAAATCAAAAGAAGAATTTGCAAAGGATGAAAATAGAAGCAGAGGTCGAGGTAGAGGACAAAGAGGACAGTACAGAGGAAGGGGGGGAGATTTAATCAAGGAGAGAAACAATGTTATAGATGTGGAAAAACTGGTCATACTCCCAGTTATTGTAGAACTTCTTGGGATAAAATTGTTAACAAGAAAGAGCAAGTACAAGATAAAGGAAATGATAAAGGTAACCCTCCTGAATCTGCACATTATGTTGTTGCAAATTGTAATCTAGGAATTGAAGAAGCTTTCAGTACTTCGTTTTCATGGAATGATACTTGGTTATTGGACACCGGAGCCACATGTAATATGACATTTAGAAAAGATTTCTTTGAAACTTTTAGTGATCAAATTGATGGGGTAGTACATTTGGAAGATAAGTCTCAGTTAAAACCTTCAGGGATTGGTTCTGTTAGATTGAAATTATCAAGACTTGCTGATTATATACTTTATGACGTGCTTTATGTTCCACAATTGAAGAGAAATCTAATATCTCTTGTGCAAATTAGACAACAAAATCATTCGATACATATGTTTGATGGTATCATTGAAATTAGAAGAGCTTATGGTAATGTGGTTGTAATGAATGGAGTGGAAGATAACAAACTTTTAAAGTTGAATGGTACATCATCCAATTCACAGAATTTTGCAAATTTGGTTTAGCATAATAGTAATTTATCTTCTAGCTTATTATGTCATGCTAGATTTGGTCATATTAGTTATGACAGTCTCAGGATTATGAAACAGAAAGGAGTTCAAGGGCTTCCTACTATTCCAAGACAACTTTCCCCATGTGATTCTTGTATCTTAGGAAAACACAGTAAACAACGTTTTAATGATTCTATGTTTCGAGCTTCAAGAAAGCTTGGTCTTGTTCACTCAGATTTATGTGGGCTCATGCCTGTTCCATCAACAAATGGTAACAAATATATCATGACTTTCATTGATGACTTTACGAGGATGTGTTGGGTTTATTTATTAAAAGCAAAATCTCAAGCTTTTGATACATTCAGAAATTTTCACTTATGGATTAAAAATGAAGCTCAACTTATTATTGGAACCCTTCGAACTGATAATGGTGGTGAATATACATCTCAAGAGTTTGAAAAATATTTGTAGGAGAATGGTATTAAACATCAAACAACTATTCCTTATAATCCACAGCAAAATGGTGTGGCAGAACGTATGAATAGGACACTCTTGAATATGGTAAGATCAATGATGTTTTTTAAAAATGTCAAGTTAATGTTTTGGGGAGAGGTAGTTCTTTGTGTTGTCTACATTAAGAATAGATGTCCTTCTATTGCACTACAAAACAAAACACCTTATGAAATGTGGCATGATCATCTTCCAGCTATCAAGCATTTTAGAATTTTCGGTTCCACATGTTATGCTTTGATTCCTGAGCAACAAAGACATAAATTGGGAGCAAGAAGTCGGAAGTGTATTTTTTTGGGATATTCTAATACTTCTAAAGCTTATAGGTTGTATGATGAAGATAACAGGAAGTTTATTGTTTCTAGAGATGTTATATTTCTTGATTTTGAGAAAGATGCACTCACTATTGATAAACAACTTGCTCAGCTTGATAGATTTCATTCTAAAAAAATCTATCATGAAATGGATAATGAACTTCCAAATCTTGAAGGGGGGATTCCTGTTCTAAGTCAAGGTCAAGTTTTGGAATTTCCTTCTAATTCACAAGTTGATGATTCTAATGCACAAGATGAGGCAGTTGATGATATTGTTAATGGAATGGATAAACTAAGTATCATGGATGATGCAAAACCTGCTCTTAAAGAAGAAACAGAGCAAACACCACAACAACAAGAAGTTCGTAGATCAATACGGATTAAGACATTTCCTAAAAGGTATGATGATTTTGTAACATTAGATTGTGAATTAAACTTTCATGCATTTGATGAACCTGCATCTTTTCAATAAGCAGTAAATAGTGATGTATGGAAAAGTGTCATGCAAAGAGAGTATGATGCTCTCATAAAAAAATGGAACTTGGAGGTTGGTGAACCCTCCAATTGGAACCAAACCGATTGGATGCAAGTGGATATATAAAAATAAGTACAAAGCAGATGGTTCACTTGAAAAAAACAAAGCGAGACTTGTAGCAAAAGGGTATGCACAGAAAGAAGGTGTTGATTACACAGAAAAATTTGCTCCCACATTTAAACGGGGCACCATTTGAACTTTGTTTTCATTAGCAGCACAAAAAGGATGGAAGATACATCACATGGATGTTAAAACCGCATTTTTGAATGGAGACTTAAAAGAAGATGTGTATATGGATCAGCCTGAAGGATTTTCTATCAAAGGTCAAGAACAGAAGGTATGCAAATTAGTCAAATCTTTATATGGTTTAAAGCAAGCACCCCGAGCTTGGTATGAAAATTTAATTGAGCATCTTCTCAAATTGAATTATAAGCACTTCAACTTTAGATGATGCAACTTTATTTGTCAAGAAAGTTGGAAGATCGGTTGTATATTTAGTTGTCTATGTGGATGATTTGCTTATCATAGGAAATAATGACGATTATATAGTATCTATCAAAAGAGAGTTGAAAAAGGCTTTTGATATGATAGATTTGGGATTATTACATTATTATTTAGGAATTGAAGTAGATCAAAAACCAAAGCACATTTTCATTTCTCAGAAAAAATATGTTGGAGAGTTATTAAAAAAATTTGGTATGCAGGATTGTAATCCTGTTTCAACACCAATGGAGCAGAATCTAAAGCTTACTTCAAATGAAGGTAGCACATTTGAAGATCCAACAAAGTACAGGCAGCTTGTTGGAAGTTTAATTTATCTTACTACTACTTGTCCTAACATAACTTTTGCTGTAGGAATACTTTCTAGGTTTATGCATCATCCCTGTAAAGGTCATTGGAATGCAGCAAAGCGAGTGCTCAAATATTTAAAAAGCACTCAATCTTATGGCATCAAATATTCTAAAGTTTCAAACTTTCATCTCACTGGTTATTCAGATTCTAATTTTGATGGAGATAAAGAGCATGGGGTCTCTACTTCAGGTTATTTGATGAACATTGGATCAGCAGCTATCACATGGAGATCACGAAAGCAATCTGTTTCCGTTGATTCTACAACTGAAGCCGAATATGTTGCAGCAGCTCAAGCCACAAAAGAAATCATTTGGCTTCGTAAAATACTTGAAGACTTGCAGGAGTAACAAATGAATTCCACGCCTCTCTTTGTTGACAACACTTATGCAATTCAATTGGCCAAGAATCCAAAATTACATGATCGAACCAAACATATCAACACCAAATATCACTTGATTCGACATCATGTTGAGGCCAAAATCATTCATCTGACACATTGTCCTTCTTTAGAGCAAATTGCAGATATCTTTACTAAAGCATTGGGCTATGAAAAGTTTGAAAAAATTAGAATACAGCTTGGCATGTCAGATGTCCCCTCGGATTAAGGGGGGAATGTTGAATAACCCTTCGGGATTACATTGTAAATAATATTTCAGTTATTAGTTAGTAAAATCTAGTTAATAATCTCGTTATCTAACTGTAGATAACGGTTTTGATCTCCTTTATATGTAACACTCATTCACGTAATAAGATATTGATTTGCTGAGGTTCTTCACGGCTTGTGTCACATTTTATACATGGACGTATGGAAGTGCAAAATACTAAATTCATTTAATAGAAGCAAAAGGGCCTACATAAAGAGAAATGGAAAAAACATATGCATCGTGAAGTTTGCATGCTCTTTGTATGTCAATAGTTTTTCAAGAACATGAATGTGTCGTTGGGAAAACATGTCAATGGATGTAGTTGTATCAAATGATATGTAAAATAAAAAATACAGTGTGAAATAAACATTAGAGATATAACAGTAACATGCAAGTTTTAAACAAAGTTGAAAGATAAAAAAAACTAAGAACATTATTTTATTATAACTGAGAGAATATGTGATAATGTCAATGCATATAGATATTCCCCCAAAATTCTCGTCTAAGTGTTTTAGATATTTGCATTTTCAAAATAGAGGAGAGAAAGTTTCTTCAAAGTTGAAGCTTGTGTTCTTGTTATGCTATACATTTAACAAAACTTGTTTCATTTAGCAAATAAAACGACAAGGTCACAAGTTCAAATTCAATGGAGTTCTTTGGGGTAGCCAACTAATATTGTACTTAGTAGTTGAGCCCCGTTCATCTATACATGTCAAGGAAGAAGGAGAGATCTCGTGAAGTTTTCTTTGAAAAAAAAAGTGATTCCCATCCACACTCTTCTTATGGCAATGTATCCTTTAAACCTCAAAAAAAATATTTTTACTAAATATTTAATGCATTGAAAAGAAAAATAAAACTTTAAATAAAAATTCTTATTTATTTTGTAAGATATATTTAAAAAATTGTTTGTTTGATTATGTGGAGTTTTTGGAGTCTACTTAATAGCATATTCCTTATTTTTTAAGATATATTTAAAAAATGGTTTGTTTGATTATGTGCAGCTTTTGGACTCCACTTAATAGCATATTCCTTATCCTTTATTTAAGGTGTAATCATCAATAAGTTAGAAAAAAACAACATTCAAATTAATTTATTCCTAGGTAGCAAATTAATGTATTCCTCTATAGTTGAAAGGAAGAATAAAATTGATTTATTTCTCCCTTACTTTTCCTATTTTCTTTAAAAAGAGAAAGCAAAATGCATTGCACATAGAAATATACATATTATTGCGCCGAGAGGCGCTCTACAACCTAGTATGGGGGAGATCTTGTAACGTTACATAACGTTACATAGATGTCGGCTATAAAAAACAAAACTTTTAATTATCTTCCAAAATAAATGTCGGCCACAAAAACAACCTAATATGGGAGAGATGTTGTAATGTTCCTACCTAATAAAACAATAAAATAAAATAAAAATTAATTATCGGCCATAAAAAAATGTCGGAGAGAAAAACAACACAATATGGGGGAGATGATGTAATGTTTCTACTTAACAAAATATAAAAAATATAAAATTGAATTATCCGCAAAAAAAATGTTGGTCTTGCACATGGTTTTAAGACCAAGACCATGTGCAAGGCCTCCTAAAAAACCCATGGTTTTATTGTACATAGTTTAGGAGGGTCTTACAAATTGTTTTAAAGCCATGTGCAAGGCCTCCTAAACAACCCATGGTTTTATTGTACATGGTTTAGGAGGTAGTTGCAAATGGTTTTAATACCATGTGCAAGGCCTCCTAAACAACCCATGATTTTAGGAGTGCCTTGCACATGGTTTTAAAACTATGTATGGGGATATGTTCTAATGTTTTTTGCTAACAAAATAAAAAATATTATATGCAGCCATAAATAGTATTAAATATTAATAATAAAAAAATTATTTGTGCCCTTAAATAAAAAGATGTGCCTTTTGGTATGAATCACATTAAAGCTGATAGTTGAGTGTAATACTTAAGAACGGGTCTACACCTCCAAAGATTTGATCCCTCTCGGCGCTTGATAGAGGCTAGGATTTGGATCTATGCTGGTGATAAAATAACTCATCGTTGTCGTCTAGTGGGAGAGCAAACCGTTCCACATGGGAAAGAAAATTAATATTAAAAATTATTTTAAAAATTGTTAGTTTTATTATGTTCAGGTTTTGGAGTCCACTTAATAGCACATTTCGTATCATTTTTCTTAGGTATAATCATTAATAAGTTAGAAGAAAAAGAGTAATCAAATTGATGTATTCCTACTCTACCTTTCTCATTTACTTAAAAAAGCATGCATTGCACTAAATATGCATAATATGAGAAAGAAATCATCATTATTGTCTAGTGGGAAGGCAAAGAAAAATTTATATTTTATATTATTTAAAAAATTGTTTGTTTGGTTATGTGTAGGTTTTGGAGTCCACTTAATAGTATATTTTTTATTTTTAAAGATATAATTATTAATAAGTTGGAAGAAAAAGAGCAATCAAATTGATGCATTCCTTCTTTAATTGTTGTATTTTTTTTTTAAAAGAAAAAAGAAAAAAATGCATTACACATAGAATATGCATAATATGAAAAAGAACATATTGTTGTCGTATAATGGGAGAGCAACCCATCTCACATGGAAAAGAATATACTTTTTATATAGCCTTATTCCACACATATAATAGTGGTTATCTAGCTCGACTAGCTTAAGGATTTAAGAGAACCTCCTTCCTTGTGTAAGGGGTAATAAGCCCAACAATAGTCTTTGGAGAGACTTAACTAAGTTTACCAAACACTCCCCAATATCACTAAGGAAGTTCATATTCCAAAAATGAAGGGGTATTTGAAATATTTATTCAAATATGGAGAGAGGGTATAATCCTTTTGTACGAATCAAAGGTCCATTGCGAAGGCCATATAAATAATGCAACATTGCATGGTGGTTTTTCAAAAAATATGGAGGTGAACCTGTGGATTTTTTAAAAGAAAAATTCTCATTAAAGGAAATTTGTGGTTTAAAATGGGCCTCCTAAGGAAAATAATAAAATAATAAAATAATATTTATTAGTTTTGAAGGAAGAAAGAAAAAATTATTTTTTTTTTCGTATTTTCGTGACATATCTCCTTGTGTTTTTACTCAAATTTTGAGCGGGAGGGCTCGTTGGATGTGGAATTAAATTCCGCATCCAACGAGTACCCACACTGCATATTTTTGATGGACCTCGTTGCCCCAAAAACAAGAAATACCTAAAAAATGTATGTAGTGTATTTCTTGTTTCTGAGGCAGCAAAGTCTGTCAAAAGTATGCAGTGTGGGTACTCGTTGGATGCGAAATTTAATTTCGCATCCAACGAGCCTTCCTGCTTGAAATTTGAATAAAAACACATGGAGATATGTTGAAAATACGAACACAAAATAGTTTTTTATCTGACAAATATGTCAAGTCAACCATTATGGTTGACTCAATTTATTGAAATTCTATTGGTTCTTGAATTCCAACTCACAATAATTTATTGTTGGCTCGTTTTCTTATAAGACCCATTTTAGACCCCAAATTTCCTCTAATGACTCAATAATAAAAATACAATATCATAAATTTCATGTATGTGTTTAATGTTTGAAAATTCCATAAAGAAGAATCCTTTGACACAAAGTTGAATGAAGTAAGTTTTCAAGCATAGCAATTTCTACAATCTCCAGATCCAAGAATATAGGTCAATCAGCATTCACCAAATGTTGTTGAAGTGTAGAGTCAACCGATGGGTATTGAAATAGACTTCATTCAATTTGGTTGTTAAAAGATTAAATTTTACGGTGGGAGTGCTAAGGGATTTTTCCACAAAAAGACATGCATGCACTAGGGGAAGGTGGTGGAGCCTTATGGAAATATCTATAAATGAGGGAGGGATAGTTTCATTTTGAGAGGATGACCCCAAGAGTTGTAATATTAGCAAAGCCTCCCTAGGATTAGCTTAAGGAACCTCTTGGGCCACAACAATAACCAAACCTTGAATATAACCCATCTTATTTTGTTTGTTGGGGTGAGGTAAGGGGAGTTGGAGGGTTTTACCCCTGGTGAGTAACCAGAAGGAGGCATAGTATTAAGCATGAAACAACAACCCATTGTAAGGTTGGAATAAAACACTTTGAGTGGAGTCATTAGCTATAGCATTAAGAAGTAAGAATATGGTATGTACGTGACAAGGGCATAGGTCATGGATATAATGTAGGGGGAGAAGAAGAAGGGTAGCAACAAACATAGTATTGAGGGTAGCATATACATCCTTAAAATTAATAATATATCATTTAAGGGGATATATCATGATATATATATCTTCAATGAAAGTTTTAATGATTGGTTAATGGTTGAATTCTGTAGAAGATATTAATAAGGAGGTCAACGTCACGGGTTATGAGAATGAGACAAGTGTACTGTCCAGATTGATACTATGTGCATCGTCTAAGATTAAATGGGAATGAGAAAGTGTACTAAATTAATAATTAAGAATTTCAAAAAAATAAAAAATACCTTAATTAACATGTGATAAGTACAGTTAGTGATAGTTGTAAAAATTAAAATTAATCTTCAACTATTCAATTATTAGATATAACTACGAGCTTAAATCCATCGATTATTATATACAACTATTAGCTTAACTCCAATGATTCTAGAACTATTAGCTTAACTTCAACTCTAATCACAGTTATATTGGATAACTATTATATACAACTATTAGGTTAACTCCAATTATTCTACAAGTATTAGCTTAACTTCAACTGTAATCACTTAAGGCTTAGTTCAACTGCATTTGGTGTCTAGGAGTCTAGCTAATGTGCAGTCATGTAAGAGTCGAACTCCTAATAAAATAGTTAGAACTCCTAATAAACTCCTCCAAACTCCTGCATCTCATAGTTGGGCATCTAGCTAATATACACTTAGTATTAGATGTTTAGGTTTTCCATATAGATATAATTAGGTTTTTTATTCTTTTTAAAGGAGGTTAGTCTAACTCATAATTAACATTTTCAAAAAAATAAAAAATAACTTAGTTAACATCTGATAAGTACGATTTGTGATACTTGCAAGAAAAATCAAACTTCAACGTTAACTATTCGATTATTAGATACAACTATTCAATTATTAGCTTAAATGCATTGATGATACAACTATTAGCTTAACTTCAACTCCAATCATGACTTTCACTTGAATTGCAATTCCCAATATATTAACTTTTAAATTAACTATTAGATTCAGCTATTAGCTTGTTGTTTAACTCCAATGATTTTACAATTATTAGTTTAACTTTAACTTGAATCACGATTATATTGGATAAATATTAGATTAATTATTATATACAACTATTAGCCTGACTCCAATGATTCTACAAGTATAGCTCCAATCGCGGTTATATTGGATAACTATTAGATAATTATTAGATTATTCCAATAGTGATACAACTATTAAATTAAATTTAAATGAACTCCATCTCTTAGCATGAAAAGTTGACCTTGATTGTAGTGAAACCATGCACCAAGAACAATCACTTAGGTAATGTGCAGCTTATGTGACAGTTGAACTCCATCTAGGAGTTGGGAGTCAATTAATGTGCATAAGGCTTAATCTAAGCTTTATATTAACTTTTAAATTAACTACTAGCACATCCACATAGATTGTGGTTGGATCACGTCAATAGTGATCAAATAGTTGAGAGATAGTGATGGCATGGAAGATGGTTTGGATTTTTTTTATTCATCATATTCTTATAGTTAAACCTGTTCAACTACATGAGTTATCCATTCCTAGCTACATGTTATCACTAACAATCTTCATGTTATCCATTTATCAACTATCACTTATTTTTTATGTTCTTTTTTTTTAATCTCACATTTTTGTAGTTATCTTCCATGTACTGTTAGTTATCCATTCATCATCTATGAGTTGTCCATTCATCGCTAA
>LPNX010471724.1:355734-366756 GCA_001517045.1 Pseudotsuga menziesii | reverse complement strand
TGGCTTGTTAGTGGATTGAAGGGATTGGGTGGGGTTAGAGTTAAGGGGAAGAAGAGGGGGGTTAGAGGTAGGAGGATGAAGGGGGTTAGAAGTAGGGGGATACCTATGGAGTTGTGTGTGTGTGTGTGGGTGTTAGGGGTTGGGGAGGGGTTTGTCAGGTGTCAGGTGTTAGGTGTTAGGTGTTAGAGGTTAGTAATGGAGAAGAGGGGGAGCGACAAAGAGGAGGGGGAGGTTGGGAGTTAGATATAGGGAGAGGAGGAGGATGGGAGTTAGAGATAAGGAGAGGAGGAGGGTATATTAGTAAGAATTGGAGGAAGAGGGGGGGTGTTAGTGGTATGGAGTGACCTATGGATGTGTAATACGGGTGTCTGTGTGAGAGAGAGAGGGTTGGGGAATATATAGGGGGGTGGGGGCTAAGTGTAGTTGGATGAGTTAAGGAGTGAGAGAGAGAGAGAGGTGTTAGGTGTTAGGTGTTAGGGGGATGTGTGTGTGTGTGAGAAAGAGGAAGTGAGGTTTTAGAGGTTAACGGTGGTGTGTTAGGGAGGGGGGGTGGTTCATCAGATTTAGGGGGAAGAGGGGGGTGGGGGGCATGACATAATAAAAATATTGTTATAATTGGCAAAGTAATCAAATTTAAAGTTATATGCTTCCACAATGTGCACACGTTATAGTCTTACAAAATGCGCGTGTGTTTTGCATAAATATAATGCGTGCCCATTTCTCTTTGGTGGGAAGAGAAATTTGAATTTAAACAAAACACGAGCACATTTAGTGCCACTATTGTCAAGCCTCCACCCATGTTGGCATGGATTTCTTATGGATACGTGTCTGCTTCGGATTCATCATGCCTATGCCTTTTAGTATGATAAACGATGGCTAATTGAGAATTACATCCAAATTTTCAATATGTTCGTGTTTAGCTATTGGTTACAGTATGTTGCACACCTCCATTTTTTATTAAATTTTAGAAACAAATATGGTTTTTTTGCATATTCCAAATATGTAGTTTTTAACAAGAGTATAATTTTTTTTTCCTATTCTTTTCTTATTTATCTTATGTCGTCACTCCTCGACTCAAAAAACACACTAGTAGTGTTTCGTCCATAACTCTTTCGTCTCTCAACCATTTTGAAAAAAAATGTATGGTGCACTAAAGAACACCAACCTCTACATGCTATAAAAGAATCGTTTTCAAATAATTGCATTAAGGAATTCAAACGTTTCACCCACAATTGACATATTGTTTTTGAGGTTTCATCACTTAGATCATTTTTTAAGAATTAAAACAAAAATTGCAAAAATTAGTCGTGTACTAGTAGTACTATCTGTTCTCTATATGTCTACAAGTTTTCATAAGTTGACTCTATCATTTAGGCACTCAAATTTTGCACCCACAAAAACATATACCTTAGCATTTTTCCTAAAAATAAAAAAGTGCATCTTAAAAAAGATCTAACTTTAGATAGTTAAGAACATTTTCCATAGAAAAAAATTATATATTTGGAAACGTCATTCATGTAAGTTTATGGATGCCTATTTTTTTCAGTTTTCTATTGCATCTAATGTGTCAAAAGAAACCATCATTACCTTGCACACACCCTATAATTAAGTGCCAAAATAATTGTAACATTGTCCTAGATGAATTGTATTGTACTCAAGTAGTGTTATCAATTAGAGGTCATGCTTCCACCTATTTTATCAAATATTTTATTGACCAGTAGATCTCATGCTTCCATCTATTTTGTCAAATATGGCTACTGGTGCTCGAATATTTATTAATCTTCTTTCTTCTAATAATCATTAAGTCCGTGAAGTTTAACCATAAAAATTTAAGAATAATTTACCTTTTAAAAGTGTTGATGTTTGTAGCTACATGAGGCATCCTCAGTAGCTAAGTTGAAACCAGAGAAAATAAGAGAAAAATGTATTTTATTATTACAAGAAGACAAGTTTGCCCCAGTAAGGTAGATAAGTCAGCCCCAGTGAAAACGTCGGTTAGAAATCAAGTATAAATATAGGGGATGTCCTCAATTGAGACACACCAAGAAAGTTCGCAAAAACTCAAGGAAGAAGTTTGCTCCAACTAAAAGAAGACAAATTTTGGGTTGTAGAAGACTTTTCTGGGTCCGTTGTTGTTGGGGAGATTTCTTCTATGGATCTAGGGTTTTTCTAGAGGTTGTCTATGTGATGCTTATATTTGGCTATATTGTATCTTAAAAATAATCTTTGAGAAAGAGAAGGTTGTTGGGTTTTATCCTTTGTGGTTTCCCAAGATAAATTCTTTATGTTCTTGTGTTTTTGTGTTTGGTTGTTCTTTCAATCATCCTTACTTGTATATTGCAATTAAATTTAAAGGATATTAAAATCATGTTGCTATCTTAATACCTAACATGGTATCAGAGCATTGTTGAAAGAGACCATTACTAAAAACCAGGGCATCCAAGTTTTCCCTCTTCTCTCCATAGATTTGCATAAAAAGAGTTCTTGGGAAACTCTTCCTAGTAAGGCTCACCTTTCTATGAAGGAAAAATCCATATTGGTGGAGTTCTAATTTTAACCTAATTTATGTCACTAATACATATGAGCAAATTTGCGACGGTTTTTCGTTGTTATTTCCATGTTTAGTCATCTCAATTGCAACAATAACAGTCTCGATGTTTCGTGGCACTTATTTCGTCCCTATAACAACGAACTTTATAAGTCGTTGACAGAGAGACAAAAAATCGCCTCCAAATGTCTTCTATATGGTGGCCTTGAAATTTATTTTTTTTAATTCATTTTCTACGTTTCGTCACTCTATCGACAAAATTATCGTCCCTATAACGACGAAAATATGGCCAAAAACTGCTAGGAAAAATTTTGGTTCCACGAAAAAACCATGGAACAATTTTGACAAACGTTTGTCTCTCTATCGACGAATTCTGGAATTTGAATAGAAATTTCTTACATGCAAAACCATGGAAAACTAATCTCTATCGATGAAATATGCAAGTTGAACGGTAATTTTTCCACGAAACTACATTGCTATAGCGACGATATTCGTGAAAAGCCACCTGGGGTTTCGACGATTTTGTAATACCCGCGACGAAAGTTCGTCGATATTGTGACAAAACCTGGAGGTTTAAAAAATAAAATAAAAACCATGGAAAGGCACATTCCTTTCCATGGTTTTGGATCTTCAATAAGTGCTTGTGATTCATGTGCAGTCTCGTGGACCTTTTAATTCTATTTTAGACCAAATTTAATCAGCACTATAGAGCATATTTCCATAAGGTAATTCCGAGTCACAAACTGGGGAAAACCTACCATGTGATTTGATGTTTTAGGCATGAGTTTAATACATGTAAATGACAGAAATTTTTAGATCTTATAAAACAAAAAATGAAAGATGAATTAAGATTTAAAATGGCATAAAAGTTGTGATTAGTGCCTAACAAATCCAAGTTAGGCAGATGGGGTCAATTGAGGATCTCATGGAGGCTTTAGTGATTAAAGAGTAGACAGGGTTGAATGGTTCAAACCCAATCTGCTCCTTAATAACTAGATCCACTTCAGAAATCTTCAATAGGAAAATCCTAAGCTAGATATTAGATATTTGTCAGACAAGAGCCACGAGGTGGAAATGTCATGGAAATTCCTAAAAATTATTACTACAAGACAAATGCTATAGAATGGAAATATACCTATGTTTCAACCCCAACAAAGCTTCCCATGCCAAACCAAGAAATCTATCATAATACACTTGTAATATAACTACAAATGGTAGCTTCATAGATGGAGGATAAAGGATAATTTCTCTTACTAGTTTTTAAAACTCAAGACTCCTCTTCCCAATGAGAAGGTTGGAAGAAGCTTGGACGACAGGAAAAGCACCTCCATTTCCACCCGAAAAAGGCTTCTCGTGCAATATTTTGGGTTGGTAGAAAATAAATGGGAACAAAAAATTCCAAGCTTTTGGTAGAAAATGAAAAATAAAACACAATTTTGAATAGTAATTTAAAGAAATGATGAAGAAATGGAGCCAAAAGCTGGAAACAAACAGTTCTGATAGAGGGAAAGTGGTTAAAAAATAGAGGTGGGCAATGCACAGAGAGAACATAAGAGTGCTAAAAGCAGGGAATGGTACAGCAAGAACACAACAAAGATAGTTAAGTCTGATATTCTTATTTTTATATACAAACATTGGATAGGAAGCATGATGAAGAGGCTAGAAATGAAAATATCAAAGTTATATTATACGACAGGTACAAGCAAGTCATATAAAATATTAATTCCTAGGGAGAATGTAGGCAATGCAAGAACCCTTACCTTATCAATTGCCTTTCGCCAAGTCCATTGGACCATACCGCTTGCAAAGAGTTGTCCTAATAAATGGAAAACCACTATGTTGGCTGGAAATTAAATTTATAAATTAAATAAATAATCCATTCCTAGACCTATACACAAGTGGTCATTTTGCTAGCCATGGAAAATATCAAAATACTCTATGAAATAAAAAATGGACATACAATTAAATCTTTTAATGTTGTCTAGAAAGTGTGTTCTTGGGGTAATTCCACCGAGAGATGTGATTCTACAGTCACATTCCACATGTCCTGCGAAGGAAATCAACAATCAATCTATCCAGCACACATTTTCCACCAGAATATCAATTCGCATTTAAATGCTATATTACAATACCGTTGCCTCACTGATGTGGAAACTTGTGTTTGTATTCGACAATATTTATTTAACCATTGTATTAAAACAAAAACAACACACAAATTTTAAAGTTTAAGACATAAATATATTTAATACACATATAAATAGGTTTTTACTAGAAATGTGTGGACACTGTTAATACCACCATCCTGTCAAACAATATTAAACAAAAAACAAAGGAAAGAGTCATGTCGTCTTACTATATGAATAAAATGTCACTAAATACTCTGGATAAATCTTTGTTATCTATGAAATGGTAACTTTCCAGTAAATAATAGCCCGCACGGGTGTGGCTCATTGGCGGTTCAGTTGTTATGAAGTCACTTGTTGTAAATTGGAGGTCACGAGATCAAATCCCACCTGGGTTTACCTGTGTCCCATGTATTGAAGCGAGTGTGGGGAGCCTAGGGGTATAGTGGTAGTAGGAATGGATCCCTGGACCCTGTGTCACATGAGTACCAGCCCAGCTCCAGTTGTCGATTCCCCTAGTTACTAAAAAAAAAAAACTTTCCAGTAAATAATATTTAGATATGGAAATATTTTTTCTAACATAATGTACTTTGAGGAGCTCATGGAATGCTTTTGTAGAGCACATATAAATACATTTTTGTTGGCTTATTAAAAAAACTAAAGAAATAGTTTATGGGAGGAATTCCAGGGATGAACCTGCAGAGCTACGAGCATGGACTTGTTGTGAGAATCATTGCATATGATGTTTCCATCATTATTCGTTCACCCATTTATTATTCCACATAGACTTGGAGACCCCAGTGGATATTTCTTGACCCCTTTTATATTATTTATTTCATATTTTTTCTCCTAACAGTCCTTACAAACATGGAGACCGACATCTTTTCAACGGCATCCTCCAACTGCAGAGTTAAATTCAAACCATTAAGAAGCAAAACCCTGAACATGAATTTGTTCTCCTTGGGTTCAAGATTGAGTTTCTTCTTAGGAAGCACTCCAAGGTATCCCTCATTGCTGCTTATTTCCCCCCTGGTAGAAGATTTTTCCATCTTGGACATAAGAAACGGCAAACCGCAGAGGGAATATTGTGTTCTTCTATCGCAAAGCTTGCCTACACTTAGAATTTGCAAGAATTGATGCATGTAATGGGATTTCATTATTTTATACAGAGAATGATATGGATGGGGTCGATGTCTCACTAATTACTCAAAGCAATTATGCATGTACAACTCAAGACAAGCTCTAGCGTTCCATAATTGCTACAAAGCTCTGCTCAATAGCCTCAAAACCACTCTGAGCAAAAAAAAATAGTTGGCTATAGAACATTCAAGCTTCAAACTACAAAAAGTTGCCATTATCAAAGAAAAAATAACAACTGTACTCAGGGTTTAATTGAATTGCAGTACATCCAGCTGACACCTATGACGTATGATATGCCGCCAACATTGGAGGAGCCGATATCAAAACCTACGTCACTAAAATATAGCCCAATCAACAATCAAATAAATAATATTAAAATAACTCTATTTAATATAAAATTTTAGGGGAGGAAGTTCAGGGATGAACCTGCAGAGCTACGAGCATGGGCTTGTTGTGAGAATCATTGCATATGATGTTTCCATCTTTATTCATTCTCCCATTGCATCTTCCACATAGACTTGGGGACCCTAGTGGATCTTTCTTGACCCGTTTTCTATTCTTTGCTTCTCAAATTTTCTCCTAACAATCCTTACAAACTCAATGACCAACATCATTTCAATGGCATCCTCCAACTACAGAGTTAAATTCAAACCATTAAGAAGCAAAACCATGAACATGAATTTGTTCTCCTCAGGTTCGGGCTCGGGTTTCTTCTTAGGAAGCACTTCAAGGCAGCCGTCATTGCTGCTTCTTTTCCTCCTGGTAGAATATTCTACCATCTTGGACACAAGAAATGGAAAATCGCCGAGGGAATATTGTGTTCTTATATCACAACGCTTGCCTACACTTAGAATTTGCAAGAATTGATGCATGCAACAAGATTTCGTTAGTTTATACATAGAATTCTATGGCTGGGATCGATGTCTCACCAATTACTCAAAGCAGCTATGCATGTACAACTCAAGACAAGATCTGGCGTTCCACAATTGATACAAAGCTCCACTCGGTAGCCTCAAAACCACTCTAAGCAAACAAAAATAGTTTTCTATAGAACATTCGGGCTTCAAACTCCAAAAAGTTGCCATTATCAAAGAAAAACTAACAACCGTACTCAGGGTTTAATTGAATTGTAGTACATCCAGCTGACACCTATGATGTTTGATACACCGCCAACGCTGGAGGAGCCGATATCAAAACCTATGTCAGTGAAATATAGCCCAATCAACAATCAAATAAATAATATTATTATAATTCTATTTAATATAAAATTTTAGGGGAGGAAGTTTAGGAATGAACCTACAGAGCTACGAGCATGGGCTTGTTGTGAGAATCATTACATATGATGTTTCCATCATTATTCGTTCTCCCATTGCATCTTCCACATAGACTTGGGGACCCCAGTGGATCTTTCTTGATCCCTTTTCTATTATTTATTTCTTAGCTTTTCTCCTAATAGTCCTTACAAACCCGATGACCAACATCTTTTCAACGACATCCTCCAACTGCAGAGTTAAATTCAAACCATTAAGAAGCAAAACCCTGAACATGAATTTGTTCTCTTCAGGTTCAGGCTTGGGTTTCTTCTTAGGAAGCACTCCAAGGTTGCCCTCATTGCTGCTTCTTTTCCTCCTGGTAGAATATTATTCCATCTTGGACACAAGAAATGGCAAACCGCAGAGGGAATACTGTATTCTTCTATCACAACGCTTGGCTACACTTATAATTTGCAAGAATTGATGCATGCAACGGGATTTCGTAAGTTTATACAGAGAATGCTATGGCTGGGGTCGATATCTCACTAATTAATCAAAGAAATTATGCATGTACAACTCAAGACAAGCTCTGTCGTTCCACAATTTCTACAAAGCTCCACTCAGTAGCCTCAAAACCACTCTAAGCAAACAAAAATAGTTTGCTATAGAACATTCGGGCTTCAAACTCGAAAAAGTTGCCATTATCAAAGAAAAACTAACAACCGCACTCAGGTTTTAATTGAATTACAGTACATGTAGTTGACACCTATGACATATGATACGTCGCCAACACTGGAGGATCCGATATCAAAACCTTAGTCACTGAAATATATCCCAATCAACAATCAAATAAATAATTTTAAAATAATTCTATTTAATATAAAATTTTAAAAACTTTAAAAAAAATTACAACCACGAAAAAATTAAACAATGTACGGTTGGTTGGATTAATAGACATAACCCATCCATATATAGCACCGCTTGCGGTGACATAACAAGGGTTAAGAGCAATACAACCAAATTTGAGAAACATGCACACTATTAAACTTTTCAATGACAAGCATCCAATATAATAGAGAAAGGTCTTACCCGATTATAATTTATTATCAAGAGACAATTGAATATGATATACATTGACCAGGCATCAAGTATCAAAGACATCCAATCAACCATCCATAAGCATCAAATAAGAGTACTAAACAATAGTAAAAGAATTCTCTTCACAACTTATGCTTGTTTTTTACCACAATTAGATATTTCAGTTGGTTTTTATGAAGGCATTTATATTAGTAAGCCACTGCATTTGAGATGTATGAATTTGTAGTCATATCTATGTATGCTAACCTCTTATGGTTCAGTTGATAGAAGAGGAGGAGGTGGAGCTTATGGAAACTGGAAAAAATAAGGATGGTGGAAACACACCCAATCCTTCTGTAGATCCAGCTATCAATAATGTTGTTAAATCAATTCCATTTATGGTTGTGGATCTAATTTACACGATAAGGGGAAACAGGTATGTCTTTCCAAAATGGAAACACACTGGAAACGCGACCACTCATTTATAAATAGCACATTATATTGGAACTTTGAAAGAAAGGATTATGAATAAATGAGTAAGAACATTTAAATGACAAGCAAATTTCCACCATCGCTTATATTGGGATCCTCACCATTAGTATCACCCTCTACCTCCTCATCTAGCCTTTGGCTCTACCTCAATCCTCCAGGGACATTGATTAACACCATTCAATTTTGATGAAACTACTTAATACAAGCCTTAAAATATCATAGAAAAATCTCATGCCTAATCAATGATTTGGCTTGAGTGAAGGGTACATTTTTGCTAAGGCCATGATAGAGGAATTCAACAATCAATGGCACCAACATCAGGTTACATAGAGGGCTTGGTGATTTTGATTAAATGCCAATCCCATTCCTTGATACATGATAGAATCCAATCAAACAACTGTAATCTTGCCAATCTTGAAATCCTTTAAACTGTTAAATTTGTTGAATTTTGAATGGAGTATGAAATTCTAATTTCTCCATATGAAGTCTGATGAGGTTGGAAACTTTCTCAAACATACTGGAACAGTTAGTGGTAATGTTAAAAATTTAAGTAAAAGGATAGAAAAGGAAAGATAGAGGAAATCTCAACTTTTACCAGCATTTTTGGTCAAGTCTAGTAAAAAACTGAGTCAAACCAAGTCAAAATAGGTGGATGTAGAGAAGAAAACATGTTTTCTGGACATTGGTATGGCATGGAAACTCTTTTACAGATGTAGAAACATGTTTCCATTGGACCCGTCTTTATGGCTGGTAGTGGTAACTGGTAACACATTTCTAGTCTCTACCACACATTTCTGTACCAAAATGTTCATGGCATGGCACCTATTCTGGTCTTTCCGGTAACTTAGCCATGGACTCAAGTGCCATGGAAAATGCATTTGGTTGCAGGGAACCTTCTTTCTATTTAATTACAAGGACAAACAACTATATATTCTACACAATTGTATTAGTGACTAGTGCCTTTCAATCAATCACTTCTATGAATGAAGAAGACATACTAAGTTGATTTAGTGCTTATAGATGCAAATGTAAATGATATCAAATCAATGTATTCAATTCAAGATATATGGATTTAGTAGCAAGGTCATCCAGTAGCACTTTAGCATACAAGAGATCAGTAGCCGTGTAACCATATACAATTCAATTGCAGTATTTAACCAACCAATAACCTTCCATTCAAGTATGAGGACTCCTATAAATATAGCAGCAATAATATAGTATGACAGTTCTAATTATGACAATTTTATAGCAGCAATGAAGGTTACCAATGTAAGGTGTATAAGATTTTTAGTTTTGCATTCAATGTAAACCACACCACTCCAAACCTTGAACACTATTCTTAGCAATATAGGACAGCCACCAAATGTATGTTCCAGACTTGTAGCTATGCAAATAATTTAAATTTTCACACTTTATTTACCTCTCTTAAACAATATTAGCATCCAACTAATAGTTAACCTTTGATTCAGTTTGGTGTTTATTGTAGTTGCAAGTAGGGAGGGTTGTCAAAGTTTGGCATATTGCAATTTATTGCATACTGTAGGTAGCAGGTGGAAGTGTGTTGATATAGGGCTGTTACAACCTTGTTTTTGAAATGGTTTCTGAAATGGTAACAACCAACATAGATTCCTCTCAAATAGAATACCTAGTGGCCCTTTAAAGAAAAAACATGGCATGGAGTTATCTTGGCACCTAAGAGAATTGGGTTTTTGAGTCCATAGAGCACCAATTATAGTACTATAATTAACACAATAGCCACTTACATATCCTATGAACTGTCAATTCATGGGAATTTTTACATGAAGCCCAAAAGGAATGAACAAAACTAGAAACAAACCCACATTTTGTAGACATGCCAACTAGATAAATACCCACAAAATTATATGAATCAAATCCATATTTTATGGTGAGGATATGAACTTTCTTACCTTGATCATAAGCCGTGATGTTTGCACAAATCAGAAGCACCATCGAGAAAGTAAAATCATTCAGCCTCATCCCCATCATCAACGCTTGCCATAGCATCGTGAGAGCCTCTTCATCTTTCCCATTCATAACATACCCTGCAATCATATAGATCCACAAAACCACCACATTCCATTCAGGCATATTGTCAAAATATCTCACAACAAGCAAACACAGGCATGGGAGCATTAAAATATCTCATTCCCTTCTACCTTGTCCTCGATAACTGTTGGTTTTATTTCTCACATTGAATTTCCCAAGTTCACCTCGACAACTCATGCTTCATGCTTGCAAGGATATTTGAACCATTTCATCTCCACCACATCCACAACAACGAAAAAAACCATGAATAAAATAAAAACACAATAGGTAATCAAGAAAAACATAGAAGGAAACAAACCTGAAGGCCTAAACATTGTTGACA
>LPNX010471724.1:323234-350734 GCA_001517045.1 Pseudotsuga menziesii | reverse complement strand
GTAGCTGAGGAAGAAGTTATGAACCTTCCAAAACAGTGTTTTAGGCAGATTGGACCAAACTAAGAAAATGGTCTAGGTGTTGGAAAAACTGGCTCATGTGGCCTTGGGAAAATTCCCGTCGTACCTTATAGGTGTATGATAAAAATTATCTGAAGCTATCATCCTATAGCTTTTTAAAGAGGCTATCTCACCATCGTCTCAATTCTCAAAGACGACGTTTGATGAAAAAGATAATGGTCTGCCAAAACAGAGTTTCAGGTTGTTTTGCACTATTCCATTACTGGCAAAACTGCCTCAGAGGCCTCAGGGAAATGCCCGCCCTATCTCATAGGATGATGAGAAAAATAATATGAAAGTGTTAGGCTATATATTATTGATGGGTACATCTAACTATGGTCTCAGTTATCTTGTGGAGTGTTTTATGACAAAGATATAAATCTGCCAAAAGTAAGAAAAATATTATTTTTCATTTTAAGAACACAAGAAAATTGGTTGTTAGATTTAGGAAATTGAAAACGGATTTTGAAATTTCCGCAAGGAGGGGTTATTTTGATGATAAAATTCATCAAGTAGCTTAGTCATGTTCCTTGGTGAATTGACTATCCAGTCATACCTTCAAGTTGTCTTATGATGGTCTCATATGTAAAATATCAATCTACCAAAAATAGGAAAAATAATATTTTGCATAGTGAGAAGAAAAGAAAATTGACCGAGTGTTAAAAAGAGGTTGAGAATCTATTTTGAAATGATTGCCAAAGGTTGTGTGTGTCAACAGATTTATCTTGTGATATGGTCTTGTTCATTGTTGAAATAGCTATCTATCCATGCTTGTAGGTTTCCTTATGGTGATCACATGAGGGAGAAATCAATCTGCCAAAGTAGAAGAAAAATTTTTTTTACAAGTTAAAAACAATTTTGTCCAAGTGTTAAATTAAACAGTTTGGAAGCCTATTTTCAAATGATCTCCAAATAATGTATGTGTATCAAAAAAGTTCAAAAGGGGACATGGATCTGATCCTTGTTGAGGGGGCTACCCATCCATACTTTCAGTTTTCATTATGATGGTCATATATGCAAAAGATGGACCTGCAAAGTTAGTGAAAAATAATAAACAGAGTTTATTAAATAAGAAGCTACATGAATGTATTTAGAAAAATAAACATAAATTTAATAAAAAGAATTAAGACAGAGTTTTGAAGAGATGCATCTTACTATTAGAGAGATGCAATGTTTAGAAGAAGTTTTAATTGATTATTTCATTAAAACAATAAATAAAAAACAGAGATTCGAAGAGGTGTCTAAGCATGATGACATGGCTAAGTAGCCTCAGAAAGATGCCCGCCCTAAATTATGGGTTAGAGTAAATGCTCGCAGCACATGGGGGTCTTGTAGTGTGTTGGTTTTTCTACCTAACCATGGTATTATTTCTCCTTAAGCATGTTTGAAGAAAAAGTTGAATGTGCCAAAATGAGGTTTCAAAATAAATTTTGGAGAAAGTCCTGAAAATGACCAAGTGTTGGAAAACTAGCTTAGGTAGACTTAAGAAAACGCCCGCCACAAATTGTGTGTTGAAGAAAATGCCCACACCATATGGGGGTCTTGTAGAATGATATTTTCCCTACCTGGCCATGTCTTCAAACTGTCTTGGAAGTAGCTGAGGAAGAAGTTATGAACCTGCCAAAACAGTGTTTTAGGCAGATTGGACCAGACTAAGAAAATTGTCTTTTGGAAAAACTAGCTCATGTGGCCCTGGGAAAATCTCGGTCGTACCTTATAGGTGTATGATAAAAATTATCTAAAGCTATAATCCTACATCTTGTTGAAGAGGCTATCTCACCATGGTCTCAGTTCTCATAGAAGATGTTTGATGACAAATATAATGGTCTTCCAAAACAGAGTTTCAGGTTGTTTTGCACTATTCCAGTACTAGAAAAACTGCCTCAGTGTCCTCAGGGAAATGCCTGCCCTATCTCATAGGATGATGAGAAAAATAATATGGAAGTGTTAGGCTATAGCTTGTTGATGGGTGCATCTAACCATGGTCTTAGTGATCCTATGAAGTGTTTTATGACAAAGATATAAATCTACCAAAAGTAAGAAAAATATTATTTTTCATTTTAAGAACACAATAAAATTGGTCAAGTGTTAGATTCAGGAAATTTAAAAGGCATTTTGAAATGCCCGCAAGGAGGGGTTATTTTGATGATAAAATTCATCAGGTAGCATAGTCATGTTCCTTGGTGAACTGAATATCCAGCCATACCTTTAGGTTGTCTTATGATTGTCTCATATGCAAAATATCAATCTGCCAAAAATAGGAAAAATAATATTTTGCATAGTGAGAACAAAAGAAAATGGACCAAGTGTTAAAAACAGGAGTTTGAGAGGTCAGTTGGAAATGCCCGCCAAGGGTTGTCTTTGTGCAAGTAAATTTATCAAATGTCATGAATCCATTCTTTGGTAAGTTTTCCATTTGCTCCTGACTTTAGGTCTCCATAAAGTGTTCACACGTGTGAAATAGTAATCTGCCAAAATGTGAAAAAATATGTTTTGATGTTCAAAAGAGGTTGAGAAGCTATTTTGAAATGCTTGCCAGAGGTTATGTGTGTGTCAACAGATTTATCTTGTGATATGGTCTTGTTCATTATTGAAATGGATATCTAGCCATGATTGATGGTTTCCTTATGGTGATCACATGAGGGAGAAATCAATCTACCAAAGTAGAAGAAAAATTGGTTTTACAAGTTAAAAACAATTTTGTCTAAGTATTAAATTAAACAGTTTGGAGGCCTATTTTCAAATGATATCCAGATAATGAGTCTGTATCAAAATGTTCAAAAGGTGACATGGATCTGATCTTTTTTGAGGTGGCTATCCAGCCATACTTTCAGTTTGCATTATGATGGTCATATATGCAAAAGATGGACTTGCAAAGTTAGTGAAAAATAATAAACATAGTTTATTAAATAAGAAGCTACATGAATGTATTTAGAAAAATAAACAGAAATTTAATAAAAAGAATTAAGACAGAGTTTTGAAGAGACACATATTACTATTGAGAGATGCAATGTTTAGAAGAAATTTTAATTGATTATTTCATTAAAACAATAGATAACAAATAGAGATTCGAAGAGGTGTCTAAGCATGATGACATGGCAAGGTGTAATTGGAATAAGACATGAAGGACAGAGATGACTAAGGACATGCATAATGACATTGACAAGCATGGAACATCTAGAGAGTCAAATGACCCATTTTGTGGTCATTTGAAGATGATTTGGGCAAGACAAAGATGTTGGTGCAAAGATGACAAGGAGATGGTGACATGACAATAGACAAGCAAACTTGATGACAGAGATGGTTGCAGGCATGATAAGATTGGTATAAAAAGACGTTGAAATTGAGTTGAATCCTTAGCTCACTAATTCACCCCCCCCCCCTCTCAGTGAGCATTGTGTCTAACAGACTGAAGTTTTCATTGATGCCAACAAGTGTTGTGCAATGGCCTTTGATTTACTCACAAGGAGACCTTGATAGTTTGGGAATTGCAACACTAGGTGGCCCAAATGGTCCAAATGAAAGTTGTCCTTCTATTGTGGAAAGTAATTAACACTGCTTAAATGGCCAATACCTTAGTGGAGCATCGAGTCTATAAAAAAATGAATTGGCTAGATTCATTGTTGACTGGACCCTCTTGTTGCAATTACTCTGGTTTAAATAAAAGGAGGGAGGTGTAGGGTTGTTAAATTCATTCGTAAGGTACATGACCCGAAGAATACAACTGTTATTTTGAGCCTCAATGTTAGTTTGTATCCCCCAAAAAAGGATGCATGCTTACCTTTTATGAATTTACGGTCAGATGATAGTTGCAGAGTATGACTGATCTCTCTAGTTTTGGATATGGTTGATAAAGAAATCTGGGCTAAATATGCGCTCAATCAATCACCAAGAACCTTGTCACAACTATAGCAAATGTGCTAAGTGATACAGCTTGGCATGCTCCCACAAAGGAGCTGTAAACTGGCTTTCAATTTGATTTCACTCTCTCGCATAGTTTAATCAATGGACCACTTGCAATATAAAAGGTAAAATTATCTATGCTGACATCATATAGGTAACTAGGTTGCAATAGTAGAGATAGTTGCAATGAGGTAGTCAGTTTCATGGCAATTACCATTTATCCATGGCAACATCATATATGAACAAGTGTAAACGTCTCTATGCAAAATATAAGGGCAGATGGATGGCCTAAGGCGGGGGTATAGGCGACTTCTGTCATATACATAAAATACTTTGCCACACATAGCCAGTCAAACCCAGACCCAAGAAAAAAGATGCAACAACTGGGGAAAAAAAGTGAATCTATTTTATTATTATTGAGGGTTGCCATTTTAGGATTTCTCTCTATGATCGGACAGAAGATAGAAGCAATATTTTTCTTTAACGTTCAGCGTCGTCTTCATGCTTGCTGGCTTGAATATGAACTGAGAATATGAACCAAGGGAGGGATGGAATTCTCTTCTCACCCAAAACAAGTTTACTCCGTTATGAAAATAGAGAGATCTTCTTAGTTAGATGTGGACGGAAATGCATGAGTTGACCCGCGCGTAAATAGACAAGAGCCATTGAAAGTTGGCACTAGTTTAGCGGGTGTGCAAAGATAGCCATATATCGTCGATATAGAGACAAAAGTTCGTTGAAAATTAAAAAACGTCGATATTGCCACGGTTTTTCCACTGTGATAAAAAAAATGAAGCATTAATCCACAAATGTTCAAAACATGAAAATATTTCGTGGAAAAATCCGCCCAAATGTATTAGTGTGTTATATCTAGGAATTAGGATTTCATCCTTTGAGTTGTTATGTCCATGATTTCTGAAGAAAACAAGGGCTACTCAACTCGCCCTGGGAAGGCACATCTCTCTGTGAAATCATATTTTCCAAATTCAAAGTTTCATTTTTTTCCTAGCTCCTACTAGAGTTTCTACAACATATTTCAGATTTCACATCTTCAGTCAAGATGGTTGTTGGACTCAAACTAGAATACAGATTGGAGGGAGTTTCAAACGTTTGATCTTGGAAGAATATGATGCATGTGCTCTTAAATAAACATGATCTCAAGGATCATATACTCATAAATATTCCAAAGCCAAAAGGAGCTCGAGAGAAAACAAGATTCAAGATAAATGAAGCCACGTCCACGAGGATTTTGAGGGACTCAGTAAAATATCATCTTGTACCTCTTATTGCAAGCCAGGACACTACTAATAAGATGTATGATTCTTTGAATAAATTATACGAGAATGAGAATCCTAGAAAAATGTTGGCCCTAAAAGATCAACTTCGTTTAATGAAGTTCACAAATGATTATTTAATTTCTTGGTATTTCTTGAAGATTGCTCAGATCAAAGATCAGCTAACAATTGTTGATGAAAGTGTCCCTGACATAGATCTTGTGTTTACATATATGGGTGGACTTCCTTCAGAATGGAATCCATTTGTGAAAGAGATATGTGCTCATGGTAAGTTACCAAATTTTGATCAGTTTTGGTCAGAATGTGTCCAAGAGGAAACAAGAGAGCTTGCCTCTACCTCAAAGAAAAAGGAAGAAGAACTAGTCCTTGTAGCCAAAATTGAAAAGAAGAAAGGAAGTGGAACAAGGGAAAGAAAGGCATCAAGTTAGTCCAAAATCCAAAGATCAAGAAGAATGAATCCAACCTCAAATTTTTCAATTGTGGCATGCTAATTCAATTTGCTTTAGAATGATAGAATAAAAGAAAAGGAAAGCATGATTCCTCTACAGCTAAGGAGAAGCATGCACCAAAAAAGAAGAAAGAAGAAGAAGAAGAAATTTAGAAAGATTACTTTCTCGTTACTACTCTCTCGGGTTCTATTTCGAACAACGATGAATGGATGATAGATAGTGGTACCTCTGGGAACATGACAAGTTCTCAAAACCCTCTCTCAAGATTGTCAAAGAAGCATGCCTCTCTTCATGTTGAACTTGGTGACAATACCAAGTATTAAGTAAAGGGGGTTGGTTCAACATCCTTCCAGCTAGACTCAAGTGATTTCTTACATTTGGGAAAGGTACTTCTTGTATCAGGTTTGAAGAATAATCTTATCTTCATTTCAACTTTAGAAAATAAGGGCATGAGAGTTGCATTTGTGGATTGACAAGTCTGCATGTGCACTAAATAATCAAGCATTGATTTATCCATAGATATTGGTACCAAATATGTAGGTGTTTAAAGATTGATAGGACAACCAGCTCAAGCTCTTGTTCATGATTCTCGCAATTTGAGTTAGCTATGGCATCGTAGATTTGCTCACTTACATTATAGAGATCTTCTTGCTTTGAGACAGATGGTCTCAGGTATTCCAAATCTGCTAGATGAACATGAAGGTGTATGCAAGGGATGTGCACTTGGAAAGAAATCCAAAAATTCTTTTACATCCAGTAATTGAAGATCCAAGGGAATCTTGGACCTAGTTCACTCAGATATTTGTGGACCTATGTCAATACCATCCTTAGGAGGATACTTATATTTTGCTCCTTCCATTTATGACTTCTCTTGAAGGACATGGATCTATTTCTTTAAGAGAAAGGATGGAGTATTTTCCAAGTTCCAAGAATTCAAGGCTCAAGTAGAAAACTTGATAGACAGGAAGATTAAGTTCCTTAGATCTGGTAATGGAGGAGAGTACACCTCTGAGGATTTTAACAATTTCTGGAAGAATGAAAGAATTTAGAGGGAGCTCTCATTACCTTAAAATCCCCAAAAGAATGGGGTTGTTGAATGGAAGAATAGATCAATCATTAAATCTACTAAGGCATTGATCCATGATCAAAGGATTCCTATGTTTCTATGGGCTGAAGAAGCCAACACTGTAGTGTATGTTCAGAACAAATGTCCTCATCGAGACTTAAAGGACAAAACCCCTGAAGAAGCTTTCATAGGTGTGAAACCAGAGGTTGGAAATTTTAGGATTTTTGGTTGTCTATCTTACATTCATGTGCCTAAGGAAAAGAGGACAAAGTTGGAGTCTTTGGGATAGAAAAGAATCTTTGTTGGGTGCAATAAGACTTCAAAGGAATATCGAGTATATATTATGGGGCATCCTCATATTGATATCAGCAGACATTAGAGGAAATTTGTGTCACAACCCTACAACACCCTCGTCACTTAGGTAACTAGTCGTGGGTGTGTGGCACTGCCCCAGGAACGAATTGAGGGCAGGGCCAGCTCAAGTGTTCATCGACAGACTACGCCTAACCTGAGGAAACCTTCTTAACTTAAAACTTGCATTTGTTTGTCTAGTTACTTGTTCCGTTAGTTCCAACTTAAATTCTATACTTAGCCAAATTTATAAACAACAAGTAGATAAACACAAGACAAAAAGGTGGGGTTGCCAAACTGGAAAACCCCTTTACTTTGTATTGCTCACGAATATTACAACAGGTGGAGTTGCCAAAACTAGCAGAGCTCCTTGGTAGGCGCTACCAAGCGAATCCTCACCAAATTACAACTTTGCAAAGGAGCCAAGTTTACCCCTCAGGGAGCGTCCAACTCTAACGATTGTCGACGAGTGCTTCCCTTACTCGATTGTTGTTGTCGATCGTTCCTATTACCTGCGTGTTGGCGTATGTCAAGGCCGACATCCTCACAACCTAAGATGTGAGCTTAGAGAACATGTGGAGAGGAGCATCTGTGGTGAGTGAGCCTGGATTGTCTCCCAAGGTCGCTAGCCAAGTGCATTGGGTGTGCTTCATGTTGCCTCCCTCTCTTCCTTGTTCCCGTTTTCCTTTTCTCTCTTCCAACAATGCCTTCGCTTCTTTATACCCTGTTACTTGGGCAAGTGGGGCCCTAAAGTGGGTGGTTCCTTACTTAGCACACACGCCAAGCCTATGTGTTATGAGCGTTTGGTTCACGCGCTCGTCGGTTGTGGTATTGGGCGCTCCGTTCCATGGGCGCTTTGGTCCAACTCCCCACTTCTCTATGTGCGCGTGCTATACAATTGTGTCCACTTCTGCGGCCGTTGTGCATTCCTTGTGGGGCGTTCTCAAAGGACAAAGCAAGTGATTTTGGTTAAGAGCCTCCCAAACTCTCCAACGTCGAGTGCTTCCTTCAGTCCGCATGGGTGCTCGGCTCTCTAGTGCTCTGTCGTTAAGTGCGCTCAATGGTCCTTGAGCACACACGTGGTGCTCATGCCCGCTTGTCAATGTTGGGCGCCACACTCCTTTGATTGAGTGTGGTCCCAAAGGGTGGGAGCATGCTCGTCTAAGGTCCCCACACTCCACTTCGCTAGTGTCCATCGTGCCTCGTCTTCGGGTTTGATGTGCCACATGTTCCTTCAATCCAACTAATGTATGTTTCGTAGTTAGGCACCCAAGCCAAACTCCTTGGGGCCAGAGCGCTAAGATCTATGGGTGTGGAAGTGGCGTGTTTGAAGTGTGTTTGGCCCAAGGCCATGACAATTTGGATGAAAATTTGCCCACCTAAGGAAAATGATAATAAAAACAAGGTCGACAATTTTTTACACTATTTCACTTTTATCAAAGTTGCCCAAGGTTATTTCACTGTTATCAAAGCTACCTTACGAATGTTACAAAGTTCGATGTAGTGTTTTCACCCAAAATAAGGAAAGAAATTTAAATACACACTTCCATCATAAAAATTATTGAATCCAACTTTTCATTATTATATATTAGTTTTAATATTAATTACTATTATCTATTAATATTAGTTACGATATTAGTTAAAAGTGATTAGACTTAACTTTTAATGCTTATTATAAAATATTAATTATAACATAATATTATTAGATATTAGTTATAATATTAATTACTATTATATGTTATATATTAGTTATAATATTAATTAAAACTTATTAGACCCAACTTTTGAGGGTTATTATAAAATATTAATTTAATATAATATTATTATATATTAGTTATAATAAATTATTATTATTATTGTATATTATATATTGGTTACTTATTAAGTAAAATATGGATGAGAATATTAGTTATGATACTTGTTAAAAGTTATTGGACCCAACTTTTAATTGTTATTATAAAAATATTAATTATAATATACTAATATAATAACTATTACTATTAGGTATTACCTAAATGTTTGATGGGTATATTAGTTAGAAGTTATTGGATCCAATTTTTGTCGGCTATTATAAAATATTAATTATAATACATATTATTAGAAATTAGTTATAATATTAATTACTATTATTGTTATATATTTGCCATTTATTACCTAAAAATGGATGGGTATATTTGTTACTATTATATATTATATATTAATTATGATATTATTACATATTATATATTAATTATGATATTAGTAAAAGTTATTGGACCCAATAATATTATTATATATTAGTTATAATATTAATTAGTGTTACTGTTATATCTTTTATGAGTCATGTATTACCTAAAATCAGTTATCATATTCTTTTTCAATGTCCAAGATAATTTCGGGTAGTTTAGGCACACAAATTATATTATTAAAATTTTTCACTTATCCCCAAATAATATAATAAAAATTGTTTAAGAGGTGCTCTTTTTTTTTAAATTTTCAAGCATTTTAATTGGCTAATACATGATGACATGGAATTTGTATTAGGGTTAGAAGGCCCATTTTAAGTTGAAATTTCCTCTAATGGATATGATTTTTGATGAGGAAGTGGCATTCCAAAAATCTCGAGAATCTCACATGGATGATGATATTGAGGAGCATGAGGCTTCTATTCTTGAGGACCATCATCCAGATCATCAAGAGACTCCTTTACATCTTATCTCATAGCCAAAACCTCCTAGAGATGCTGCTCGGAAGAGGCTAGGATGGCTTCTTGATACCTTACAGGATGTAGAAGGACATACAGCTCCTCGAGGCACATTAAGAGAGAGAAAAAGAGCGCATAAATACTCAGGATATCCATCCTTGATGAGTCACATCAATGATTCATAGCGTTCCAGTTTTTAGGAGGCAGTTGAACATCAGGTCTGGAAAGATGCCATGATGGATGAGTTTCAATTTCATCCATCATGAAGAATGATGTTTGGGATATTGTTCCAAGACCTGAGGGGAAGTCAGTAGTGAATTCCAAGTGGATCCTCAAGTCAAGCATGCTACAATCTATCATGAAGAATGATGTTTGGGATATTGTTCCAAGACCTGAGGGGAATTCAGTAGTGAATTCCAAGTGGATCCTCAAGTCAAGCATGCTACAGATGGAAGCATCCAAAAGTACAAAGCAAGATTTCTAGCCCAAGGCATCTCTCAGAAAGAAGGAATAGATATGATGAGACATTTTCTCCTGTTGTCATATACTCTACTATCAGGTTCATTATTTATCTTGTTGTTGTCATGGGTTGGAAATTACATCAAATTAATGTAAGTAATACCTTCCTCGGTGGCATAATTGAAAAATAGGTATATATGGAGCAGTTTGAGGGTTTTGTTGTACATGAGGAGGAGTCTCATGTTTGCAGGTTGAAGAAAGCTCTTTATGAGCTTCAGCAGACACCCCGAGCCTTCTACTCCAAGATTGATAGTAACCTGATAAAGTTGGGCTTCACTTCTAAATCGAAACCTTTATTACAAGGTTGTTGATAATCATCCCTTGATTCTAGTACTTTATGCTAATGATATCTTTCTCACAAGGGACGACACTCTGATTGAAAAGTGTAAGAGAGAGTTGACTCGTGAATTTGAGATAAAAGACCTCAGGTTGATGCATTATTTCTTGGGTTTAGAGGTGTGTCAAGGACCTAATGAGATCTTCCTTGGACAAGGGAAGTATACCATTGAGATCTTGTGCAGACATAGTATGATGGACTGTAAGTCCATGGCCACACCCATGGAAGCAAATCTGAAGAAGTTACATGATTCTGCCATATCTTCAGATTTAGTGGATCCAAGCATGTACCACCAGTTGATTGGTTCCTTGTTGTGCCTGGTTAATACCAGGCCAGATATATATTATGCAATAAACACATTGAGTCAACACATGGTCGAGTCGAGACAAGTACATTGGGTAGCAACTAAGCATGTGCTGAGATATCGGCGTGGTGTAGTTGGATATGGATTGAGATATACCTCGGGTGATGGAGTGAAGCTAGTGGGCTTCACATATTCAAATTGGGATAGAAGTGTAGTTGACAGAAAGAGCACCTCTGGATGTTGTTTTAACTTGGGATCAACTATGGTTTCTTGGTTCAACAACAAACAAAATTATGTGGCACTCAGTTTAGCTAAAGTAGAGTACATCACAACCAGTGCAACTAGTAAGGAAGTAGTATGGATTCAGAAGCTGCTTGCAAATTTGTATGGTCTTGAGCGTGATGTGACACTGATATTTTGAGATAACCAGAGATGCATAAAGCTCTCAAAGAACCATGTGTTCCATGACAGGTCCAAACATATTGAGATCAAAGACATAGTTCAAAAAGGAGCAATAAATCTCTAGTATATCTCCATAGATGATAAACTTGCAATTATCCTTACCAAGCCTTTGTTTAGAGTGAAGTTTCCATACTTCTGTGAAAAGCTCAAAGTGATGGAGATTCCCTTCCTCGAGAAGAGAGATGGATGAACAGTATGTCTATTGATGAGGCACAAGCCGAGACTTATCCATGACTCCTTTGAGAAGTGTATCCCTATGAGGGATGGTTCCGGTGAGAACGGTCTCCACTATGGAAAGGACTCCTTTAAGGAGTGTATCCCTATGAGGGTTGGTTCTGTTAGATTTTTATCTTTTAATCAATATGATCTAGGATCTTATCTGACAGAATAACATGTACAACAATAATCACAAGAGATAAGAGACAAAGAATTTTCTTCGAGGAAACCATAAAGGAGAAAACCCTGCAACTTCCTCAGAAATAGAATGAGCACCAATAGCAAAAGTAAAACCCAAAGACACAAAGATGATCTCCGATAGTTGTTCTCTCTCTCATTTGTGTGAGCTACTTCTCTCTCACTCATGCGCTATTGTTGAGTGAGTGTGTTTCAAATAGAGAGTCTCACTCTCTATTTATACTAGTTTTCCACTCGAAAATTACTCTACAGGGCTGACCTCACTAGGAGAGTCTAATAACCCTAATACCCCTCAACTATAGAGACTATTTCCCAGAATTACAATGGAGGGTTAACCTCAATGACTTTACATGACTTTATTATATTAATGACTCTCCCAATCGGAGGAGCAAACATCTCCATTGAGGTATAATGAAATACAATAAGAAATATACAAGTGAATACATTCTGAAGTTACAAATACATCAACTCTCCCTTTTAACTAGGAAGGTATTCTCTAAAAATAGTTCATCGATACAAATCTTCATCACTGGATCATCATCACTGCTCCCGCTATCTCAAGCAAATGGTGCAATCTCTCAATTCTACTTGTCATAGGAAGTTCTACAGAGCCATCCATTTTTCATGTTGGATGTAGGTCTCAGAACTTATATTTGACCATGGGAGGCCCAGCCTGCCACCATGTCGGAAAGGCCCAACGCTTACATTTGACCATGGGAGGCCCAGCCTACCACCATGTCAGAAAGGCCCAGCGCTTACATCCACCGGCATGGTAGAACACACCATCTACCATTCGGGAAAAGGCTCTACACTTACATCCACTGGCATGGTAGGACACACCATCTACCATCCGGGGAAAGGCTCTGCACTTACATCCACCAACATGGTAGGACACACCATCTACCATCAGGGGAAAGGCTCTACGCATGGTAGGACACACCATCTACCATATGGGGAAAGGCTCTACAATTACATCCACCAGCATGGTAGGACACACCACCTACCATCCGGGAAAAGGCTATGCGCTTACATCTGACCATGGGAGGCCTAGCCTTCCACCATGTCAGAAAGGATCAGCACTTATAACCGATCATGGGAGACCCATCCTGCCACCATGTCGAAAAGGCTCACAAACTCATCACTTCCCCTTGGAAGGAACCTTGATCTAGAGAACACCAAGCTTCTCCCTGAAGTATTCAAACTTCACTCTGGATAATGGTTTGGTCAACACATCAGCTATCTACTCATCCGTCGCAACATACAGGAGCTTCACTGCTCCTCTCTACACCATATCCTTGATATAGTGATATTTGATTTTGATATGCTTCGAGTTGTCATAGAACATTGGGTTCTCCAACAACTTCACACAGTTCTAGTTGTCGCAATATATACAAGTAACATCCAATAGGTCAAATAGGTCATATAGTAGCTTCCTCAGCCATACTGCCCCACAACTAGCCGAACAAGATGTGACATACTCTACTCCTATTATACTCAGTGCCACGCAAGACTGCTTCCTGCTCAACCAAGAGATCAAACTTGATCCCATGCTGAAGCAGCACCCCGAAGTGCTCTTCCTATCAATGGCACTGCTTGCCCAATCTGAATCCACATAACCCTCCAGGTTAGTCTTCTGATTCGTATCATACTTGAGCCCATGCTCAACTGTACCCTTCAGGTACCTCACTGCATGCTTTGCGACCAGGTGAACATGTCTCAAATCCGTCAAGAACTGGCTCAATGTGTTCACAGCAAAACAAATATATGATCTCATATTCATCAGGTACATCAAGGACCTAATCATTTGACGATACATTATGGCATCAACCGACTTTGACAAAGCATCACTTAATAGCTTCATGTTCGATTCAATAGGTGTGGCCATGGCCTTGCAGTCCATCATCCTAAACCTCTTCAGGATCTCTATTATATGCTTCCCCTGTCTAAGGGAGATTCCATCTGCACTCTGCCACACCTCCATGCCTAGAAAGTAGTGCATCATACCCAAGTCCTTCATCTCGAACTCGGCGGCAAGTCTCATTCTTGCAACTTTAATGAGTTCCTCTTTCCCTGTCAAGAACAAGTCATCGACATATAATAGGAGCATCACTGGTCTTCCACCTTCAACCTTGAAGCAAAGTTTGGAATCTGCCTTACTCTCAGTAAATCCTAAAGCCATTAGTAATCTGTCCATCCTGTCGTACCATGTCGAACCTTGGGATCTTCTGCAGTCACTCCCGCTGGCATCATTCTCCCTCTTCCTTTTGTACTCTATGTATTGAAACACTCTATACTAGAGTGACAAGTGGCTTCTTCTGCTACTAATCTTTCATTGTATCCCACGTTGTTGCCATCTACTGCATGTTGGATCTTGTAGACCCATATGGAAGACACTACGGACTTCCCTTCAGGTCTCGATACCACATCCTAGACATCATTCTTCTTGAACTGGTACTCTCCTTCCCTTTCTTCTTGGCTACTTCTTCATAGCTGGAAGGTTTTGCATCAATGATGTCACTCAACAGTGTCACATAATTAGAGTGTGTCTGAGGCCTCTTGCTTTCTTTGGAAGTCTTCTCATCTTCATCTTGGATTATTCTTCATCTACCATTCTCTTTATATTCTTCTGAAGCTCTTTCTTTCACTATGGAAGCTTCATGTTCATCTTTATGTATGCTTATTGGAGTGAATCTTGAACTGTCGTCACTTATTCTTTGGAACAAGTCTCATCCTTCTTTTCTTATAGACGACTGTACACGATCTTTCCTACAAGTCAAATGTACCATTTGTATGGTTAAAAACATTTCATAAAGCATATTCATAATGGAAAATTCTTATGCATAAAGATATAATCATGCAACTATTTTAGCCAATACAATATTCATCCATATCTCACAGAAACTTTCTAGATGTCTTCCATATCTACCATGACATCATTGAGATTGTACACTAATCCAATATGTCAGCAAAGAGGTTTCATTCTAGATAAGTAGTAATGGAGTGTTGTATAGCACCATGGGCTACTTACCCATCACATGCATATTAGTCATATACTGTCATTAATGCAACAATTCTATCATGAATAATACATTTCACAACTAAACAATGTCATATAAACAACTAGATATATAGGAAAATGCAATTCAAAGACTTATCTTCATTTGTTTCATGGGTGGACTCCTTCTTGAGACAATGCCATTCATGACATCATCATTTCTTATCCAAATGCTAAGATGGATAAGAGGTTCTTCAAGAATTGTGTCCATATTCCTCATCACTTGAGGGATCTTCTTTGAATCGTGAGAGCTTGATCTTTAGTTGCTCTCATCTTCTATTCTCTTCTTATGAGTCGAGCTTCTTCTTGTGTGCACTCTTCCCAGAGTCTGTTAAAGGTAGTCACTTCCTTTTGGCACACATTTCTCGAATGAATGAATCCCATGATCCTGGGAGGCCATTCAAGGTTGTTATAACAATATCTTTCTCTTTTTCGATTGCTTCATCATAGCATTGAACACTTCATTTTAGTGTCTTCAAGGATGGCACATGAAGGATGAGATGATCTTTAATAGAATTTGCAATGGTTCTCTTGGCTCTAGCATTAGCCTCATCTCCCTCTGGCTCCTAGACCTTTGTTATTGAAATACTGATCCAAGTCAATTTCTTCAAGGATCACAGAGGTCCTATACTTCCATACTCGAAAGTTGTCAGTTTCACCAAGCTTGTCATCAAGCTGGTGTGATTAGTCATTTTGAAATGAGAACCTCAAATGTAAAAAAACAAAAATTTAGATCTTACCGATTTGAGGTGTCTGTCCTGGTTCCGGAGCTGGCTAATCTAGGGTTTGTTAGAGAAACTCTAATTTTCAAAACTTGGAATTTCAAACCTCTGATTGGATAGAAAGATGGGCCTCTTCAAGGCGAGTTGTCCAATGTACTCTTTTTCTGAAAACAGTGGAGGGAATCTCCTAGAACAAGAAGCCCTAGTTTTCCAATTTCTTCTGCAGAAAGGCTTGATATTGTTTTTGTGGTATCTCCGAAATTACGGTTTCTCTGTCTGAAACTTCGCACTGAGGTAGCCTCCTCAATCCTCTTTCCAACACCGCAGGTTTGAGCAAGATAGGTTTCACCAATTGGGACTTCTGAGAGTCTTTCCAAGGTGACTTATTTCAGCATTGTTCAGCATAGCAAACTTGTACAGACTGTTGTGTGTCATTGTTGCACCTTCGGGGTTTGAAACTTTTATCACAAAAAGCACAGTCTGTGCCCTATTTGGGACATCTTGCGAAATTTCATTTGGACCTTCGTAGCCCGATATATAGCAATTCTCCCTAGGTGTCCTGTTTATGGATGAATCCTGGAAAATGTTGGAACCCTGATTTTGAGGAATCATATCTCCCAGAATATAGCGGATTTGACGCTAAAATTTTTACTGTGTACAGAAAGAATTTCTCTTTGGCCTGTAAAATTTTTGGCTTCTGAGCCTTCTCCAATCTCGTATTATAGCGAAAGTGCTAGGATTACTAAATTCAGTCTTCCAGGGTTTTTAAGCATGAAACCTTAATTTCCATTAGCTGCCATTGTAGCTATATTTCATTTGTACAGTGAAACTTCTCTGATTCATCTTTAATGAGAACCTCAAATGGAAATACAAAATATTTATATCTTACCAATTTGAGATGCCCGAACTGGATCTGGAGTTGATCTTTTGCAGTGTTCATTTTCTGGTCTGAAGTCAAATTAGAGTTTGACTTTCCTGGAGTTTTACCCTACCAAAAATTTCGATCTTGGTCTCTAAATTTCGATTTTTACGAGGAGAGCAATTCTATGCTGGGCTCACTCAAAAATTCCTCCTCTGTGAAAAGCCCTAATTTCCCACAATAATGACGGGTCAAAAACTGAAAAGGCCCGAAATCAAATTTTGTTTCGACAGAAAGATATGCCCTTCAATGGAGAGTTAGTCTAACCTCTTTTTGTTGATAATCTGTGGAAAGTGACCCAAAAAGTAAGAAGCCTGAGCTTCTACAGCTGCATAGTGTCTTCTTCTCAAGTTAGCTCTGAAACCATGTTAGATTTTTATCGTTTAATCAATATGATCTAAGATCTTATCTGAGAGAATAACATGTACAACAATAATCACAAGGAACAAGAGACACAAAGAATTTTCCTTGGAAAAACCATAAAGAAGAAAACCCTGCAACTTCCTCAAAGATAGAATGAGCACCAATAGCAAAAGTAAAACACAAAGACACAAAGATGATCTCCGACAGGTGTTCTCTCTCTCACTTGTGCAAGCTACTTCTCTCTCTCTCATGCGCTACTGTTGAGTTAGTGTGTGTTTCAAATAGAGAGTCTCACTCTCTATTTATATTAGTTTTCCACTTGATAATTACTCTACAAAGCCAACCTCACTAGGAGAGTCTAATAACCCTAACACCCCTCAACTATGGGGACTATTGCCTCGACTTACAACAGAGGGTTAACCTCAATGACTTTACATGACTTTATTATATTAATGACTCCCGATCAAAAAAACAAACATCTCCGTCGAGGTATAATGACATACAATAAGAAATATACAAGTGAATACATTCAGAAGTTACAAATACATCAACAGTTTCCAGTGGGAACGGTCTCCAATACGGAGAGGACTCCTTTGAGTGTATCGCAATGTGGGATGATCCCTATGAGGAGAGTAATCTAGTGTGAAGTGTGTGGGTCCATAGGGGTAGACTAGTTGTAGTCATCACTGCCTTCTAGTTGTAATGAGTAGTAAATTAGAAGAAGAGTCTTCTTGGGGATTGCAAGCTCCCTTCAATTTGAGATCAATAAAATGCTTGGAAGAAGAGTTTTCCTTAGGAGTACAACATCTTTTCAATTTTGAGATTGATAAAATACTTGCTAGAAGAGTCTTCCCAAGGATTGAAGCCTCCTTTTGATTTGAAATCAATAAAGTGCTTAAAAGAAGAGTCTCCTTGGGATTGCAACCTACCTTTAGTTTGAGTTTGATAAATTGCTTGGAAGAAGTGTCTACCTACGAATTGTGACCTTCAATTTTTAGACTGATAAAGTGTGTGAAGTAACCCTCTTTGGTCTAGGATGACCAAGCTAATCAGGCAAATCAAATATTGCCTTTGGAAAGATAATGTGGTTCTAGTGGGGAACAAGGTTCCAATGGGGGCAATTTTTATGGTCAAAAGGACTTGATCAAAAGAGACTTTCCTTATGATGACGAGATGTTCAAGACAATTGTAATGCTCAAATGATAATTAGATGTGTTCCAACATGATGATGCCTCAAAGAGGGAGTGTTGATGTTTGTAGCTACGTGAGACATCCTCACTAGCTAAGTTAGGCCTAAAGAAAATTGTATTTTATTATTACAAGAAGACAAGTTGGCCCTAGTGAGATAGACAAGTCATCCATATTGGAAAAGTTAGTTAAAAATCAAGTCTAAATAGAGGGGACACCCTCCTCATTTGAGACATACCAAGCAAGTTCGCAAAAGCTCAAGGAAGAAGTTCACTCCAACTAGAATATACTTGTTAAATAAGAGAGAGTTTTTAAAACATACATGTTCGTTCAAATACAAGAGATTGTTAGTTTTTTAAATATAAAAACGTAGTTTTTAAAACATACTTGTTCATTCAAATACAAGGGATTGATAATTGTCAAAACATTCTTCTTCATTCAAATACAAGGAATTATTAATTTTTAAAATGTGTATTCATTCAAATACAAGGGATTGCTGATTTTTAAAGCATAGTTGTTCATTTAAATACAAAGGAAATTTAATTTTAAAACATACGTGTTCATTCAAATACAATGGATCGTTGTTTTTTAAAACATAGTTGTTCATTTAAATACAAGGGATTTTTAGTTTTCAAAACATTCATTCACATACAATTATTGTTGATTTTTAAAACATAGTTGTTCATAAATACAAGGGATTTTTAGTTTTCAAAACATACTCGTTCATTCAAATACAATGGATCTTTGGTTTTTAAAACATAGTTGTTCATTTAAATACAAGGGATTTTTAGTTTTTAGTTTTTAAAACATACTTGTTGATTCAAATACAAGGCATTGTTAAGATAGCAAGGCATTGTTATTGTTAGGATAGGATATTTAATTTTGAAACCTCAAAAACATACTTTTTCATTCAAATATATAAAATTCTTAGAATATATCATTTTGGCACCCGGTACTTCAACTATAATGAGAAGGCTAAAGAGGTTTTACATTCATATAAACTATTGCAAAACACCACAAAATGTAGTTCCTACCATATAAAAAGAAATTAAATAAATAGTTAGGAAAAGAGAATTAACCTGAATTATGGTATAGATCAAGTAAAGGGCTCAGTTCCCATCTTCAATGTTCAAATTTAATGGAAGCATGACTCCACTAAGGGAACTACTAATTAAATTGATGTAATAAGAGAATTAACCTGAATTATGGTATAGATCAAGTAAAGGGCTCACTTCCCATCTTCAATGTTTAAATTTAATGGAAGCATGGTTCCACTAAGGGAACTACTAATTAAATTGATGTAATAAAACATTGTTGCTGAACCAGACTTGGAAGTGCTCACTTCCCAACCTCAACAGAAGAAATGAATCTGAATGTAGCTCCACTGAATTGAACTGACTCTAAGATAGTTATAATTTCCTGCAAAGAAAGGGCATCAAGGAATCATCACCTCCAGCAGCATTTACTTAAAACATAAGAACCACAAACATTTAACTTCAAGGCTACATCTTCCAGACCGAAAATGATCGACAGCAAATGCACATGCACAGAAAATACTGAATACAGCAAGAACAGAGGATATGAAAAACCGTGTAAATACATTGAAAAGGGGAGTTGCATTTTGCTAAACAAGTAATTATGCTGAGAAATGTGCCATTCTCTGGATAGTGTTCCATAAAGCAATAAAGGTGCCACGTTCTGAGAAAAGACTGGTGTTAAAAAAGGAAAAGTGGAGCATACATTTGCTAGTTAAGCCAAAAGAATAGTAGCACTATCAAATAAATAGTTTATAAAAATAGCATCCTAGAGGCATTAAGCTACCTCTGTTCAAAAATATCAACAATTAGGCAAAAGCATGCCAATTACAGCTTTCACATATTTATTTCATTTTATATAACAGAAAATGTGGTCAACCAAGAAAACAAAATAATAGTAAGCAAACCCTCTGGAGGACTTTATGCCCAACTAAGCCACTAGCAGCCCATTTATCATGTTGGAGACCCCTCAAAAAAGACTCTACTTTAGGGAACTTGCTGCTAGAGAGAAACTATATCAAGCAAATAGAAATGGCCTAGTGTTGTAAGCCGCATTTACAATAGCCCAATGGGTTAAATCAATCAATTTGAACCGACCAGTTTCAAGGTGAAGATAGCTGAGAGATGATGTATTCAAGTTCAGTAGAGTCCCTCTGCTTTAGGAGTACATGGTTAACACAATCAATTTGAACCAACCAGTTACAAGGTGACAACAGCTGAGAGGTCATGGGTTCAGGTCCTGTAGAGTCCCTCTAGGTTAGGAGTACATGTACTCTGATTGCATTTATTCTGGGTTCCACTCACAGAGTGTGATGAAGCAACTAGAGGATTTCCCCAAGATGTTTCCCATGGAATAAAAAGATGCATTTAATTACTCGGTGGATATCTCAACTAGAACAGGGAAAGTTCTCCTTGGCAGGCAGTCTTCAAAACTGTGAAAAGGTCAAACACTTCTTGATTATTCGTCTCCAGCACTGGGAAGAAAACCGATGTGAAATGTGCTGAACAGTTCAAAGATACAAAATTGATAGTGGGAACATACTCTGGTCCTACCTCATTGGACTTGTTACCTCCCAGCTCTGCACACAAAAATAAGTACAAATCGTCCAAAGTGCAAACCCTAGGTTAACGCTCAGAAGTTCTATCCATTGTCACCTCAAATAGAACTCCCTTCACTTCAGGTCTGCTCTCCTCCAACACAGAGGGGGTTTCCCTATGTATGATTGCTAAATTACCCCTATAATCTTCTTTAACAAACCAGATTTAGCAATCCAACAATTTATGATGTACAGTAGATATTATTCTGGTGAATTCATGTGGAATAGTGCCTATCCTTGGGCTAAATGGAGTCGAAAGACTTTGAAGCTTGAGAGATAATATTAAACCCAAGAAGATGCTCAAAACACCAATCAATTCTGTCATAACTGCAAAACCATATTCCAGCCAACCACACCAAGCTCATAAAGATACACTAGTATTTTTATTGCATTCTTGTCTCATCACATAAAATCAGAATCCGAAAATGAAGTTGAAGACAGTCTTTTATTAAAGAGAACAGCCCAGCTACATAGCATAAATCAGATCTGAAATTAGGATCTAGAATAGGACTGTATAGTGTATTGTCTCTTTTCAGAGCTCTTAATGCTGAAAATATACCCTAAAACAGCAACAATATTCCCAGCATAAGAGAAAAAGGAACAAGGTACAACAGCATCCTTAGAGATGAGGGTGACAGCCCTGAATAAATTAAGAAGCTCCAAACCTGCACAAGATATCTTCAACTACAGCCCAGAAGATCTAGGGATTTCTCCACAATGAAAACATGAGTTACAAATGAGGGAGAGCACTTCCTTTTATAGTATCATTTTTAGCCAATGGAGCCCTCTAGAAACTCATAGGCTGCGCTCTTCTAGATACTTCATCTAGAGTGCTCTTCTTAATATTGAAAACTGATTATTAGATTAGCCTCTAGAACATTTCAGCTAAAGGACTTTACCTCTTAGTTCCATGCACAAGACCTTTCTAGAAGGCCTTCTAGGACCTAGCTTGAGCACTCCACGAAATGTGTGCTTCTTTTGATTATTTAACTCTTCTAGAGGCTTCTCCATAAGACGTTTTCTTTAAGATTGACATGTTCATCAAAAGGAATCTTCAAGAAGATCTTCTAGTACATTCCAAGCTTGGGGTTCCACAAAGAGTGATATATACTATATAGATGTTTCTCGGACCCTCCAAGTGTAGCACTTCCTCTAAAACTTTCCTTCTTGGTCGCTGGACTCTTCTAGAATGTTCCACATGTTCCCAAAACCTTCTAGAGTCTTTTAGCTACTGCCACAACCTTCTAGAAATCCAGATCCTTCTAACTGCTTCCAGAGCCTTCTAGGACCTTCTAGATGCTTCAAGAATCTTCTGGGGGTGCTTCTAGGATATTCTACAAGAAGTGCTCACCTGAAGAAGTGGAGAGAGATACCATCAATACATTTTCCACCGACGAATTGAATTAAAGCTTCCATGTCCTGATGAAATATTTCCAAGATGATTCTGAAAATGCAAATTGAACCTTGCACTTTGAGGTCGTAACAGGACTCCCTCTTTCTTTCCAGTCCAACTAATCTAGATGTTGAGTCCCACAGCCTGAACGTCAACTGCACTTGCAGAAACGCAAGGATATGTTGGAGGTCAGTGCAACTACCCACAGAATTTGATAGAATGTACATATAACGTCTTGCTTGGGCAGTACAATAGAATTTATTTCTGTAATCCTCAGAACATAGTAGAACAGTGCTGTCTGGATCAGTCGGTAACTGAAAATGTAAGAAGTTAATAATCCTCTTACATGGTGTTCCAATGCCGATATCAACTCTGGAATGACGTAATTTGACCAACAGGTTAAAGTTTAAACCAACCCAACCTTTGCTTCAATACAAACACCAGTATCTGTTTTAGTATAAAAAAAGATGCAATTATAATCTGATTTATCCAAACTGCTTAATATGTTTACTTAATAAGTTAATCTTTACATACACATCAAGTCTGCATGGTTTTATTCTATAATATCCAAAACCGATTCTCAACCATCTGTGAGCACAACTTGTTTTGAGAGCACACTTTTTAGTTTTAATTGGTGGGGTGGAATCTTCTTTACAAGCATCTGCTACAAGACAAAAGTCGCCACTTAGCAATGACGTCTATTTAAACAGCGAATGCAAGTCAATGAAACATGTGATCAAAGAGGGAAGAGCCTGGAGGTTGCTTTCTATTGGTGGAGTTTCATTAAATTCCAGCTTTGCTTCTTGCCTGTCTTTCAATAGAATCTCATTTTAATTACCATCTTTCACTCTTGCCTTTTATAGGATAGGGCTTCATTTTTAATTGTAGCCTTTACTCTCAGCATGGAACGCATGTTCCTTTGAATTTTGAAAGGTTTGTCTGTTCTCAAACAGATTATCTAAATCCTATTTGCAATTGAACCTGGTCAAGCAACAGATGAAGACTGGAATAAAAAGAAATTGTGATGCCGCCAATTTTTCAATTAAATACAAGAATAGGTCCAATAGACTCGCCCAAACCTTAAACAATTATTTCACTGTATTTTAGTATAAAAGCATTTATTAATTCACAAGCGTTCAACTCAACAGACAGATTAAAAACCTTTCACCACAATCATACCAGTGTTTCAGAATTCATTTTTTGTGTATAATTTGTTCAAGTAAAATGATAATCTTTATATTATATAACTGTAATTGCCTTCAATTGAGAAATTATACACACAAAATAGTTAACTTCTTTAGCGTATTAATGTATTTAATTTTGTTTCCACAATTACTGCTCTATTTTATTTTTTAATTACAAATTTTAAGCTTCCTTTGACCATTAATATAAACATTTTGCAGAACATTACAACTAAAAAGGTGGGCTGCCACCACACCATCCACAAGCACTAGAAAAAGCTAATCATAACTCAACACTCAGCCATACAGACACTAAGAGTAGTCATAATGATAAAAGTGATAAACGTAGGACCACAGCCCAAGCATAGATAAACTAAGAAGTAATCATGCCTGCAGTAGGAGGGAACTGATCAAGATCATCCGGGGAATGGCCCCAACCAGTAACCAGGTGATTTGCAAATGTCAGCTGCACAAGCCCCCAGCCAGAGTCAAAAACCGTTTGACAATGTGGGATGGTGCTAAGAACAAGCTCCTGCAGTGCTCACATCACTCGCACACATATCTGCTGGCCTGGTGGTGGGGCCTACTGTGACCTCTGTGGGAACTTGCTGAAGTGGGATGAGAGGAGCCAGGTGGCTGCTTGCTTATGGTAAAGGCCCAAAATCTGTTGGAGATGATCCATCTCCATCATTAATTTCTGCATCTACAACATGATCTACACAGTCAAGCTGGCACAAGTTTGTGCATCATCATACCAAGAGAAACTCTTCGATGGGACTGCTGAATTAAAAGCAACATCATTATGCTTCTTACAAATCCAATACAGAATTTCGACTCTAACAAGCATCCGAGCAGACTGGACCTCAATCACCCGCGGCAGAGAGTGGCCTACCAAGGCAGCACTGCAGGAAATGGAGGCAAAGAGATATTATTGACATGGTGACTTAACCCAGACCCATGCAAACTTGGTTAGGGGTCAAAACCAAAGCAAATGCTTAAGAATCTCTACTCACCCATGCCAGTTTTGCATACCTAGGTAAGGCAACCTTTGATCCACTTGAAGATCTCTCATTGTTAAACTCCATGCAAATAAAGCTTTCTTAGGCTCCAAAATCGGCTTCCAAATATAGTGAAGCCAAACTAACCTAAGTCAAAGAGTTCCCTGAACTCAAACCTTGAGGTTCGAAATTCAGCAAACCTCAAGGAAAAAAATATTCATTGGGTTCGACAAAGAAATTCATTAGTTCAACATACAGTGTAGTTTTGTAGGTTCTTTATTCCACTTTTTTTCCAAATGATTTAAAAATACAAAGACAAAATACCATAGACTTTCCTCAAGCTGCAAATTTCAATGTATTCCTTTCATTCTCCACAGCAACGGTAGACGGTGGTCAGTATGTCACTATGCAACTATGCCAACAAGAATCATCTTTTGAGCCGATGTCTGATTCAAGACCTGTTCAATTGACTTAACTAAAATGGTATAGACATGATTGCCAATTCACTCTATTGACATGACAAGAAGAGAAACCTTCCGTCCTCAATTAGCGAAGCACAAAGCTCTAAAGCTCTATTGCACCAATTGATCACGTTAACTCGAATCTTCCCTTAGAGCCAACAAGCAAGAGAAACAACCGCATGTTTTCTATACTCCATGCAAATGTAAGAAGCACGTTTTCTATCCTTTGAAGTTTGTTATCCAACTTTTGTACCATAGTTGGGTTACCTGAGGAGCCGCCGGTTGACAGACTTGTTCAAAGTCTGATTCCAGTGTATCAGTTGATCCGTTTGCTTGTCTAGCCAATATTGGCTAGTCACTTTTTTATTTGAATAATTTTGACCATGGCCCCACGGGGTTTGTAATAAAATGTGCTAGTAAGATATTTTTGAGTGGTTTGGTCTCCTATGACGTAGAATCTCAAATAGGGTATTCCATGGAGTTTTTTGCCCCTGACAATTATGCTCTGCCTTCAACCGAGTATAATTGACGAGGTTTTCTCCCGCTTCCTCCAAAGCTGGAATGCCCGATGTTGAATTTTGGGCCTTGGGGGGTTATTAGAGCCCAAATGAGTGTTATAAGCCTATTAGACATTATTTAGATAGATCATGGTCATGTCCTAAGTCATCTGGACACATAAAAAAAATTCCAAAAAAATCTTTTTCGAACAGTGAAAAATTATTTTTTATTTTTTTATTTTTTAATTACTTTTCCTAAGTTTTTTGGGTTAATTTTTCCATTAATTAAATGGAAAAAACCCGTTCATGGTAAATAAGTCATCCGAACTCAGAATTCAGTGATTGAAAGCTCTAACCTTAAGCCAAAAATCATTCTTGATCAGCCAGCCAGTCAAAACCAACTTTCAGATCAACAATCAGACACATAATGCATTTTTACTCAAAAAAGTCAGTTTTGAGTAAAAAAATGATTTTGAGTAAAAAAAATGATTTTTATTAAAAAAATGATTATTTTGGAAAAAACTAAAACTCTCCAAATTAATCCAAATTCAGTCAAATAAAAGGCTAAATGACATCTCATGGAATACTTATGATGATTGGAGTTATCATAACCCAACTTCAGTCGTCATTAAGAGAGCAATTAATTTATTATCAGTTATCAGACATGTCATCTCCAGCTAAAGATGAGATGGAGAGCTCTCATTGGTTCGGTGATTTGATCGAGGTGAAGACTGAAGCTTACACCATCAATAGGCTTCCTAGACCTAACAAAGTAGGTTTCCAGACCTAGCAGGCAGCTTTCCCATGCAACAGGGTTGGTTTTTTGGTTTTAGGGTTTTAGCACTATCTCATTTGTTAAATAGAGGCTCTTTCAGCTCTATTGAGGATGGATTTTTATGCAAAGAACCTCTGGTGAATTACTTTAATGCTTGTTGCTTTTGCAACTGTATAATAAATTTTAAGGCTTTGGAGGCATACATGGTGTGTGAATGTGGATGAACAATTAGCGAATGAGGTGAAATGTTTCAATTTTTGTCTTTTATTACTTAGGATTGGATAATAGCTCATGCTTTAGAAGGCTTCTATAAGCACGTAAGATTGATCATTTGATGTTACAATTTGATCTTTTATGGTTTTGTTTCTATTAATTAAAGTAGCATCGATTATTCAGTTGTATGACATGCTCTTTATATTTTTATTTATCAAACATACATGATCTAATCCATTGTTTGCAAGTATTGAGTTGAAATTGTGCAGGTCATCTCATTGAAGTGAGTAGGAGTTTGAGCTCAGATGCATCATCTCCTCTCGAAGCCAAGGAAACTTCCAAATTTCAAGATCCAAAAGAATCCAAACCCCATCAAAGTACCACAAGTTTGAGTGTTTCTTTCATATTATTCATCTCTCAAATTTTTATAAAATCTTTATTTCCTTGGGATTAGGGCATGTTTTGACTAAAGTGAACATTCATTCACTTAGCCTTTGCCTCGGTTGGCTGCCCTGTTTCTTTTTTTGCAGCCTTTTAGGCCTTCTTTTTGCAGCCATTCCTTCCCTTAGTTTGCTGTCCACTTTTCCCCACTTCTCACCCTTTTGGACAGCCCTCTTTTGCCTCTCTCTTTCCACTTTTTGCATCCCCTTTCCATCCTCTTTTTGGGCCATCTTTTGGGCTGTACTTTCAGCCTTTTAGGCCTTTTATTTGCAGCCTTTCCTTCCTTTTGTTCGTTGTCCACTTGTCCACATTTTCACCCTTTTGGACAGCCATCTTTTGCCTCTTTGTTTCCACTTTTTGCAGCCCCTTTCCATCCTCTTCTTCAACCATCTTTTGGGCTGTACTTTCAGTCTTTTTTACCCTCATTTGCAGCCCTCTTTCTCCCTTAGTTTCCAGCATTCTTTGACTTGCCTTTTGTCCTCTTTTCACTCCCTTTCCCCCTCTCTTGCCTTGCCTTTCTCTTTCCTCTTCTCTCCCTTCTTTTCAGTAAGTTTGGGTAGTTGTTTTTATCTAGTTTGTAGATTTATTTTCAAGTTGTTTTTTATCAACTAATCCTATAATAAGTGTATGTCTAGAGCTCTTAGTTTCAGGCAGGTGAAGGAGACCCCAAAGGCCACAAGCAAGCAAGGAGTGCAAAAGAACAAAAAAACTCTCTCTCTCTTCTCTCAATCCCCTTCTTTACCTGTTCTACCAAGAAGCAAATAACACATCATCATTGTAAAAAAACTAATAAAAAGGGCTACTGGGAGCATGTCTTCTTTC
>LPNX010471724.1:274322-317710 GCA_001517045.1 Pseudotsuga menziesii | reverse complement strand
TTGGGGCCATGGTTATTTCAGATCTTTGGTCTTTTTGGAGAAAGACGGATCAACTTGCTTCAAAAAAAGTAAAGGAAACAGTGTTAGATGATGTTTGGTAGGAGAAGGTAAATCTTGTCATTAAGATCATGGAGCCTATCATTTCCTTGTTGCGGTTTGCAGACACAGACCAACCCATCTTAGGAGATGTTTATGAGGGGTGGGATTCCATGATTGAGTCTGTGAAGACCATTATTATGGAGAATGATTTCTCCGAGTATGGGACATCATCAGAGAGCTTATGGACCACCATACAGGACATTCTTCTTTCCAGGTGGGATAAGAATTGCACACCTTTGCATTGTTTGGCTCATTCATTGAATCCCAAGTTCTATAGTCAGGAATGGCTCAGTGGTGGGCCCTCACGCAAATTTGCTCCTCACATGGATTTAGAGATATCAAATGGGAGGAAGTTAGCTTTTAGAAGGATATTTCAGGATAGAGCATCCCTTCAGGAGGTGGAGGAGGGCTTCATAGAGTTCTCCACTGGCATGGGGAGAATTGGAGGGTATGATATGCTTGGAGACATGGGGGTCAAGAAGGCCCATGGTTGGTGGACATCTCATGGGGCAGGATGCCCTATTCTACAACAGTTAGCCATGAGGATCCTCTCCCAGGTTACTTCATCCTCTTGTTGCGAGAGGAATTGGAGCACATATGGAAATTTGTATAGCTTGAAAAAGAGCAAGCTTGAGCAGTCCAAGGCAGAGGCAATGGTGTATGTGCACACCAATCTTCGTCTTATTTACAGGAAGAGGCAAGAGTGGTTGAAGGGTCGGACAAAGATGTGGGATGTATTTCCTGATGATATGGATTTGGACAACAATATAGAGTTGGCATTAGCCAACATGGATCTTACTGACCCAGTGCTAGAGCCAGTGACTTTTGATGATGAGCCTAATGAGGGGTCATCCTCCACACTAGCAGACATAACATCAGATCTTGGATTGCCATTGGGCATAGAGGAGGACGAGGAGGAGGATAGAGGAGAGAGCAGCGACAGTGGTGCTGAATTTGACATGGAGGAGCAGGAGGACTATTGACAGTTGTCCATGGCTAGTACCACTGATGAGCTATGAGAATCTTCCTTGTGGCTATTTAGTATTTTACTATTTTCTTTTTGTATCTAGTATCTACTATCTAAGATCTTAGATCTAGTAGCACTGTAGATACTAGACTGTAGTAGTATCTCTATTTTGTATTTGACAGTTGCATTCTCTCGATATCTATCATCTATGTAATACATTTTGGTTTTGATGGTTTAATGAGAAATATCAGACTCAAAGTTCATGATTCAATGTTCATTGATAAATTATTAAATTATAATTTTATTATTGATTCATGATTGATTGTCAAATTTAAATTGAATGTTCAACTTCAATGATATTATGATTCAAATTTCAGATTGATGTATAGACTTCTAGTTCTTAAAAAATGTGGTATATTTAAAAATTAATATATATATTTAAGTTTTTAATATATATATATATGAAACGTGTCCTTTGTGTCCTGTTTCGGGGGTCGTCGTGTCCCGTCTCGAAAACTCGTATTTTCGTGTCCTCCGTGTCCCATGTCCTCGTGTCATGTGACTTAGTATATAGATTATATATGAAATAACCTAATGGCAAACCTTATTCGAACCTCATCAAATAATTTGAATTCAAATTGAACTTAATCCTTGTCGAACCCAAACTCAAACTCGAACCATGTGACTTACGAAATAACCTTCTCTTTTGTTTGGATTTTAGGGGCCACAGCTTGCTGTTAATTCAAGTCTCTAAAAAGGGCTTCAAAAGGAGCCACTTGTATCACAGGGAAGGCTTGTATTTGCTAAAAGGTCATGACTTTTCCCCATTTCCAGTCTCACCACCAAGAATGAGGTCATATAGAATGAGTTCTTGGATCTGCTCTGGAATGAACTTGTTAGAGTTGGTCAGGTTGTATTTTATTTTTAAGCTTGCCCAAGGAAGTCAATTCCACAGCAAGCTATCAAACAAATCGTTAGCAGATTTATTGCCTTTCCAAAAAATCCTCAAGGTTGGGAACCAAAAAGATGCAACCAAGGGCTATCCACAAGTAGTGTGCACTAGAAGAGAGGTAGGTCTAGAAATAAATATCTCCAGGATGTGTAGGGCTTAACAATGTCCCCAGGCTTCCACATGCTCTGCAAAACAAAAGCACCAACAACTTTAATATGAGAAGAGGTGATGAAAAGGGTGTGAAGAAAAACTCTCAACCAAGCATGCTTTCCATGTGGAAGGCCCCAATTGATTCAATGCCTATGAACTTCCCATACCTCATTTCCTTCCACAACTCGAATTACCTATTTTGCACATAGATACTACTGTTGGAATTATTAGTATAATTTGTACATATGGCCATTGCTCATGACTCGTTATTACTTGAAATTATGCCTAAGGCCATATTATTTATTCTTTTAATGTATTGCTAGGTATGGTTAAGGTCAACCTAATCAAACTTGATATTTAGGCTCAATAACCCTCTTGGGGTGTGTGCCCTAGTTTTGTAGGCCCATAACCCCCTCTTGAAGGGACATGTCCCTTGTTGAAAGGATGTCTTATCTAAGTTGTGTACAAATACACAACTCAAGCTCTCATTTGTATTATCTCATTTTGTGATCTTCTTGATCTCTCTTATAAAGCGTTTTATGTTTAGGGGTGCCTATATCTTTGGCATTCTCTTGTGTTCAGCATTTCTCTCTTATGTGCACTTGTGCATTTGTTGTGTAGCATACCTATACTTTGGGTATATTAAAATATTTCTCTCTAGTGCACTGGGATTATCTACCTCTAGCACATTTGTAATTGAGATACTACAAAATTTGGGTTTGTTTTGGTTCCATGTGATTCCCTGCTTTTATTTGTGCATCTAAACATAGTAACAGAGTTGGTGTGAACCTTATTCTCTCAATTATCTTGGCTGATCCAAAAACTATTGGCTAGTGTCTATTGGCTTTCAAGATTACTCCAAAAGTGTTTACACCGTGTTTGTGGGTGTTTCATGAGATTTGGGGTACATGGTTTATCATTAGCCCTAGATGGTCAGTGATGGATTTGCACATGGGATATGTTCCATGATGGATTTGCACATTGGAGGTGCCTTAGTTAGTGTTTGTTTGAACTCAGTTAGGTGCTTACATGATATTCTTCCCTAGGGCATTGGAGATCTCTTGACAACTTTGGTGACATTCTACATGATGGCCACATAGAGATGGTTACCAACATGGTGAATGCCCTACTTAGGACGAGGAGCATTTTGCATATCGAAGGAGGGCATTGGGCCCTAGACAACAGAAGGTAGCTTGGATGCCTACTTGAATGGCTCAAGAACACCTGAGTTGCAACAATGTTCATGCAAGGAGAATGGACCCAATGAAGTGCATTGCCTAAGAGGTTCATGGGATTCTTTGGAGGCCTGTAGGAGCAGCATTGGACACAACTCGTGGGGCACCCTTGCATTTGGAGCTTTGCTTGTGGATAACATCACCTTAGAGCTCAACATGTGTGTAGCGCTCCACATGTATGAGCCTACATGTGTTATTGTAGGTTTCTTGTGAGCACTTCTTACCTCTCATATTATAGAGGAAGGAGAGTCCTTCATTCACTCATTCATTCTTGTCCATTCTTGGGTAGAGATGTGAGCACACCACTTCTCCTCTCCCTCTTGGATCTTCTTATGTACTCTCTCTCTCTCTCTCTCTCTCTCTCTCTCCAAGTCACTAGGGTTTCTTGAGCTTGTTGGAGTATCTTGAAGACTAACATTAGGGTTTCATCCCTTGCAAATTTGGAGATTAAGGTTTCGAAATGAATCCCTAAATTGTACTTGAAGAAAGGAAGAGGAGGAGACATCTTGCCTTTGGAGGACATGCTTGTGTGATGCATGCTAGTGGATCTCCTTGGTGTAAGACAGGGTTTTCTAGGTTCTCCCTAGCTAGGGTCTAGAGAGCTGGAGGATTGTACTAGCCTTGTGATAAGGCTATGGTATGTACATGAACTTCATCTTTATACATATTAATGAAGTTCCCACTTGTCGAATAGTTGTGTAAATTGTAGATTTAATTTCTTCATGGTTTGGAATTTACAGCACTCCTATGTCTTGTTGATTTCACAAAAGCTAAGGTTGCAAATGTTAAGTGCTTTAACATTATAATTCAATAATGTAAGGGCAGATTTACTGTTGTTTTTATAGCTGTCATAAGTGTTTTCAGATTTGTTATATGCATGATAAGATTGCCCTAGAGGACTGAAACTTATTGGAACACAATGATATATTTTCTCTTGAACAGCCTAGTGGATTGGAGTTGTGAAGAATTGAAATATAATCCATTGGTATTGTTGTTTTGTTTATAATTCATAACAGCCCTAAGGCTGAAGATTCACGGAATTAAGATCAAGAAAACCTCTTGTTAAGAGGTGGTATTTCTGTTCTACATTAAAACTCAACAATTCAGAAATTTCAACATGGTTTCAAAGCTTTTGTGGTTGAGATCATTCTAGGTGTATGAAGGAGCTTGTACTTCAGAAGAAGATTATTGGGAGAAATGTTTGACCTTGTTGAGTTTGTTGGGTGTCATGTGATATCCTAGGTTGCTTAGGAGAAGCACTTGGACCCAAGAAAGGGTTTTGTCTACTTCATATACTGTTGATTTTGTGCACTAGAGGACTTATTCGGGATGTGTAACATGACTCTCGGCCTTAAGGAAGCCAATCTTTGGGAGAATGTATTGAAAGAGATTCCAGAACCTACCGATCCAACATAGCTAGCTACTCATTGGAAGAAGGGAGCCAATATGAAGAGAAACATTCTTGATTCATTAAAGGATCGCTTCATTGCTCACATCGCAGATAAGAAAACAGGTAACAAAATGTTTGAAGCTTTGATTGAGTTATTTCAAAAGTTTTATGCTTCTCGACAGATTCTCTTGTGAAACCAACTTTTAGTGGTTTGCATGAGCAAGACAGATACTATGGTGAGCTACTTGACCAAGATCATTGAGTTGAAAGTTTAGCAGGCCACCATTGGAACAACAGGGGAGGATCATGAGTTGGTGTCCATCGACTTAAAAGGACTTGCTCCATCCTAGATGCCTTTTGTTCAAGGTGTCTCTGCTTGAGATATTTTGCTAAAGTTTCCAAAACTTTGGGTTGACCTTGTGCAAGAAGAAATCATATTGCAATCTTGTTCAGAGCAACAAAGGGAAGTAGATGCTATTGGTTGTCGAGAAGACGAAGAAGGGTAGTAAGAAAGGCTACAGGAAGAATAAACGTACAAATACAGGAAAGGACTTTAGTAAGGTGATGCATTTCCAATGTCAAGACATGTGACATGATGTTAGTCAATGTTTATTGAAGAAGGGAAAGGGTATGAAACAGGTTGCAGCTAAGATTGTAGCAAGTGTAGAGGACAATCACTCTCAATTTGAGATCACATTTTCCATGGCTTCTTGCTTGTCTTCTAACACTATAGCGAGTCTTGGATGGTATGTGAACAATGGAGCTTCGAGACATATGACATATGACAAATATTTATTCATCGGGATTCAAGAGCAAGAGGGAGGCATGAATGTCAAGCTTGGTGATGATGCTGCTTATCCTGTGAGTTGGATCCATTACATTGCAGATGCCTTCAAGTGATGATTTTGAGTTGAATAATGTTCTCTTTGCTCCTAGGTTAAAGAAGAATCTTCTTTTAGTTTCTTGCACGACAAATGTATAATGGAATGTTGCATTTAAGGGACACCAATGCACCATTAGTGATTGTATTCAAGTTAGTCTAAGGACTTTGGATACAAGGGTGAGAGAGGGTGGCCTTTACAAGTTACTTATTGATCCAAGAGCATGTGTACTTTGCAAGGGTCTTCTAGTTTTGAAGAGGCTAGAGAGCATAAAGGAGAGACTAAAACTTCAATGAGGGTTAGTATACCTCCTAGGAGATATGTGAATCATATTGCATTTGTTTCTTCCATCTATGAGGCGTCCATATATCTTGAGGAGAAGAGGTGTTGATATTGATTCCATGATTGTGTTGATGGGAGTATTGTAGAGTACAAGGATAGGGTTGATGGAGTCTCTCTAATCGACAAAGTTGATCATGATGTTACTCTTGCTTCAGGATTCTCTTAGGTTAAGGGAGTTGAACTAGTTCAGGTTGTTTCAGTTGCTGAAGAATTTGGGGTGCATTAGAGGGATTCTCATGTTGACATGTTGTTGATAACCTTGCATAGGTTGTTACCTATACCACAAGCTTGGTATTTCATGATTAAGAAGATGACTTGTGCAAATTTTTATCTATGTGGCTTTGATAGATGTGATCCACATGTCTTGATCTTGTGTTTAGATGTGATTATCTTTGTAGTATGTCCTGGACAACTCATGATGTGGTGTCAGTTGATTTTGGCCCGGTATGTTGATATGGAGGATGATAGAATTTGGCAAGTTGCTTATGTTATAGGGTTATGTTCCTTCATATTCATTCATATTCATAGGTGGTCAATACTCTTTCGAGAATCACAATGTTGTGATAGCATGGGTGACAATTCCTTTTCAGGAAGTAAAAATTTGTAGGTAACGGGTTTGGTGGTGGAGTTGTAGAGTGGGTTGACAGGTCTTTGTGCAAACACATCCCTCGTAGAGAGGAAGAGCTAGCTATCAAGCTACTCCAAAAGTGTTTACACCATGTTCGATAGTGCTTCATGAGATTAGAGGCACATGATGTATGATCAACCCCTGGACAGTTTGAGATGGATTTGCACATGGGAGATGGTCTATGATGGACTTGAACATTAGAGGTGGCTAACTCGGTCATTGCTTGACCTCAGTCGAGTGCCTGCATGATATTCTTCCCTATGGCATGGGAGATCTCTTACCAACTTTGGTGACATTCTACATCATGACCACATGAAGATGGCTACTTGGAAAACACCCCACTTAGGAGGAAGAGCATTTTGCATCCTAGGGGACATTAGGCCCTAGACAACATAAGGTAGCTAGGATGCATGCATGGAGTCCTGGAGTTGGCTTGAAGACTCTCGATTTGCGATAGTTTTCATGTGTATAAAGTAGACCCAACCGAATACATGACTTAAGAGGTTCGTTGGATTTTTTGGAGTCTTGTAGGAGGAGCGTTGAACACACCTCATGGAGCGCCCTTACATTTGGAGCCTTGCTTGTGGACATCACCTTGGAGATGGACATGTGTACCTTGGAGTGTAGCGCACCACCTATGTGAGTGTACATGTGTTATTGTAGGTTGCTTGTAAGGGCATTATCCCACATATGTATTGTTGGCCTCCCATACCTCTCATATATATAAAGGAATGAGAAAGTCATTCATTAGTCATTAATTCTATTTCTTGTCCATTCTTGTGTAAAGAAGTGATCAAGAGCACGCCACTTCTCTCTCTCTCTCTCTCTCTCTCTCTCTCTCTTGGATCTTCTTATGTACTTGATCTCTCTCCCTCTAAAGTCGTTGGGGTTTTTGAGCTTGTTCATGCATTTTGAAGACTCAAGCTAGGGTTTCATCCCTTAGAGATTTGGAGACTTGGGTTTTGAGATGAAACCCTAGGTTTCGCTTAGTGAAAAGAAGAAGACGAGAATTAAGTCTTTCTTTAGAGGACATGCTCGTGTGAGTCATGCTTGTTAGAGCCTCTTGGTGTGAGCTAAGGTTTTCTTGGTTTCACTGTGATGAAGACACGATCCCCAACACTAAATTCTCCATGCACTCTATTCTTATTTATATCAAATTTCTACCTATCTTTGTGTTTCCTTCAAGTTCTACTTGACCCTAATTATTTCTTACTCCATTTCCTTGAGAATTTCCAACCCAAGCGAATACACGATCCCCAACACTAAATTCTCCATGCCCTTTATTCTTATTTATATGAAATTTCTACCTATCTTGGGTCTCCTTCAAGTTCTACTTGACCCTAATTATTTCTTACTCCATTTCCTTCAAAGTTTCCAACCCAAGCACAGTTTTGTTTACCAAATTCTTCCCACACTAGATTACTACAGCTTTTACCATATACAGCCTCTAAATAAACTCATTCTTAATGTCCCATGATGCCCATTGTTATATGCAAACTCTACCATGTGCAAATAATCTTCCCACTTGGACAGTTTCTCCATCACATACATGTAAATCATGTCTTCAATCAGTTAATTGACTCTCTCAGTCTGCCATCCACAAAGGGAATACTAATATCCAACTTGGTGCCTAATTCTTTAAAAAGTCTTTCAAAAACTAGAAGTAAAATTTGTATCCTTGTTGGGAAAAACGACACTTCGAAAATCTCCTTCATGAATATTTTTGCAATGTCACCGACCTTATGAATAGATTTAACAAGAATAAAATGCGCTTCCTTGGTTAACTTATCCACTACAACCATGACCAAATCCTGTTGTCTTACTATTTTTAACAATTTGATAATAAAACCCATTGTTATCACCTTCTATTTCCATTCTAAAAGTGGAAAGGGTTGCAACAAACCAACCAAGTCTTGATGCTCAGCCTTAACCTGTTGACATTCCATACATTTGGAAATGTATGCAACATCTTTCATCATCCCAAGACAAAAGCATTGCTTCCTTGTTGTGGCAATCATTTCCCGATACCCTGGATAGCCAAAATATGCATTTTATGTATCTCATCCATGAGAATTCTTCCCAACTCTAGAGAGTTGAGAATATAATTTATATTTTGTAAATAAGAAGCTCATTATCATTTAGTTGATAGCCTTCATACCTCTTCTCTAATTTCTCTTGTCGCAATCCATCTTTCACTTGGATTTAATGTTCATCTTTAGCTAGGGAATCAATAACCCTTTTCTTCAAAATCTAGTTTGGAAATGCTAACAATTGCCACATGCATCTTTCTAATGAGTGAATATGCCACTTTGTTTTTCTTTCCTTTTATGTGTTTGATCTCAAAATCAAACTCAGAGAAACTCCAATTGCTTCACAGCTTTTCAGTTTCATTGGACGAAAAAAACTTCAAATTGTTATGATCAATGCTAAGCTCAAGTCTCTTGCCCATTAAGTAGGGCCTCCACATTTTCAAAGCATGTACCACTGCAACAAGTTCCAAGTCATGAGTAACATAGTTATTCTCATGTTCCTTCAATTTTTGTGACTCATAACACACTACATGCTTATCTTGCATAAAAACCCCAACAAATCCCTTAATGCATGGGGTCTACAATTTTTAGGATTGGAGCACTTGTAAGAAGCTTTTTCAATAGCAAAAAGCTTTCCAAACATTCTTGGAACCATTCAAACTTCTTCCTCTTCTTTTGCAAAGAAATGATTGGGTAAGCAATTTTGGAAAATTCCTCTATGAATCTTTTGTAATAGCCAACAAGACCCATTAAAGACCTCACATCTATCACATTTATTAGTGTGGGCCAATTCATTATAGCCTCAATCTTTTCCAAAGCCACAAATATTCCTTGTTCAGAAATAATATGACCCAAATTATGAATTTTTGTCTGATAAAAGTCACATAGTTTTGCATACAACTTTTGTTCTCTTAGCACTTACAAAACCATCCTCAAGTGACTCTCATGCTCTTCTTCATTCTTAGAATAAATTAATATATCATCCAAAAAAATAAGTACAAATTTTCCCAAATACTTACTAAAAACATTGTTCATGAGACACATGAATGTAACTAGTGAGTTGTTTGGACCAAATGGCACCAACACAAACTCATAATGCCATACTTTATTCTTGAGGTTGTCTTATGGAGGTCTAGTATACCTTTGCCCCTCTCATTTGGCCAAACAAGTCATCAATTAGAGGCAATAGATATTTGTTATTCACTATGACTCTATCTGGTTGCGTGTAATCTATACACAGCCTGAGAATTCCATCTCTCTTCTTCACAAATATGACAAGTGTTCCCCATGACTTGGCCGAATGTATCAAATTTCCAACAATTCTTGCAATTGCAATTTCAGCTCCAAAAATTTTGGGGTACTCATTTTGTAAGGAGCCTTAGACATAAGTGTAGCTTCAAGAACAAGATCAATTGAGAAACCAATGTCCCTCTTTGGAGGAAGTCCTAGCACTTCATTCAAAAATATATCACTGACATCTTGCAATACAAGATAATCTTGAAGTATTGGACCCTTGTCTTCTATTGATTCAAATATGTGGGCTACATACAACAAGCACCCTTTTCCAAAACATTCTTCAATGGCAAGGCCAAAATCTGCTTAACAAAGATTACCTTTAAAATGCATCTCACTATTCTTGAGTTTCCATACTCATCAATGCAATCAAATGTCTTGTTGTAGGAATCAAGTTTTACTTAGTGTGCTTCCTACCAATTAATACCAATGATGACATCATAAGAACCAAATGGTAAAATGTTCAAGTTTACCTGTGAAAAGAGTCCATTCAACTCTAATGGACAACTCTCCACCATTTCACTCACCTTTCTCTTGGTCCCAATGGCTAGCTAGGTTATCCATGACTTATTATGCTTGCATTCTTAAGAGCACCAATTTCAACAACTTTAAGAGTAGCATAACTATGACTAGATCATGGATCAATTAAAATGGAAATGGATTGCTTGGCAATCTTAACTTCAACTTCAACCATAGTTGCCTGATGATTTGCTTGAGTGTCTTCCAATGCAACATTAATCCTTTTGTCCTTTTGATGAGGGGAGTTCGTTTACATGTGGTCTTCTCCACAACCACAACATTGAATAGGTTGCTCTTGTTAATTTTCACTCACTTATCTCAATGAGTTGAGCTTAACTCTGATATACTACTTTCAATAAATTCCCAGATACATACATACTAACATAACCACTTAATTTGTGGTTGGTGAACGTTGATAAACTGCAAGTTAAGTACCGCAAAATTATACGCTATCCATGCGTCAACTTTCAGTCCACCCCAAATTAAACGTTACCCATGCATTCATGCATCAGCTACAAGTTATTAGTTTATCAATCATCAGTTATTTAAAAAAAATTATATTATTTTTGTATATCTCACATTCTTCTAGGTATCTGCATTCATGAGCTGCGAGTTATCCATGCATCAACTACCATTTATCCATTCATCAGCTATCAGTTATATTTTATATTCTTTTTTATAATTGTTTATTTGGAATTTTGAACAACTACCATAGAATCAATCTGGCTAGTACACTTGTCTCATCCTCGTGCAATCCTGGAAAAGCATAGATGGTATTCCACCCTAAAATTATAAGATATAAATGCATATCGATGCAATAAATAAATCAAGGATCTAATTTATAAGCAGCAATAAAATAAACTCATTTAACTTGCCTAACATGCCCAGCGGAATTGGAAATCAAACACATACAGTTTAACACAATGATTTACCCTAGAAACCCCAACGAGGAAAACCAACAACTATGGGCTTTCTTCAATCTCGAGCCATAGAGATATAGATTTATACAATCAAAAATTTATACAAGTAGGTAAACCTGGTGGGACAAGCCCTAGATCTGCATGCAATTGCAACTGCTTCTATGGGGAATGTGCCCTCTGCTCTACTCTAACTCTCAATCTCTGATAACTGCCTCTACCAATCTCTGGAAGAAGTAACTCCCTCTCTCTCTCTAAAGAAGAGCTCCTTTTGAGCCCCTCTTCTCTGCTCTACTCAGTTGATGAAGAACTACACCCTCAATCTCAGAAGTTCGCCCTCTCTCCTCAAAAGTGTGTTTCTCTAACTCTGTCTCTCAATCACTGATGAGATCTCGGTGTGTCTTCAATACCTAGCAGAAGACTCCTATGCTTGTGGTTGGGAGCTTGAGGAAGCTCCTAATCCATCAAGGAGCATCTTGAAGCTCCTCGATGGGTTGGGGGCTTCCTCAAGCTCCCAACCACAAGTACCCATGTTCTGGAGCTTGAATAAGCTCCCAAACCAATGAGAAACTTCCTCACGCTCCGAACCCACAGACAAAAAAAGCATGTCGCGGGAAAAAAATGAAGTTTGTGTGAAAGATGAAATTTGTGCCAAATTGAAGGGATGCGTGGAGGCAAGAAGAGGGGGGTGTACATGCAGTTGAGCCTTTATAAACAGCCTTCGCCTTCTCTACAAAATCCAAGACATTTTTGTTTCTATTTGCATCATGATTGTAGCAGTCAACGAACAGTAACAAGTACCATACAATCACAGCAAGCACTTGCTTGATCTATGAATTAATTACCACAACATTAATCACTAAGATTTTTATTTACGCAACAAGTTTCTTTCGGAACAGTAACACGAACCAGACAATGGGAGCAGTCACTCGGTTGAACTATGAATTAATTACCACAACAATCATCACTAAAAATTTTATTTACTCAACAAGTCTCTTGCGGTAGTGGGAGTCAACTATCCTACATTTTCCACAAGTGATATAGATATTTAACTATTCTTAAATATCCATAGATAGGGATAACTCAGTTGGGAAAATGCCAGACTGAAGATCTCATGTTCAATCCACGTTCACCGCAACTTTTTCCTTATATTCATCTTCCATTATTTCCAAGGCAAGTAGACTAGGTGTTTTTTGAATAAATATACTCTCGCATGTTCAATCCACGCTCACCGCAACTTTTTCCTTATATTCATCTTCCATTATTTCCAAGGCAAGTAGATTACAGTGTTTCTTGAATAAATATACTCTCTCAGTAGATTACGGTGTTTCTTGAATAAATAAATATGCTCTCTCATTTCTTAATATTGTATTGTTTTGTTTGTTCTATGTCATACTAATGTGTTCAAGGTTTTCATTTTGTAAGCAAATATTACACACATCACATAACTTCAAAACTTCACGAAACGGACCTTCCAAAAATAGATCAACCTCAAACTTGTTCAAATACCATTGTTCCAACATAGCCCAAAAAAATGAATAGTCCTAACATAACATAACTAAATGTTAACATTAAGTATAATACATCTACAAATAGACTAAGGACCAAATAAAATAGGCAAAAAGTTAAATTCTTAACTTATAATTTAATAAATTTATGTTTTTTACTATATATTAAAATTCAATATATTATATTATTGTCACTGCCAACCTGGCATTTCCTAAAAATTTGGGCAAAGCTTCTAGTTGTACCAAATACTTTTGTCCACATACCCCACAATACCCGCATAATGAAACTTGTGCAACATAGCTTTTTGTGTCCCCAAGTCCTTCCACATGGCACGATTTCCTTGAGTGGTGGGATAGTGAGACCTTAGTCAATAGTGAAATCAAGACTCTCATTGGTAGTCACATATTACATTGTTTCGCAATCTCATTGAGCCATCAAACAGTGATGGCACTCTCTTCTATTACGTTACACGACACAAGGAAGGCTTTCCCTTTCTCTTTTAGATAGTCCCTTGGGGATATTATTTTCTTCCAGTGCTCTTCAATGCAAGTAGAAAGATTCAATTTGCCGAATGCTTCTTGGGAATAGCCTGGAGGAATAAAGCTTGGCTCTAAAGAGGCCAATGAGCAGCAATAACTAGTGGGTGAAGGTTTCCTAACTTGTTGAACCTGTGTGCTTGCCTATAGCCATCTATCTCTCATCCAAGGTTTGCAAATTCCTCTTCATGGTATTGATTTAGTCAGTTTCCAAGTTGGTTAATGGTTAGCCAAGGAGAACGCAATATGAGAGTGTTAAACATGAACATGAGAATCATAGAATGGGTGTCAATGAGAGAGTTGAGAGAATGATGGTTGACTTTCCTTCTGATATGAGAATGAAGCACTCGTACATCTCTCCCATGATGATTGTACTCAACCCATGCTCAAATAACTATGCCAACTAGACCTCCTTGCCAACATCTACATGCATTCAATGATTGACTTTCTAAGTCAATGGAGGTAAATGGGTTCATTTAGAGCACATGATGGATAAGAGATGAATTCGTAGGATGAAAATTAGCAGTAGAGAATTACTTTCCTATAGCCTCCCTTTCCTCTTCCCCTTTAGTGGGATCATAGCCCCTCTTGTGCTCTCCACGGCAATCTTGAACCATTACATACAATATTCCAGCATTAATATTTTCATCACTTTAGTTCATTGTGGCAAGCCTACCACACGGCCCATAGAAGTATATTTACTATTTTACATCACCGACAAGCCTTGCAAATTCACTAGTCAAGCCTTGGCCTTGAGCTTCGCAGTAGAATCCATATAGGAATATTTACAACATTACACACAAGGTCATTTATGTAAGGTCGCATGGCTTGACTCCTATCAATATAACCATGCATTTACAATTTATACATACTCTAGTGATGATCCAATACATTCCCAGGGTCGAAATAGTGGTAATACAACTAGAAGAGGGGTCTTAGTCTAAAATTCAATGGATGTCTCACCTTGACCCACCCAAGAGACAAAGGGCCATAAATTCAGATCAATTATTTACGGACCCAAGGATGTGTTGATGTTTCTCCAGGTTGCAGCATCAAGCAACATTCTGTAGACATTCTCCCAGAAGGGTCATGAGAATTGACCAATGGCTAGTGGATGATGGCCCCAGCATAGCCTTGATTAGTCATGAGAAGTGACTAAGAGTGAATAAGGCTTGAGGTGCTTAGCCTTAATTAGTCATGAGAAGTGGCTAAGACTGAATAAGGCTAGAGGTCACATTGCATACTCTGAGAATGAGTACTCCATGAAAGAGTGAACTATTCTATATTAGAGTGAGTTGACTTATTTACTTGATAGGGGATTTTATCCCCTTGTGAAATATACAAAGTCTAATCTAATGTTGAATTTGACATAGGCACTAAGAAGTGTCCGAGATTTTTTAGACTGGGGTCAAATCAACATTAGAGCTTTATGCATGAATAGACATGCATGTGAGGAGATGAACATCAACAAGGACAACTTTTCTATGATGAAAAAATAACCAAGAAGTCAAGTCAACCATTGAAGAAGTCCCAGATAGAATTGAAGCCTCGATAAAGATGGAAGACTATAAGCGCAAGTCAGCCCTCAAGAAAAAACCAAGATGAAGATCAAAATAGCAAGTCAGCCTCACCAAAAGAAGACAAGTCAGCCCCACTGGTGAAAAAGTCAAGTGAACTGGAGAATCTGTGATGTACCCAAATCGAAATCTAGGCACACCTAATCAAAACACAACCAATGTGGCTAAGCTCTGAACCATTGTATGGACCAGCCAAGAACCACAAAAGAAATAGGCACACTAACCCAAAGGGCTCAAGAAAGACACCAACGTAAGGATGGCAGACAGGGGATACACTAGTTTCAAGAATCCTTTGCACAATGTACTGGGACCATTTATGTTTCGAAATCAACTACTGTTGAAGTCTACCCCAAGGCTTCCTGGGAACACCAGCATATGCAAACTAGATCCTCCCACTAGCTTAAAGAGAAAGGCATTAGGAATTGTCTTCCGGACAGGTTGGAGTCTCTGGAACTCAGGGAAGGGTTCTAGAACTGGTCTCTGGTCTCTCTTATGACAGGGTCTGAAGTAAAAATGTCTGCAAAAAACTGCAGACGTCAATTTGGTCGATTGGATCTCTGGGAGCAAAATTTCCCAATCCGAGACTACGCAGTTTCCTAGTTTCCAACTCAACTCAAACACAGGTAAAGGCTCCCAAATTCTAGATCTGAGGACAAGTTGGGGGGTCCAATTTTGTTTCAGCTAACAGAAACTTACGAAATTCAATTTGGACATGCGGAGATCAAGATATAGCATTTTTATCAAAACTAGTCAAAATGGAAGGTACATTGAGCATGGGTAAATTAAATTCTGAACATGAGACCAAAAAATGCAAAATTGGAACTGAAGCTTTATTATGACAGTATCGCAGAGAGTCCAATTACATTATAAATGGCTTTGCACAACCCAAGTTGCCTAATGGCTCTTCCACAACACCAAATGCTTCACAATACCCTCTAAAACACTGAAAAGAAGCAGTACTAGCAAATTGTAGCAAATGTTTTGCTACCACCACATAGATCTGATAAATATGACTATAAATAATTGCAGCAACACTCGGTAAATGAAGCTGAGTAATTCACTCCTCAATCACATGAACAGAGGGGCACATCTCCCTACTGCTTCCAAGGGGCACATAACCCAAGCACCGGAATTTGCTCATGCAAACTCTCAATAGAATTTCAAACAAAATATCGGCCAACCTGAAGAAGTGTGCTTTCTGTTATTTATATAGTTTCAGAGAGACCCCAAAACCACTTGCAAATACCATGGAAGAAAGAAAACCATGCTCCTTAATCCATTTTGACCAAATTTTCCCACTTAGCCAATACCATGGAGCAAACCAAAACTATTAACCATGCATGAGGTGGTTATTAATGGCCCATAATTGTCCCACTACTTCCATAAGTGCGCCCTCTAACCTCCTTGACCATTTCCCTCCTTTTCCCAACCACTTTGACCCCTTCTTTCCCCTAATTCCACTTAGTTTCCCTGTCTGTTTTAAGGAAATGGCCAAATACATTGAATAAGCATCCCGTTTGGCCCAAAAACCTACTTAGGTGCCTCTTGGACTTACTAAACTCATTCAATGCATGGGATAAGCCTCCTTAGCACCATCATGACCCCATCGTCCATAAATAATTATTATTTTGAACCAACATGAATAAAATAAACTTATGCACAATATTGTTGGCTAATATTTCCCAATTAAATTATTTTCTCCTTCATAAACTCGAATTGGGACTTCTTGTGGTCACATTAACCATTAAAATTTAAAATTCCTTAGGCAATATTATTTAGGCTCCAATTAATTTTAATTAAGCCTTAAGAACCATACTTGGGCATTTTCCCCTTATTTGTCACCATTAATAATTTTTAATAATTTTTCCTAAGGTGACTTAGGCAACTTTTTAAACCATGAAAAATATGGGGACATGACAGAATATAAAAGAAGTGCTTCCAGCACTTCATTTTCACACTCATCATCACAAACATCTTTCTCTCTCCTAGTGCGCAATTTCAGCCAAGCATAGCAAAAGTCAAAGGAATAATTTTTAGGGTTCTTATTGTCTTTGGAGATTCACTACCCTTGCTAGAGTTTCTTGTGAAGAAGGGTGAACCTCTTATGTGCTAGGGTTTCTCTTCATGAATGGTATTGTACTCGAATTGGATTGATTTCTTCTAAGAAAAGTTGGTTGGATTTTCTCCCTGTTGGGTTTCCCAGGAAAAAATTCTTGTGTCTCTTGTGTATGCCTATCTTTCTAAGATCATTTGTTTCCGTTGCAATTTAAGCTGAAATTTTCAGTGTGCAATTATTCAATGAAAATTGTAGGATGAAATAAATGCTTGAAAGTCATTGTGAAATAATTGTCAAGATCTGGAAATAGATTAAAATTCAACAGGATGGTGTATTATTTTGGAACTCTAAAACCTAAGGGCAATACACTGTAAAAGAAGGTCACCTTCAAGCCCTAACAAAAGATCAGGTTATCTATGGACCCAAACTGGAAGCATACATGGAGCCTGAAAATTTGGCCTAAAATGCCGTCATTTTTATGGTTGGCAACCAAAAGAAAGATTCTAACCCGAGCAAACTTGCCAAGAGGAGGTATTTAAGGGACTAGAAGATGCAGTGCGTGTCAATCAGCTAAAGAAACAAATTGAGGTTTGCTGACAATTAGACCATAACTTGATCAGATGTCAATCAGCTAAAGAAATTTGGGGAATCTAGCAATCACAATTCAATAAAAAAAACCATCAGTAGAACATGTTTCTGAAACATTGAAGTCCTGGAAATATCTTGAATGGTTGTCATTTGTCACGAATCATTAAAATGTCAAGAAGAGTTAGCCTTGGATTCATTTTGTGCAGACTATGGAAAGCAAGAAACAAGAAAATTCTTTGAAGGTTTTATTGTCAATGCTGAAAAACTATGGGGAGGAATTAAAAGAACCTTAAAGGAATTTATCAAAGCTCAGATCAAGGAAGAAGGAAAAAAAGGTGACTCTGGAAAAGAGATTGAAGGACGAAGCACAAAGGACCATGGTAGCCCTTCTTGCACATGTGACCCCGTAGAGAAAACTGGGTTGAACTAAATTTTGAAGGGTTGGCTAAAGAAAGCCAGGCCTACTGGAAAGACCGGAGTAATCCAGGATAAGGTAATAGAAATTAAAAGTTCTCTATAAATTCATAGGGAAATATACTAAAAGCACAGCCAAGAGGTTGTGCTCGTGGACGGGATAATATTATGTGGTAAGATTGGATGCCAAAACATAGGAGTGGAAGAAGATTCCAAAATCATCGTTGACCTACTCCTGAACAAGAGTAGGGATTGCTCTTGGTATCTTCAAAACAAAGTCCACTGGCTTAGACATGTAAAAGGTATATGATTTTTATGCACAATATCAGAGAAGGAAACAGCGTAATTGACTGGTTAGCCAGCATGGCTGTTGACAAGTGAGAAGAAGTTATGATTACTGAAATTATGAAAGATGTCGAAAAAGAAAGGGGTCGAAAGGATGCTCCTATGGTAATAGCTAAGTTTTATTTCCTAAGGTGGCCCTTAATAGCTAGGTTTTATTTGCCAAAGTGCATGACCCTTGACAGCTAGGTTTATTTCCCAACGTACGCCACCCCTGCCATATTCCCCTCAACCTTCAGACCACATAGCATGGCAGCACAACTAATATCAGGAGGGATAATTCTCCAGGTTCATTCTTCCACCAACAATCAGTAGTTGTAGAAAACAAGCAAAAGGTCAATGCAGTTTAGTGAGTCAAGCAGAAGATGAGGAAGAAGGTTGTCACCACCTTCCATCACCTTGGATCAGCTGAAGGAGGAGAATTGTATAATGTATCATGATTCCCAATATTAGGCCACATTTGGAAGCAGTTGAGCATTTAACAGGAGAAATAAAATACCCCATACCATAGAAGACAGTTTGGATGCCATGAAAGAGAAAATGCAGCAGGTGTATTAATTCTGCAGAATTGAGACCTGAAGTTGGAGATTTTGTTGAGACCAGTCAAAGAGTATGAAGAATTGTCAGCTCAACAAATGTCTGATGTAACTCAAGGGTAAGAGATAAAACATTGCTCCTTAGCCGACACCTCAAAAGAATCAAAATAGACTGAGGAATGAATGGAACCTGAGCATCAGGTAAATCCATGGAGATGTTAGTGGTATAAAATTTATTATCCTCAATTAAGGCAACAGCATCCCAAACTCCATTCATGGGCGACAGCAAGTAGAGAGGCTTCAAACAGCTAATCCACACCTCCCTAGCAAGCCTTCAAGAAGCTAATCCACAACTCCCTAGCGATCTTTGAAATTCCAGATAAGCTCACATGGTGGGATTTGTTGAATTTTAGCATTAGCATGAATACTTTAAAAAATTTGCAGACTATCAGATAACAAATGACAAGTGCAGTAAGAACATCAACACAATCAAAACACTGAACACGAGTTTTTCACTGGGGAAACCTTTATAGGACAAAAACCCCAAAAAGCATTAGTAATTCATCTCTGAAAATGAGATGACTGAGTTTTTCAAAAATTCCCAAACCCTACTGGGTTTGATCACAGATAAAATTCACAAAAGAATTTTAACAAAAGAATTTTAACAGAAAAACAAATTAGGGCTTTTCTTGCCTAATTCATCTAGCTACCCAAAAGTAGCTTACCAAGCCTGTTTTCCTACAGCCCGAAAAATCTGTCCGGTTGCCCGAACTAATTCTCTGCTGCCCGAGATCCTATATGCCTGCCCGAACCTGCTGCTAGCCTGCCCGGAGTCCTGTGTGCCTGCCAAGACCTGCTCGTGTTGTGTTTGGCCTGCCCGAATGTGTTGTTGCTCTACCCAAGCCCTGTCGGGCTAGTCTGCTGCTGCCCAGAGGTTAGCCCAAGGCCTGTTAAGGCCTGCTATGGGTACTAGCAGGCTGCCCAGAAACTGTTGGGTCCTGCTGTGAGTACCCGGAAGCCCTAGCAGGAAGCCTCGAGGGTGCTAGGGCCTGCCCGAGGTGCTTGCAGAGGGGCCAATCCTTATAGGAGGTTTCCCGTGTGAGAGAGGGGAAGTCATGAGGTGTTTGCAGCCTACCCATGAAGAATACGGCCCTGCCTGAGCCAATCTGGGACTGCCCGTGAAGATATCAGTGCTGCCCATGAGGAGTAAGCATGACACTGCCCGTGAAATGAGGCAGCCGTGAGGAGGAAAGGAGTCAAGGACTTAAGGTTAAACCCTAGCTGCTGCAAAAGTAATGAAACCCTAGTTTAGGGTTGATCAAAAAACAAGTGTGGATGCCCTAGCTAGACTCATCCATGCTAGGGCATAAACACAAAACTTCCTTCTCTTCAATAACCAACGAATTCTTCTGTTGGAGCAGTTGCAAGTGCAAAAGCAAGTGTGTGGGTGTAATAATGAAATGGATTGATCTTCTTTTATAGCCTTTGAGTCACATGTAAGTGGACCAAAACTCAAAAGAACAAAATAATATTGTTTTATTCCTTTATTACTTTGACTTTTACCTTTAGTGGTACTAAAGGTCTTTTTGCACTTTCACTTTGACTCCTTAGTGGTACTAAGGGTCCTTATGTATTTTAGACTTTTACTTTAGCCTTCTTCAAGTGCCTTGTGGTCAAAACAAGTGGTCAAGGTGGTCCTTCATCCCCAGTCAAAGTACATAATCATAAACAGGGAGAATTACTATTGCTTTTATCTCACACTCTGTGTGACACCAAGATCAAATACTAAGGTGTCTTAACCAAGGGTAGCTAAGCCTTGGAGAAGATCACAAAGCCCATTGATCGAGGGTTAGAGTGTCACACATGCCCAGACCCAGTCTAGGGCTTATAGTGTTATCCTGGTAACAGACCAGGTGCCTCAACCATAGGCTGCATAATTTGACACAAGGTCAAATACTTGGTAACAGACCAAGCGCCTCCATTCTCCCGGAGAATGGCCCTTAGCCCTAGGTTGAGTCCCTAGTCCTGGACTAGGTTAAATTCCTGGTAACTAACCAAGTGTCTCCATTCAAAGAATGGCCACTCAGCTCTAGGTCGAGTCCCCCAGTGCTATACTGGTTCCACATCATGGTCCTAGACCAGATGTCTCCATTCAACAAAATGGTCACTCAACTTAAGGTTGAGTCCCCCAGTGCTAGACTAGTTCCATATCCTGGTCCCGAACCAGATATCCCCATTCAACAGAATGGTCACTCAACTCAAGGTTGAGTCCCCCAGTGCTGGACTGGTTCCACATCCTGGTCCCGAACCATATGTCTCCATTCTCCTAAGAGAATGGCTCTCGATGCTGCTCAGAAAAATCAACAAGATTGTCAGTCTCTATTAGTTTGGTTATGATTATTTAGTGAGTTTAGATAAGCTAATCCGACATTTTTTGTAACAATAAGTATAGATTTTGGATATCAGTACACATGGGTTTGTTATGGTTTTCATGGCTTTCTAAAGGCACCTAAAACCTCAGAATTTGGATATTTTGTACCAAAAAAAGTGAGGTGCTCTACACTGTACAGTCAAAGTGTGGTGGGGGGGACATTAGTTACTTTGTGTGTGTGAGTTACACTCCTACTGACATTAGTAAAGGCCACAAACACCAGTATAGATCCATCTAAACGCCAGATCTATTAGGCACCAAGAGGTTCTAATATCAAGAGTTTTTAATCCCTCTTGGTGCTTAATAGATACATGTTAAGAGGATCTATGCTAATGTAATTGCTACTTCATTTGGTTCAGTAATATAAATGTCTTTTTGCTAGCATAAAAAGGTACTATGGAGACCACAATGATGGACCAAATCCCACAATTACAATCTCATCAAAGACAGTAAATAAATAAGCACAAGAGAAATGTGACATGTAATATTTGAATTAATGATTCAGACGACTGGGATGGCGAATCTCAACAGGCAATCTAAGATGATTGAGTGATATGAGGAAAACGAGAAATTATAAAACAGAAACTCATATCTTCTGGAATCTGACTTGATTGGTACAAACACAATGAAGCCTTGAATATAACTTAACATCTACAGATTCTACACATAAAAATACACATATTCAGGTACAGAATGCTTACTCTAATCATGGATGGATGCTTGCATAATGTATATATCTATCCATTAGCCTTTTTTCCCACTATTCTTTCCTCAAAAATGGTTCTGACAATAGATACATGCTTTCCGGGTTCACAGACTGCACATCAGGCTGTCCATTGACCCGAACCCTGGATATGCACATCTTGTCTACTACTACACTATTTTGTCTGGTGGCCTGAGATACATTGTTGGCTCTCCCCCTGTGATGTTTACTTGAAAGAAGCTTAGCAATCTGCAACTGAGTGTCCATAATAATCTGAGTTTTTTTAAGTTCTAATTCTGCTTGTCTAGTCTCAGCCTCCGCTCTCAAGCGTTCCGTGTCTTGGTACATTTCCATCTTGGCTTGCTCCAGCTTCAAGATCGAATCAGCAAACGACCTTATGTTCATGGAAACATCATGTTGAATAAGCTTATGGAGCTTAGCTTTGCTTGCATTGTTCTCAGATTCATCAATCTTTAGTACAGGACAAGGGCTTCTGTCACTCTCCGGGGCAGCAGCACCACCACTTCCGTTATCATCTTGCCCAGTTACAAAATACTGTTGGATATGGAAGTTATGTTCTCTCTCAAAATATTGCTGGAGAATGTGAAGACTTTGACCTAATTTTCCTATTGGAGATTGATTGCTGAAAAACTCAGCAATCTTTACTTCAGTGACTTCCTTGCTATCATTTTGACAATCACCTTCATTCACTCCAGATTGGCACCCCGCATCCATGCCGCCGGGAATTCCAGCTTTACATAGGGGTGACCAGTCGGAGCAATTTCTGCTGTTACTGTCACTCGCTGTAGCTTCAGAACGATGCTTCTTAATTTTTTTCTTGCACTGAGTTGGGCTTTTAACACATTTCATCCTATCGTTGCGATTTGTGACGCCATATGAATCTAAAAGATCATGTATGGCACCATTCTTACAACTTTCGTAATCGTATTTTACTTTTTTATAACGTTTGTTGTTTTTAGCTGTAACCACGTTTGGAAGGAGATCATGACTGTTTCCTTGGTCCATATATGCGAAACTTGTCATCAACCATCAACCATCAACCCTAACTGCAAATTCAAGAGCCAACTAACATTCCCCAGAACCCTAGGCCTAACAAACCCTAAACTTCAAATTACGAGCTGTTAAAAAATCCAAGTTTCAATATTAAGGCCTCGTCAACATGCATATCAACGGAAACTCTAACCCAAATAATTCCAGGTCATTGAAAGGTGGTCATGGCTGTTACAATCATTTGTGCAAAACTTCCCATCAACCGGAAATCCCAGTCGCGACTTCAAGGGCTTATCAACACAGCCGCGGCCAAACCCTTAGCTTCCTTAAAACTAAGGAACAAAACCCTAAGCTGTAAATCCCAAGTATTACAAGTTGGGGGGTCCAATTTTGTTTCAGCTAACAACAGAAACTTATGAAATTCAATTTGGACATGCGGAGATCAAGATATAGCATTTTTATCAAAACTAGTCAAAATTGAAGGTACATTGAGCATGGGTAAATTAAATTCTGAACATGAGACCAAAAAATGCAAAATCAGAACTGAAGCTTTATTATGACAGTATCGCAGAGAGTCCAATTACATTATAAATGGCTTTGCACAACCCAAGTTGCCTAATGGCTCTTCCACAACACCAAATGCTTCACAATACCCTCTAAAACACTGAAAAGAAGCAATACTAGCAAATTGTAGCAAATGTTTTGCTACCACCACATAGATCTGATAAATATGACTATAAATAATTGCAGCAACACTCGGTGAATGAAGCTCAGTAATTCACTCCTCTATCACATGAACAGAGGGGCACATCTCCCTACTGCTTCCAAGGGGCACATAACCCAAGCACCGGAATTTGCTCATGCAAACTCTCAATGGAATTTCAAACAAAATATCGGCCAACCTGAAGAAGTGTGCTTTCTGTTATTTATATAGTTTCAGAGAGACCCCAAAATCACTTGCAAATACCATGGGAGAAAGAAAACCATGCTCCTTAATCCATTTTGACCAAGTTTTCCCACTTAGCCAATACCATGGAGCAAACCAAAACTATTAACCATGCATGAGGTGGTTATTAATGGCCCATAATTGTCCCACTACTTCCATAAGTGCGCCCTCTAACCTCCTTGACCATTTCCCTCCTTTTCCCAACCACTTTGACCCCTTCTTTCCCCTAATTCCACTTAGTTTCCCTGTCTGTTTTAAGGAAATGGCCAAATACATTGAATAAGCATCCAGTTTGGCCCAAAAACCTACTTAGGTGCCTCTTGGACTTATTAAACTCATTCAATGCATGGGATAAGCCTCCTTAGCACCATCATGACCCCATCATCCATAAATAATTATTATTTTGAACCAACATGAATAAAATAAACTAATGCATAATATTGTTGGCTAATATTTCCCAATTAAATTATTTTCTCCTTCATAAACTCGAATTGGGACTTCTTGTGGTCACATTAACCATTAAAATTTAAAATTCCTTAGGCAATATTATTTAGGCTCCAATTAATTTTAATTAAGCCTTAGGAACCATACTTGGGCATTTTCCCCTTATTTGTCACCATTAATAATTTTTAATAATTTTTCCTAAGGTGACTTAGGCAACTTTTTAAACCATGAAAAATATGGGGACATGACAGAATATAAAAGAAGTGCTCCAGCACTTCATTTTCACACTCATCATCACACACATCTTTCTCTCTCCTAGTGCGCAATTTCAGCCAAGCATAGCAAAAGTCAAAGGAATAATTTTTAGGGTTCTTATTGTCTTTGGAGATTCACTACCCTTGCAAGAGTTTCTTGTGAAGAAGAGTGAACCTCTTATGTGCTAGGGTTTCTCTTCATGAATGGATTATGGTATTGTACTTGAATTGGATTGATTTCTTCTAAGAAAAGTTGGTTGGATTTTCTCCCTGTTGGGTTTCCCAGGAAAAAATTCTTGTGTCTCTTGTGTATGCCTATCTTTCTAAAGATCATTTGTTTCCGTTGCAATTTAAGCTGAAATTTTCAGTGTGCAATTATTCAATGAAAATTGTAGGATGAAATAAATGCTTGAAAGTCATTGTGAAATAATTGTCAAGATCTGGAAATAGATTAAAATTCAACAGGATGGTGTATTATTTTGGAACTCTAAAACCAAAGGGCAATACACTGTAAAAGAAGGTCACCTTCAAGCCCTAACAAAAGATCAGGTTATCTATGGACCCAAACTGGAAGCATACATGGAGCCTGAAAATTTGGCCTAAAATGCTGTCATTTTTATGGTTGGCAACCAAAAGAAAGATTCTAACCCGAGCAAACTTGCCAAGAGGAGGTATTTAAGGGACTAGAAGATGCAGTGCGTGTCAATCAGCTAAAGAAACAAACTGAGGTTTGCTGACAATTAGACCATAACTTGATCAGATGTCAATCAGCTAAAGAAATTTGGGGAATCTAGCAATCACAATTCAATAAAAAAAACCATCAGTAGAACATGTTTCTGAAACATTGAAGTCCTAGAAATATCTTGAATGATTGTCATTTGTCACGAATCATTAAAATGTCAAGAAGAGTTAGCCTTGGATTTATTTTGTGCAGATTATGGAAAGCAAGAAACAAGAAAATTCTTTGAAGGTTTTATTGTCAATGCTGAAGGGAGGAATTAAAAGAACCTTAAAGGAATTTATCAAAGCTCAGATCAAGGAAGAAGGAAAAAAAGGCATTATGACTCTGGAAAAGAGATTGAAGGACGAAGCACAAAAGACCATAGTAGCCCTTCTTGCACATGTGACCCCGTAGAGAAAACTGGGTTAAACTAAATTTTGAAGGGTTGGCTAAAGAAAGCCAGGCCTACTGGAAAGACAGGAGTAATCCAGGATAGGGTAATAGAAATTAAAAGTTCTATATAAATTCATAGGGAAATATACTAAAAGCACAGCCAAGAGGTTGTGCTCGTGGACGGGATAATATTATGCGGTAAGATTGGATGCCAAAACATAGGAGTGGAAGAAGATTCCAAAATCATCATTGACCTACTCCTGAACAAGAGTAGGGATTGCTCTTGGTATCTTCAAAACAAAGTCCACTGGCTTAGACATGTAAAAGGTATATGACTTTTATGCACAATATCAGAGAAGGAAACAGAGTAATTGACTGGTTAGCCAGCATGGCTGTTGACAAGTAAGAAGAAGTTATGATTACTGAAATTATGAAAGATGTCGAAAAAGAAAGGGGTCGAAAGGATGCTCCTATGGTAATAGCTAAGTTTTATTTCCTAAGGTGGCCCTTAATAGCTAGGTTTTATTTGCCAAAGTGCATGACCCTTGACAGCTAGGTTTATTTCCCAACGTACGCCCCCCCTGCCATATTCCCCTCAACCTTCAGACCACATAGCATGGCAGCACAACAAATATCAGGAGGGATAATTCTCCAGGTTCATTCTTCCACCAACAATCAGTAGTTGTAGAAAACAAGCAAAAGGTCAATGCAGTTTAGTGAGTCAAGCAGAAGATGAGGAAGAAGGTTGTCACCACCTTCCATCACCTTGGATCAGCTGAAGGAGGAGAATTGTATAATGTATCATGATTCCCAATATTAGGCCACATTTGGAAGCAGTTGAGCATTTAACAGGAGAAATAAAATACCCCATACCATAGAAGACAGTTTGGATGCCATGAAAGAGAAAATGCAGCAGGTGTATTAATTCTGCAGAATTGAGAACTGGAGTTGGAGATTTTGTTGAGAGCAGTCAAAGAGTATGAAGAATTGTCAGCTCAACAAATGTCTGATGTAACTCAAGGGTAACAGATAAAATATTGCTCCTTAGCCGACACCTCAAAAGAATCAAAATAGACCGAGGAATGAATGGAACCTGAGCATCAGGTAAATCCATGGAGATGTTAGTGGTATAAAATTTATTATCCTCAATTAAGGCAACAGCATCCCAAACTCCATTCATGGGCGACAGCAAGTAGAGAGGCTTCAAACAGCTAATCCACACCTCCCTAGCAAGCCTTCAAGAAGCTAATCCACAACTCCCTAGCGATCTTTGAAATTCCAGATAAGCTCACATGGTGGGATTTGTTGAATTTTAGCATTAGCATGAATACTTTAAAAAATTTGCAGACTATCAGATAACAAATGACAAGTGCAGTAAGAACATCAACACATCAAAACACTGAACACGAGTTTTTCACTGGGGAAACCTTTAAAGGACAAAAACCCCAAAAAGCATTAGTAATTCATCTCTGAAAATGAGATGACTGAGTTTTTCAAAAATTCCCAAACCCTACTGGGTTTGATCACAGATAAAATTCACAAAAGAATTTTAACAGAAAAACAAATTAGGGCTTTTCTTGCCTAATTCATCTAGCTACCCAAAAGTAGCTTACCAAGCCTGTTTTCCTACCGCCCCAAAAATCTGTCAGGTTGCCCGAACTACTTCTCTGCTGCCCGAGATCCTATATGCCTGCCCGAACCTGCTGCTAGCCTGCCCGGAGTCCTGTGTGCCTGCCAAGACCTGCTCGTGTTGTGTTTGGCCTGCCCGAATGTGTTGTTGCTCTACCCGAGCCCTGTCGGGCTAGTCTGCTGCTGCCCGAAGGTTAGCCCGAGGCCTGTTAAGGCCTGCTATGGGTACTAGCAGGCTGCCCGGAAACTGTTGGGTCCTGCTGTGAGTACCCGGAAGCCCTAGCAGGAAGCCTCGAGGGTACTAGGGCCTGCCCGAGGTGCTTGCAGAGGGGCCAATCCTTATAGGAGGTTTCCCGTGTGAGAGAGGGGAAGTCATGAGGTGTTTGCAGCCTACCCATGAAGAATACGGCCCTGCCTGAGCCAATCTGGGACTGCCCGTGAAGATATCAGTGCTGCCCGTGAGGAGTAAGCATGACACTGCCCGTGAAATGAAGCAACCATGAGGAGGAAAGGAGTCAAGGACTTAAGGTTAAACCCTAGCTACTGCAAAAGTGATGAAACCCTAGTTTAGGGTTGATCAAAAAACAAGCGTGGATGCCCTAGCTAGACTCATCCATGCTAGGGCATAAACACAAAACTTCCTTCTCTTCAATAACCAACGAATTCTTCTGTTGGAGCAGTTGCAAGTGCAAAAGCAAGTGTATGGGTGTAATAATGAAATGGATTGATCTTCTTCTATAGCCTTTGAGTCACATGTAAGTGGACCAAAACTCAAAAGAACAAAATAATATTCTTTTATTCCTTTATTACTTTGACTTTTACCTTTAGTGGTACTAAAGGTCTTTTTGCACTTTCACTTTGACTCCTTAGTGGTACTAAGGGTCCTTATGTATTTTAGACTTTTACTTTAGCCTTCTTCAAGTCCCTTGTGGTCAAAACAAGTGGTCAAGGTGGTCCTTCATCCCCGCTCAAAGTACATCATCATACACAGGGAGAATTACTATTGCTTTTATCTCACACTCTGTGTGACACCAAGATCGGATACTAAGGTGTCTTAACCAAGGGTAGCTAAGCCTTGGAGAAGATCACAAAGCCCATTGATCGAGGGTTAGAGTGTCACACATGCCCAGACCCAGTCTGGGGCTTATAGTGTTATCCTGGTAACAGACCAGGTGCCTCAACCATAGGCTGCATAATTTGACACAAGGTCAAATACTTGGTAACAGACCAAGCGCCTCCATTCTCCCGGAGAATGGCCCTCAGCCCTGGGTTGAGTCCCTAGTCCTGGACTAGGTTAAATTCCTGGTAACTAACCAAGTGTCTCCATTCAAAGAATGGCCACTCGGCTCTAGATCGAGTCCCCCAGTGCTAGACTGGTTCCACATCATGGTCCTGGACCAGATGTCTCCATTCAACAGAATGGTCACTCAACTTAAGGTTGAGTCCCCCAGTGCTAGACTCGTTCCATATCCTGGTCCCGAACCAGATATCCCCATTCAACAGAATGGTCACTCAACTCAAGGTTGAGTCCCCCAGTGCTGGACTGGTTCCACATCCTGGTCCCGAACCATATGTCTCCATTCTCCTAAGAGAATGGCTCTCGATGCTGCTCAAAAAAATCAACAAGATTGTCAGTCTCTGTTAGTTTGGTTATGATTATTTAGTGAGTTTAGATAAGCTAATCCGACATTTTTTGTAACAATAAGTATAGATTTTGGATATCAGTACACATGGGTTTGTTATGGTTTTCATGGCTTTCTAAAGGCACCTAAAACCTCAGAATTTGGATATTTTGTACCGAAAAAAGTGAGGTGCTCTACACTGTACAGTCAAAGTGTGGTGGGGGGGACGTTAGTTACTTCGTGTGTGTGAGTTACACTCCTACTGACATTAGTAAAGGCCACAAACACCAGTATAGATCCATCTAAACGCCAGATCTATTAGGCACCAAGAGGTTCTAATATCAAGAGTTTTTAATCCCTCTTGGTGCTTAATAGATACATGTTAAGAGGATCTAAGCTAATGTAATTGCTACTTCATTTGGTTCAGTAATACAAATGTCTTTTTGCTAGCATAAAAAGGTACTATGGAGACCACAATGATGGACCAAATCCCACAATTACAATCTCATCAAAGACAGTAAATAAATAAGCACAAGAGAAATGTGACATGTAATATTTGAATTAATGATTCAGACGACTGGGATGGCGAATCTCAACAGGCAATCTAAGATGATTGAGTGATAGGAGGAAAACGAGAAATTAAAAAACAGAAACTCATATCTTCTGGAATCTGACTTGATTGGTACAAACACAATGAAGCCTTGAATATAACTTAACATCTACAGATTCTACACATAAAAATACCCATATTCAGGTACAGAATGCTTACTCTAATCATGGACGGATGCTTGCATAATGTGTATATCTATCCATTAGCCTTTTTTCCCACTATTCTTTCCTCAAAAATGGTTCTGACAATAGATACATGCTTTCCGGGTTCACAGACTGCACATCAGGCTGTCCATTGACCCGAACCCTGGATATGCACATCTTGTCTACTACTACACTATTTTGTCTGGTGGCCTGAGATACATTATTGGCTCTCCCCCTCTGATGTTTACTTGAAAGAAGCTTAGCAATCTGCAACTGAGTGTCCATAATAATCTGAGTTTTTTTAAGTTCTAATTCTGCTTGTCTAGTCTCAGCCTCCGCTCTCAAGCGTTCCGTGTCTTGGTACATTTCCATCTTGGCTTGCTCCAGCTTCAAGATCGAATCAGCAAACGACCTTATGTTCATGGAAACATCATGTTGAATAAGCTTATGGAGCTTAGCTTTGCTTGCATTGTTCTCAGATTCATCAATCTTTAGTACAGGACAAGGGCTTCTGTCACTCTCCGGGGCAGCAGCACCACCACTTCCGTTATCATCTTGCCCAGTTACAAAATACTGTTGGATATGGAAGTTATGTTCTCTCTCAAAATATTGCTGGAGAATGTGAAGACTTTGACCTAATTTTCCCATTGGAGATTGATTGCTGAAAAACTCAGAAATCTTTGCCTCAGTGACTTCCTTGCTATCATTTTGACAATCACCTTCATTCACTCCAGATTGGCACCCCGCATCCATGCCGCCGGGAATTCCAGCTTTACATAGGGGTGACCAGTCGGAGCAATTTCTGCTGTTACTGTCACTCGCTGTAGCTTCAGAACGATGCTTCTTAATTTTTTTCTTGCACTGAGTTGGGCTTTTAACACATTTCATCCTATCGTTGCGATTTGTGACGCCATATGAATCTAAAAGATCATGTATGGCACCATTCTTACAACTTTCGTAATCGTATTTTACTTTTTTATAACGTTTGTTGTTTTTAGCTGTAACCACGTTTGGAAGGAGATCGTGACTGTTTCCATGGTCCATATATGCGAAACTTGCCATCAACCATCAACCCTAACTGCAAATTCAAGAGCCAACTAACATTCCCCAGAACCCTAGGCCTAACAAACCCTAAACTTCAAATTACGAGCTGTTAAAAAATCCAAGTTTCAATATTAAGGCCTCGTCAACATGCATATCAACGGAAACTCTAACCCAAATAATTCCAGGTCATTAAAAGGTGGTCATGGCTGTTACAATCATTTGTGCAAAACTTCCCATCAACCGGAAATCCCAGTCGCGACTTCAAGGGCTTATCAACACAGCCGCGGCCAAACCCTTAGCTTCCTTAAAACTAAGGAACAAAACCCTAAGCTGTAAATCCCAAGTATTACAAGAACCTTACCAATTATTAGCGTCGACGTTGGTTCCTGCTACTGCTGCCAGAATGTAGTTTATTTTGCTCGTAGTAGTTTGCCTTGAGCAAAATAGACCAGTGATGAACTGGGTTTTGGGCTGTTGGAAAACTGCCGTCTGTGTATAGATTTATAGAGAAAATTGAACAGATTCAGCATTTGACAGACAATGCATAGCCATGCTTTCGAATCCAACTTAAGCTTTGTTATCAATCTGATTCTAGCATTTTTCTTTGTACGGACGGATTCTGTCAATAATAAAGCAAGTCGGCCTTTGTAAAAATCACGGAAAGATTCTGTCAATACTAAAGCAAGTCGGCCTTGGTAAAAATCGCCATAGTAGTATGTCTCTGTCGCCAGTGTCTGAGACAGTTGTAAAGTGGATAAAGTTTATTTCAAAATCGTATTGTGCGGCGGCGTCAACCGGTTTTCTATCCCATTGTTATGTCTCCCACCTGGACATCTATAGATGGCCCGGCTCTATTAATTTGGCTGTGGCAATTTTGAAATTTAAAAAATGCTAACTTTAAAAGATTTAAAAATAAATTTAATTATTTAATTTTTTAATTTGTTTCCACTGGAGACATATATATATATGACTCAGCACTAATAATTTGACTTTGGCCATTTTGAAATTTAAAAAAATGTTCATGTTTATCTTTAAAAGATTTAAAAATAAATTAAATTAATTAATTTTTTAATTTTATGATTGGTTGATGGTCAGGTGACGTAAGCTCTTGATTGGCATCCTCATGCGTAGGCGGCAGAGGTGACAAAAGTCGCCATTAACGCGCATTGAGTGTCCTCGTTGTTGGTGCTGAGGGTGCACGGAACCAGATATCAGTCTCATTTAAACCAGATTTCACCGTGATTTAATTTTTGGCTAGCAGCACCAAGCATGGTTCAGTGCATCTTCGAACCACATCTTCTTTAAATCCATGTTTCGGTACAACATCATTCAAGAAAGGACATGCTCACATGGCCATGTTCCACGTATATGATGTATGATGGGTAGCCAACAATCAGACCTCTGGTCAAGACCGGTTTGAAATTGTCCAAACCTAAAGGTTTAAAAGGCCTCTATTACGGCGGTATGGTGGAGTCTCTAAAGCTGTATTAATTTTCGATTGCTCCATTAATTGATTACATGGTCGTAATGGGTATTATGGATTTTGCGCACTAAATTAATTTAGTGCAGGGCTGTAATGGGTATTATGGACGATCGTATCAACGACGGCGTGGACAGTGGGGGTTGGATTTCATAAAAACTATTGTGGTGTTTAATTTGCTATTTCAACTATGCCGATTCATTGTCATGTCTGTTCATAAACTCTTAGCTCTCGCTTCTTGGTTTCCAGTCATCGATGTTCGCTGCTACAATGATCTCTTTACACAGTGCTTTACACTGGTAAGAGCTCTGAGGCGACTTTCTGAATAATTTACGCCGTTGTATTCGTTTGTAGCTGGATTGTAAATTCATTGAAGAAGTCTGCTATTCAAGGACTGGATTTCGAATTGTCTTGTAGGATTTTTATTGAAAATTGGCGTCTTCTATTGTGCATTGCGTTTTTTGGAATGATGTTTGATCTGGGTTTGGATATGTCAGCTTCTTGGAGCTTTATCTGTGTTCGGTTTGAATATCTTAATTTGTAGGAGATTTATCTGGGCTGGGTTTGAACTATTTAGCGTAATGGATGTATATTTGAGATGGGTTTGGATTATTTCTCAGCTTGGAGTTTTATTTTAGTGGAGTTACAGCAGCTGCAGGTGGTATCTACAAGCCATCCATTCTATTTTTTTTAAGTCCAATGGAAAATCATTTTCGATTTCTTTGTTGGTTGATGGGTTATGCCATTTGGGTCTCTTGGAGAACTTCTCCGTGTGATTCATTTTCCTTATAGATTTTCCTGGGTTTGTTGAAAATAGTCGCTGAATAGATATAAATTTTCTTCAAGACTTTAATATGCAATAGAACAATTTTGGTCCAGTTTGATTGGTTGAGGGTATGTTGGAATGTGGTTAAAAATTGGGTCTCCTTCGGAGTCTAAGAAAAGCGAGTTTGCGAGCTTGAAAGAAGAAGAACTGCCCCTGATTTCAAATGTGCCTCCTTCTCAATCTACGTTTGATCGATCTAGATGTGATGATGGTGTTGCTGCGTTTAAATTGGGTGAATGCTGCATCTGCCAAGAGGAAGACGAGGAGAATAGCATGGAAAGCCCATGTGCCTGCAGTGGCAGTTTGAAGATATGCTTTTCATATTTAGGGTTATTTCCTGTTTCTATTTTTTCTCAAGTTTTTGTGTTTTGTGTTATCCTATAGTGGTTGTGAGGGTTATCTCTTGGATTCTTTGTTTGATTTCTTATTGAGATGATAAGAGTTTTGCTTAAATGGGTTTCCATACATGGCATCTTAAATGGATGTTTTTAGTTATGTCTTGAAATAGTCTAATGTCTGATTTCTCTATGGGACCAAATATTCTATTTCATGATCAATAGAAATGAGGCATCATCTCTCAATTATCCCTTTTATGTAATAAGACAACATTTTGTTGCATTAATCTTGCAGATTTTCTGTGTCTTTCAGTGCAAAAAATAACGGGGGGAAAGTGCTTGGCATTTATTCCACCGTGATGGAGGCTGTCTTTACCATACATTATTTAATGTTCCTATTTGAGGAAGCTCTTCCTAAATAAAATTTGGGGGAGGGGGTGCTCAGGATCTATTTTAACCATGATGTAGGCTCTTCTTTATCCGCACTTTAGTTGATGTTCCTATTTGATAAAGTTCTGCCTATATAACATTTGTTCAGGCTCTATTAAGGATTTTATGTTGGTTTTTACATTTTAGTTTTGATTTTATATGTAGTTTGTGTATCACCTTTTTTCATTGTAAGTACTTGTTTTAAGAATATTTTCATCTTGTCAATCTATATTTCTTTGATATATGACTTGTAAAACGTATCTGTAGTGGATAATGCTTTTTTAGCCTCTAAAGTGGTGTTATATATTAATTTGAACTATAGACTATTGATTGGTTGGACCTCCATTTTTTTATTAGATGAAGGATTGAACAATAAAAATAAATAAATAAAATATGTTATTTTATTTACTATGGTTTGTTGGTTTGTTTGCTATTATTATTAATCAATCGTGCAACCTACCTATGAGAGCAAAGGTAAGATATGACAGAGATGGCAATTGATGGGCCATTTCTGAGTCTTGTTGTGAATGCAAGTGCCAAGATTGTTGAGACAGATGAGAATTTCATTTGTTCTACTTTAGATTGGTGGCCTCCTAAAAATGTGATTATGGTAGATGCGGTTGGGTTGACGCCTCCCTTCCCACTTTAGTTAGGCATTGCCTTTGCCATTGATTTTTTTTTAAACAAATTGTTGCACAAGATTTCCTCATGTCCACTTTCTCAAACTGCCTATATTACATAATTTTATATTTCATAAGAGGATTATATATATTACATAATGTTGATATTATAGACAAAAGATTAGACTGCCATTTAATTGAGGAGTAGGCTTTAGTTTTTGGCTATGGAATTCCATTGGCAATTATTATAATGTATATGCCTTTGATCTAGAAACTCTAGAAACCACTAAACTGCTCTTGAATTCAAAAATATTGCTGGATTATTTCATAGGTCTGAAACATTTATGTTATCAAAAATACTTTTTTTCAGCTCATGGAAATGTTTTCCGAGATTTATAGTAGAAATGGTTATCAGTGGGGCTTGCTTGGTCTGTAAAGTGGGGGGGTTATTACCCCCCCTCCAACATTTTATTTCCTCGACTGATATGCTTACCCCTTACTCCTGATGGACCGTCTCTCTGCATAACTCCTTATGGACTGTCTCATAAGCAGGCCAACATATGTGCGTGAGGCCTGGGCAGATTTGGTGGAATAGATTCTCCAAAGTCTTTGCTACTTAGACAAAGGGTCGCTTACATAGAATGTGAGATGCTTGTGATAATTGTAATATCTCATAAAGGACATTGATTGCTTGCTTGTGTTGACTAGAAGCTCCTACTTTCTCAGTTTCTGATCGCACATCTTAATTGTGACAATGATCTTGGTGAAAAGTCTTTTTATATGTTCTAGGGATTGGTGATTAACATCGTAAATGTGACGATTTTCCAAGTTTGATTTTTGAGGGTTATAATAGTTTAACACCTTATTCCTGATGAGGATCTAGGTTAAATATTCAATTTTTAAATTTATGTTGTCTGTTTAAGGACAGTGGCTTGGCACCTTTGTTCTGTAATGTTAGTTTTATGTTTGTGACACCTTATTTTGAATACTTCGTTTTGTTACAATCATATTGAACATTCATGTTTGATTTGTATCGTCAAGTATTTCATTAGGAATCGGAGGAAATGATTTCCATCTTCTTATCATTATCCTCAAGCCCATATTAAGAATTTACAAGGGTTCAGAGTAAAATCCCTTTCATTGTTGCAAGCCATTGATCTAGAGTAGTGGTTTTGGGCCTTTTTAGCAAGTTATCATCTCTATCTTCATTCTATAGGTAAAGTAGGAGAGGAAATGAGCACACCCTTCTGCACTTCCTTGCAAAGAAGTTGTTGAGAAGGGGCGTAGCATCACTGTATACAAAGTGGGGCTGATGTCTTGTTTCAGGTAGAGCCTTTAGTTACATAACTTTCTTAATAGTGGCAATTCAAAGAAAATATACCAATCATTCCAATAAGTTTCTAGCCCTAAAGGGAAACTTCACATGCATAAACCAGATCTGAAAATTCTTCACTTTGTTCTGTTACAATCCTATTGAACATTCATGTTTGATTTGTATCGTCAAGTATTTCATTGGGAATCGAAGGCAATGATTTCCATCTTCTTGTCATTATCCTCAAGCCCATGTTAAGAATTTGCAAGGGTTCAAAGTAAAATGCCTTTCATTGTTGCAAGCCATTGATCTAGAGTAGTGGTTTTGGGCCTTTTTAGCAACCTATCATCTCTATCTTCATTCTATAGGTAAAGTAGGAGAGGAAAGGAGGACACCCTTCAGCACTTCCTTGCAAAGAAGTTGTTGAGAAGGGGCGTAGCATCACTGTATACAAAGTGGGGTTCATGTCTTGTTTTAGGTAGAGCCTTTGGTTGCATAGCTTTCTTAACAGTGGCAATTCAAAGAAAATATACCAATCATTCCAATAAGTTTCCAGCCCTAGAGGGCAACTTCACATGCATAAACCAAATCTGAAAATTCTTCTTATACAACAGATATAACAACAAACACAATAGCAATAGATTGATGTGATATTGTCTTCAATGTTAGTGTTAGGTCCCTTGACAATTTTTTTGTAATGTATGTCAAATCAGCAACACAATCAAGAGCTGGAAATAACCATCCGAAGAAGATAAAATGCTGAAATCAAATCTGTAATATACAAAATATGTGGATAGTTAGAAATCTCATATATATATGCCCAATGAATGACATACATACATACCACAGACTCCTCTCAAGACTAGGACAAAATTAAAGCACCCAAGATACCCTAGCTAGGGTTAAACAACAAACCTTAGCTCCTTCAAGTGCAAGAATCCCTCCAACACTATCTCTAAGAAAAGAAGTTGTCTTTGTCTTCTTCCATAAATACATCCAGGGTTTCCAAACTCTAATCTGTAGCCTCCAAAGTATGGAATCCTAACCCTAGAATCCAAGATGTTTCAAGAGACCAGGAAACCCAACCGCCCAAGAGAGAGATCAAATGTACAAAGAAGAATCTCAAAAGAGAGAAATCGTCCATCCCCTCCTCATATGCTGCACTAGGGTTTCCTTATGAACCCTAGTGCATCACTAAGAGAGCAGTCCAAAGAAGAGATACAAATGAGTGTGTTATGTGATGTGTTGTTTGTAAGGACTCCCTGATTCCTTATATCTTAATACTTACCTTGTGTAGCTAAACATAAGTAAGCCACACACAAGTGAAGTGCTCCACTCCTAGAGTAAAAGTGTCAAGCTTCAGTGATGATGTTGTGCACAATAGTGACTGAAGGTGATGTATCTATGCAAGGAAAGTCCACAACACTCCATCTCGAGCCTCTGTGGACTCCATCCATCTTCCAAATCCAAGTACTCCACTTGGGAAATTATCCCCTGCAAGAATATTGTCAAAGATCATGCATGCCCAAGACATCTCCAACCCTTCGAACATGAAACCAACTTGCCACATGCCATCTAGGGCTTGTAGCCCTCCTCCACAATGTACAATGCTCCTCATATCTTATAGGGCATTCTCCCACCAATTGAGTCCTCCATGAGACCATCATGCAAGGCGTCCACCATCTAAGCGATCTCCAATGCCCTAGGGAAGAACATTGGGCTAGTGAACATCTGAGGTCTATCATCCATTGAGCAAGCTATCACATGTGTGCTTATCCATCACAGACCATCTCTCATTCTACAATCCATCTTAAACAATCAAACGGATGAACATACACCATTTACTTCAAATATCCTAAAGCACCCCAAACATGTTGAAATCACTTTAAGAGTAGCTCGAAAGTCTAACATTGGGGATCATGGGCGTTGGCTGAGGCCATCATGAGGTAGTCAAGGATTTTGTGGTTTGAACTTTGGCAATGGAAGCATGTGTTTGGCAAGTGAATCTACCCAAATGATTGTTTCATCATCCTATCCTTCTATTTGAAATTTCTTGGAATTGACACTTCAATACAAAGTAGAAATTTCACCTTCTTCCTAGAAGGTTTTACAGATGTTAGCCCTAGAATTTTTAGCCTTAGGCTACTGTAAATTAAAGTATAAAACAACAAAACGATCACAATAATTTACTTGAAACAACCCGCACACTTCATGGCAATTCAAGGAGAAAAGATACTAAATAATGGTATAAGGTTCAAGTCCTTCTAGGGAAACTCATTGGCCAATAACCAGATCTGAAAATATACTTATACAACATTAATTACAACAACACAACAGTAAACTCATCCCCTTCCATTCTTCATTAAATGTCAAAACGATTAACAATTTGCCCCTTTACTTATGTTAAATCAACAAGACATAAACAACTGTAAATAGCAATGCATAAAGGACATATATGGCTAAAATTCATATACAGAAATTGCACAACATATTGATAGCTGGAAACTTCATATATAAACTCAAGATGAAGTAGAAGTACATACCATAGCTTTCCCTCAAGGTTAATACAAAAACTCCAACTATCCAAAAAGCTCTAGCTAGGGTAAATCATCAAACCCTAGCTCAACCAAGAAAACCCAAGTGTAAGAATCTCTCCAACACAATCTCCAAGCCAAGACATCCAACTCTTTTCTTCACCAATCCATCTTAGGGCTTTATAACAAAACCCTAATCTCCTATCTTCAAGCGTGAAATCCTAACCCTAGACATCCAAGATTCTCTAAGAAAGTCTAGCGTCTCAAGAGAGAGAGTGATAGCAAGTACAAGTGAAGATCCAAGAGAGAGATACAGCCAAGATCATCTCCAGCTTTTCCTTAAGAGAAAACTCTTGTCACAAGAACAAACTCCACATCAAGATGTCCCCTTTAGACTTCATAACTCCTCCTAGGGCTCATGAGGAAACCCCAATGACTTCTTCCAAGAAGATAAGTACAAAGAGAAGAGTACAAATGATGATATGAATGGAAACTCTGTCCTTCCTCTATTTGTATGAGAGGTAAGAGAGGGCAACACAACTATGTGGTAAAATCCCCTATGAACAACTTATATGAGTCCTTGTAGGACAACGCTAGTGAGACATCCACTCTACAGTATTTATCATGCTCCAAGGTGATGTTGTACACAATAAGGGATCCAAGATGATGTAGCTACATAAGGTAAGTATTAAGATATAAGGATGCATACATAATAAAATCACTTAAGGGACTTTAGGTTAAATGTTAGGCTTTTACATATTAGGGTTGGGGTTTTGGTTACTAAGACTCTTTATAAGAGCAAGCACCCTCAATGTAACATTGTGTTGTCTCATAATAATATAGTGTTGAGTGATAATGAGCTCCCATGGATTTGATGACGTAACCCTATTTAGGCTTTCTTGTTTATTGGTTCTCGAAATAAGGAATTAGAGCAAAAGATTAAAGGTTGAGAATGTCAAGCCAAGAGGCGAAATCGTGTTCCAACTACCGTAAGGAAAAATTATAGCAATAATCGCTAGCCACCGAGAAGTTGGTAGTCACCACAAAGTTTAAAACGGTCACATGATTTCTTTTTTTAGATGCTCATTGCTATTATAATTGTCGCTTCAATTTGTTGTCTAGAACCGCCTCCCCTATTGAGAGAACCACTGCCACCATTGAGGCGCATACGTTGCTCACACACTCATCAATGAATCTTGATCATGGTTGTCACTCTCATCCTTGCTGCCCTTCGCTAGTAATTCTAGGATTGAGATGTCCCCCTTATCACTTTTATTCATGTCTTCCAATTTTCAAGATGCCAAGTTATCCAAAATTAGATGTGGTTACTTGTCTCAACTGTCAACATGGCAACCATTTCTGCCATCCATCTATAGATCAAGCATCCCCTTATACGATGTTAGATTTTTACAATGTTCCCTTGGCCTTTTCCATTTGGTCTTGTCTTAGGTTAATTAAGAATGCGTGGCCTCCTTTCATATGACCCCTCATCTTCCAATCCCTGCCTTATTGGGAAAGTGGTCTTGTCTTGGTGGCCCACCAAACTACTTAACTCAATAGGCTTTACTTCCACTTTTTTATCTTGATTTTGGACTTGGAATGCACAAATGAACATAATGATGAAATCATCAATATAGCTTAAGAATTGAGGATAGAGTGATTGCTAAGCATAACAAATTTTTACCCCCTTCATTTCTAGTAGAGCCTTTCAATTTTAGCAATGTAGCATGTAAAGTGAAGCTTCATGCTAAACATAAATCATGTTCTATAAACACGATATGTTGATTGATGGTCAACATAGGTCATATTCTATGAGCTTGGTGATTGATTTCTTGAGTCTTGTAGCTCAAATCAGGATTTCTCTGTTCATGGCATCGGCTTAAAACATGACACTTGTTCACAAACCTGGTTTAGTGTTCTAGTTAAAGATCTGTGCCCAGTTTTTCATATTAGAAAAATTGTTTTTTTTTGCATCTGTGCAGATTACTGGCTCCTGCTGATTGGTAGTTTCCCTTCCAAGAAACAAATAAATAAATAAAACAATGGCTGTTTTAGATAAAAAAAACATTTCTAATTCCAGATATTGAATGGCATCGCTACACCCACAAATTCAGCTAGGTGTCTAAGACAAACACATGATGCACCTATAGATGTCTAGGAAATCTAAAAAAAATAGCTAGTTATTGCAAGTACGATATTTATTACCTCCTTTATTTACATTTAAATCAATTGTCTACTATAGATAATCATAGGTGTCCACTATCTTCTTTGCCTTTTGCTATTTACATTTTTTTATTGCCTCTTCTTCACTCAAACATTTTCCAAATATTTTTTTAAATCCATCTTTCACACATAATTTGTAGGTGCAAGTTTTTTTTAACTTCTTCCTATTACAGTGGAGCAAAGCATGGACAAAGGGAAACAAAAGAGAAAACAACAAAATCCCTTTCTTTCTGCTCCAATTGTAAACAAATTCAATGCAACCACATATGCAAATTGCAATCCTTCGGACACAAATGGATTCACACTCAAAAAATTAGAATGGGAACAGATAGATTGGTGTTTGTCTCAATCACAGTTGTTTCGATTACAACATTTCCATTATAATGTTGGAGATTGTCTATTTGATGCATTGGCTGTTCTTTTGCATTTTCGATATACATCGATTGAGATAAGAGAACGCACAATTAATCATTTTCATGTTTGTTTGGAATGTGGTGATCTTGCTGCACTTGAATCATTACGAACAGACTTGGCAACTGACTACTTGCAAGACTTACGTATTTCAAGCGTTGATGAATATCTAGATCGTATGTCTGAAACTGCTTCCCAACCAAACGAAAAAAACCTTTATGGCCTTTGGGATGACATTTTTGTATCAAATGGTTTTCTAAATGGTTCAAAGTACCTGTCACTCTTTGGTCATTCACAAAGCAAATAACATACCTTCGTTTCAATACTGAAACAGCAGGCTATTGCTACAATCTATTGTTCCATGATCAGAGACCAGCAGCTGGCCACTTTGAGCCATTGATTTCATACAGGAGGCAACAAAACAATGGACATATATACCAATCATTTTTTCAAAACCTTGATGTAGACACATGCAAAAACAAGGAAGGCGAGATTTCCTCTTTCCAAACAATACTTTCTCAAGAAGGTTTAGAAATTGTTCCTCACTGCTGTAACTGCTGTAATTGTTCCTAAACATAAAAACTCGCGTTAAGTAGAGATTAGTTAAGTTATTTAACTTAATTTCCTTAACTGCTGTAACTTCTTCAACCTGTGAAACTACCTTATTTCACTCATATAAATAGAGGTAGGAGAGGCCATGAAGAGGACTTTGAATTTATGCATTGTTATGCTGGAGGAATCGGGACTCTCTTTGCCTACACCTTTGCCCTGGAGGTCTTCCCTTAGTGTTGCAGAGCTTGGAGGCTGAGTTCTTTGGAGAAGAGAAGCAGCAAAACCAGATCAAGGTTTCGTGAGGTGCCAAACTTGAAGAGAAGGTATACTTGTACTTGTTTTCGAGATTAATAAAGATGTGATGTCCTTCTTCTTCCCAAATCATTGTTCAATGTGTGATTGAATATCTATTTATGATCATATTATAATGTTATTCAGATCATTGTTTCATTTTCATTTGATTATCATTGTCTTATATGTGGTCATAATGGCTTGAGGAAGGTATAACTTGTTTTGCAGGTCTCTTGGAGTGAGAGGAGCAAGAAGAGGATTGAAGAAAAAGCTTGGACCAGCCTTCGGTTAGTCAGGTATGGACCTTTCTCATCTCTGAATCTTGTTTATATATACTTGCTGAACATTGTGCATCTCTCTTTCAACCCTAGAACGTTGATGGCCTCTTAAACCCTAGCCATAGGACATTTTCCTTTACAACAGAACTGGCGACTCTGCTAGGGATAGCCTTGTCTGTTTGGGGTTTCTCTTGATTCTTTTCAGTTTTTGCATTGTTTCAAGTCCTTTTTACCACTTAGGAACACCTTTCCAGTCTGATTACACACTTCCCCTGCCTTTTTTAGGTAGTTTTTGACCTTTTTTGGGATTTTTCTACCTATTCGCGATTTGTTGTTCTAGAAAGTCACAAATACAATCTTGTATTTGCGGGTTGCTTCATTGAACAGTCACGAGTCATTCGCGACCTGCCCTTATAGACAGTCGCGAATACTCCTGGAAGTGGGGATTTTTAAAGTTAAAGTTTGCTTGGTCTTTGCTTTGGGTAATCCTTGTTTCTGAGTGGATTTTATTTATAAATGCTATTTGGCATGTCTGGGTGCCTCTGTTGATCACAGTTTGTGCTTTTTTGGAAGCCCTTTGAGCCTTTTTGCTTGGATTGTTTACTGTCTGCATGCTGAAATATTTTGGCCGGTTTGGGTTGTAGGTTAAAGTGTCTTTGTTCATACCTGTGTTCAGGATCTTGGGCTCTATTTTTTCAGTCTGTCTTCTGACAGTGGCTGATTCTCACTTGCCTTTGTAAGCCTGCAGTGATTCTTGTCATTGCTTGCACCCAAGCTAGGGTTCCTAGCCTTCCTTAGTTGGTTGTCTTTTGGTTCTGTTAGCCTGTGTGTTTCAGTTCTTTGCTTTTATACAGTTTATTTGATTCAAGTTCGCTCAAGTCTAGTGTATCTTAGGTGCATGCTAGAGTTTTAGCCTTTTATAGCATTTGGTTTGTTCTTTGCTCTTCCCCCTTGCCTCCTTTGCTTGGTATTACTTTTGGCTTATGTTTTTGGTCAGCCTCTGTTCTTGACTTTGGTTTGATTTTCAGAAGCTTTTTGGTGTTGGTTCCCTTCTTCTTTTGTTGGTTAACTTCACCTTGCCAAAATAGTAGACTTGTCTTTTATGCAAGCCTTCCTTCCAAGTAGGGTTTATGCTGACTTTAGTTCAGTCTAGAGTTTGTTTGGTGGTTGCTTAGCAGAGTTCCT
>LPNX010471724.1:164815-274002 GCA_001517045.1 Pseudotsuga menziesii | reverse complement strand
TTCATAGGCTGATTTTTTCTTTTGCATTTATAAAAGAAAAATACAAAAACATATGTTTGCTTTATATGCATGTAGATTAGGTTTTTAGTCTAGATTGCATAACATATTGTTGTTTTTGGAAAAATATAAAAAGAATTTCGTTCTTTTTGGCTGTCAAGTTTCTATTTGGAAAAGAAATATAAAGAGAATAGCTATTTGCTTTTTTGCATTTCATTTCTCTTTGCTTAGTCATTTTGTTTCATTTTTTGAGTCAAAACACCACCAGTTTACCATTCCATTTCCTCTTGAGTAAGAAACAGCCATTTAAAATGAACGTATAATTTAAAATTTACTAGTAAGTTTTGTTTTTTAGGGGCCTTTCACCTACTAGCTTATGCTAGACTTGTGGGCTAGGAAGTGTAAACTTCCCACAAGTTATAAAACTCAGACGTAGTGGACCTATCACTAGGTAAATCCTTTTCTACATTGATTGCATCTAGGAAGCTCCTCTCAAACGGGAGTTAAGCACGAGGCCGCGTGGAGGCTTGGACAGAGGAGATAACCCTCCGAATCCTTGTCAAAATGTAATCCAGGACTTTTACGCATCTGGGGCTTCTGTCCTAGATAGAGTTTCGGGCTCAGCTACCCTGCCCATGCGTACGAGTTCAGCTGACGACTGTCCCCCCAGACTGTCAATTTAGTTAAGGTAGCCTCTAGTCTCTTTGACATCTAGGGTTCATACACAGGTACACCGAAAGGTTATTTCTGGTTGACCTTGGACGGGTTTGGAAGGTAACCCTTGTGGAAAAGTGTAGGAGGGTGGTGGGTGATTCCTCCGCTTGTGCCTGAGAACCACCTCAAGGACGCCAAGTAACCGTCTATCAGCTTTCTTCTGGAAAGTACATCTTATACCTGTTTGTCTGTTTGGGCTTTAGGAATTTTTAGTGAGTGCTATGTGGTTTGTCTGTACTTAGTGGGCCTTTAGGTGTCTGCTTTGTAATTTTGGTTGACCATCAACCTCAGACTTTGTCTCTTATTTTGAATCTATGGCTAACACCCCCTTGAACACCAACCAAGAGATCCCCATGATGGGAGCTCCTTGTCCTATTCCTCTCACAGGGAATGTTGGTGTTCCCTTGATGGCCACCTTGAATCTTCTGGGATTCACCCTAGGGCTACCGGTGTGGTTGTTTTCCACTCCAACTGTCCTGAATGCTCCTGATGCTTCTCAAGTAAGCACCTTATATCAAGGGCATCAAAACACTGTCTCCCCTTCACCTGTAGTTAGTTCTCCTCCTCCTTCTACCTCATGCGGTGAAAGTACTGATACTAGTAACCGGCAGTCTAAAAGGAGTAAAAGAAGGAGGAATAGGAAGAAAGCACATAAGCAAGGGGCACCCGTTCAACCTTTGCAAGTCAAGTTGAACCTCACCACCCAGCCTCGGTTGTTCAGGCTGGGGGCACCCATCCAACCTCTGCAGGTCATGTTGGATCTAGTCACTCAACCTCTGATGTTCACGTTGAGTGCACCCGTTCAACCTCTGGTTTTCAAGTTGAACCATCCTATCCAACCTCTGTTGTTCATGTTGTATCTATCCATCCAGCCTCTGATGATCAAGCTGGTGGGATCCTTCCAACTTTTTCAGGTCATGTCGGATCCTGTCACTCAACCTCTAGAGTTCAAGCTGAGTGCATCCGTTCAACCGCTGGTTTTCAAGTTGAACCTTCCCATCCAACCTCTGTTGTTCAAGTTGGATCCATTCATCCAGCCTCTGGTGTTCACGCTGGTGGGATCCTTCCAACCTTTCCAGGTCATGTCGGATCCTGTCACTCAGCCTCTGGTGTTCACGCTGAGTGCACTCGTTCAACCTCTGGTTTTCAAGTTGAACCTCCTCATCCAACCTCTATTGTTCAAGTTGGATCTGTTCACCCAGCCTCTGTTGCTCACGCTGGGGGCACACACTCAAATGCTGCAAAGCATGTTGATCCTAACCATTCAACCTCTGTTGGTCACGTTAATGGTGCCCGTCCAACCTCTACAATTCATGTTGGACCTAGTCTCTCAGCCTTTGCCAGGCACGCTGAGGGCAGTCTCTCAGCCTCTATACTTCATGCTGGAGACAATTCGTCAACCACTGCGAGTCATGTTGACACTGTTGACAAGTCTACCCGTTCAAAACACAAGCTCAAGTTTCCTTGTAAGCTTTGTGAAGGAGACCACCTTACTTATAAATGCCCTTCTATTGCGGAGGTGCGAAGAGTTTGGATCCATGGTCATCTCGTTTTTGAACATTATGGAGTCTCTCAACAACCAGCCTCTCTTAGTGAGGTTGGACCTAGTCACCCAGCCTCTGTTGTTCATGCTGGGGGCAAATTCTCATCCTCTGCAGGTCATGTTGAGAGCAAATAGTCAGCCACTGCTAGTCATGCCGATACCGTTGAGAAAACTGGTCGTTCGAAGCATCATCTTAAGTTCCCTTATGTGCTATGCAAGGGAGATCATCTTACTCATCTGTGCCCTGCTATCCCAGAGGTGCGAAGAGTGTGGTCCAAGACTCATGGATTTCATTCTTCTGAACACCCTATAGTTTCTCAACATCCTACTCAACCTTTGGTTGATCAAGTGGTCGAACAAATCTCAAATTTGGTCGATCCCACTCTTCTTTCGGAGAGTGCTCTTCATGTGATTGAACCAATGTCATCTTTGGTCAATCCCACTCTCCCTTCCGAGAGTGACTTTCACCAAGCGGTTGAATCGATCCCAGTATCGATCAATCCCACTCTTCCTTTGGAGAGTGAAGTGTCTACTAATCACATTTTCTTCACTGCCAGTTCAGATCTTACTGAACAAGGGGGCACTGAACTTGCTTCGGATCAACCCCCACCAAGCTCTCGGATTGCTTCCTTTGATTGGGATAGCCTAGTTGAGCCGCGCCTTCCTTCCCATGCAACTTTCCAGATAAAGGTCAAAGTTGAACCCTATATAATTGCTCGTTGCATTGTTGATGAAGGAGCCTCAGTTAGTATTTTGTCTGCTCGTGCTTGGCGAGGTATGGGATCTCCCAGCCTTGTGTCGACTGCTAGTCAGTTACTGGTGTTTGATAGAAGAACTTGTTTAGCCTTGGGAATTCTTGCTCAAACACCTGTTACTTTGGGTGGGAAGACCGTCTTTGTTGACTTCATGGTGATAGAAGACCCCTTGGATTTCATTATGCTCCTTGGACGTGATTATGTCTATGCCATGCAAGCGGTGGTGTCAACATTTTTTCGTGTGATGTACTTTAATCATGGCGAAGAAATTGTCACTATCGATCAGTTGGATTTTCTCGATCTGTCTCCTGACCCAACTGGAGACCAAGTCTTTCCTTTATTGATTCCCAGTGTTTCTGTAGACACTACCCCACCATAGGTGAACTATGTGGCTTCTTGTCCTTTGTGTTCAATTGCTACTGAGAGGCAGCCTCTGTTTTCATGCTTACCTTCTCGGGACTTGGTCCCAGCAGTTGATCGGGTGAGTCATCCTATACAGATTGTAGAGCCTTCTCTCCACTCTGTCCATCCATTTGAAAGTTCGGATATGTATCCTATCTCGGATGATTTCCTCCCTTCGGATGATTTCCTCCCTTCGGATGAAGTCTTCCCGGAGTCTTTGATACAGTCTGACCTTCTTTTTCAGTTGTGATTAAGTCTAACCCTGATTTGTTTAGTAAGCCTTCCTTTTTTCTTATGTTGGTTTTTGTTGAGTCTTTTGATTCTCCATTTGAAAAGCAAGTCAGTGATCCTGATGAGTTCGATTTTTTCTTATGAATTTCTCAGCTCCTGTGATTTTGAGTTTGTTCCTGCAGACTCTATCCCCCTTGTTGATTTTCGCTTCTCTTCTGAGGTTGATCTTATTGATTATAAACCCTCGAGCCTTGGCCCTATAGAATCTTCTTTGGTTGGTTTTGCCTTGACTTTTCCATTTGTAGAAGATAGCAAAGTCACAAGTGTTTCTGCCAAAGTGACCCGCATCGGATCGTTTCTTCTGATGTTGTTATTTCTTGGAGACAGGATTATTAGTTGGATTCACAACTGTTTATGGGCCTCACTTTGTTGTTCAAGCTGTAATTGCATTTGCATATGCCTTGCTCGCGCTTATGAGCCTGATGCCAGCTTCCACGCTTTTAGCTCGTTGTATAAGCCCTCATCTTTGTTCTCATCACCGCTCAGCCTTGTATCATTTTTCCTTTGCAACTTGACACCCTTTACCCCGAGGAGACGTTCCCCGAGTGTCCTTATCTTGCTCGCTTTCCTTGCATTATGCATAGGTTTGTTCCTTGCGCTTGGAACTAGTTCCGCCTGTCTATGACACTTGTCTCCTCGCATTTAGAGCATTCTTTCTGCTCTCCTTCGAGTTCGTTAAAAACAGTAAGGAGGCCACAAGTTGATTTTTCCGGACTCGTTAAAACTTCACGGGAAAGATTATGAGTTTATTTAGGCCCAAGTCTGACTCCTCAAAATAGACTTGACTGCCGAGTAAACTTGTCCGTTCAGGCTCGTTAAGAATATGTGAACGGGCATCCACATTGGTGGTAGGTTATCTCTTTCTCGGACCATGTGGAATAATACGAGAAAGGATCCCTCTCTTTTCTTTTTGAATTGAGAAGAGTATTCTCAGGCATAGGTTTATCGCTTTTCCGGACCGGAGGGACTAAATTTACGGAAAAGGAACTCCCGGTATGAGCTTAGTTTTCTCTTTTTCGTGCTCTAGACCAAAACATGAAAAAGATTTTGAGTGTACTTTATGTCTTTGTCATGCTCGTTAAACCCTAAAGAACAAAGCATCGAGTTTATTGTTGTAAGCTCCATTTCTTGTAATCAAATGGATCTTTCTGAGTGATCTTGCCTTCCTTCACACTCGTAAAACTCAGGCTATATGCTGCTTTTGAAGGAGCGTTGGGTAGGTGGTAATTTAACCTTTTTTGGACCTTCCTGACTAAATACAAAAAAGGTGCACCTTTTCTTCTTCGGAAGTTAAGATAGTTCTTCTGTTGTTTGTTTTATACTTTTTCGGCCTCAGGAGACTAAATTGTACGAAAAAGGACCCCCCTGGAGTCTTCTTTGGAGTTTTCAGACTCTCTAAACTATGAAAACACCGTCGAGCATGTACTAGTTTGGGCTCGTAAAATCCACGAATCAGTGTCCTATCAAGCATTCTTCTTTCTTTTCTTCGAGCTTGTCAAAAAATGAAGATGGTCCCGAGTTTGCTTTCTTAGACTCGTTAAACCTTTACAAGAAAGGAGGGAAGGGGAAGGTTTATTTCCATGTTTTTTACATCATGGCAACAAGTCTTGTTTCCTTGAACAAAGCACCAGTTTTGAGTCTCTCAACAGTTGGGTCCTAGTCTTTTGACCTTATCCTGATTCAGAGTTTCTTACTCCTCCAGTTGGTTTCTCTTCCAATTATATGGGGAATCTGGCAATGTCTCCTACATTGTAGATTTGTTTCGTTGGTCCTATTTCGTGTCAAAAGCTTCCTAAGTCACTTTTGTGTCGTGCTCACTGTTCAAGGATTAAACCTTTGTCGGCCATTCTGCAGTTGCCTTGACCTTTTGTGTCGGCCATTCCCTGGTATCCGTTCATTACATCATGTCTTCAGTGGTCCTTTTTGTGAAATTCAGTACCATTTCCAGATCCAATTAGTCTTTGACTTACCTCGTGTTGGATGATGAAGGATGCCTTAATGCCTTCCTTCCAATGGATCTCTTCCTATCAACCGCAACACATCTTGCTCTGGGGACGAGATTTAGAGTTTTATGACAGTACCTTGGGAATTGTTGTCTTCAATGGCAATTTCCCTCGCTATTGGGTAGTGGGGATACCTTAATGTCTCCTACTCGATGGATTCTTCAAGTGTTCGACTTCAAGTCCTTGTAATCACACTTATTAGAATGTACTAGGTACCTTGGGAACCATTTTCATTAATGGTGGTTTCCCTCGCATTTGTTAACGGTTTTCATTATTGACCGGTAATCAAACGATTTCCTCCATGTTTGACTTCAGCTCCTTTATTTCGCATGGTTAGGATTCGTACCTTTTTTGGGCGGTTTGGATTGAAGACCTTGGGGCTGACAGTAGCATTGTCATTTTGCTATTGCCCAAGTTGCGCAAGACCTTGTTATACTTTATATGACATTTTGCTGAGACATAGATCCACCTTGTATTTTTGTGGCTATGATCGATTGTTGAGCATGGATCCACCTTGTTCATTTGTGGCCATGGCTCCTTTAGATTTGATATGGCGCATTTTTGCATATTGAGCGACCATGATAGTTTCATCAGTTATACATGTGTTGGATCCACCTGTATCTTTATGGCGATGTTTTGTATATGGACGTGTATGTCCCAGAGATCAGTTTTTCTGACATTTATCTCTCTTACAGGTACCTTCACTCGAGCCTTTCGATCTTGGATTCTCTTCTCTCTCCATACTCAGTTGTTTCCTTTATAATGTATTCCGGCTATCGTCTTCCCCTCTAACCTCACGCATTAGGGGGCATCTGTTATACATCAGATTGGCACCTCTCCGTCCGAGTGCCGACATTCCTCATGTTGGCACACAAAAGGACATCTATGGATTGAGGTTTGCCCAGAACACTATAGCTTGGCTTATCATGAAATACATTCTGCCTCTATCCAGCTAATTACCTTGCCATTTTTGACATGTTAGGATGTATTCACGACTATCCTTCTATACAACTCGCGAGTCATTCGCGGGTCTCCATTGTAGCAAGTCATGAATCTATGTATTCGTTGGTTGCCCTTGTTCATAGTCGCGAATCATTCGCGGGTTGCTCTACTGCATACCCGCGAATGTGCCTCTTAGCATTTAAACATAAAAACTCGCGTTAAGTAGAGATTAGTTAAGTTATTTAACTTAATTTCCTTAACTGCTGTAACTTCTTCAACCTGCGAAACTACCTTATTTCACTCATATAAATAGAGGTAGGAAAGGCCATGAAGAGGACTTTGAATTTATGCATTGTTATGCTGGAGGAATCGAGACTCTCTTTGCCTACACCTTTTCCCTGGAGGTCTTCCCTTAGTGTTGCAGAGCTTGGAGGCTAAGTTCTTTGGAGAAGAGAAGCAGCAAAATCAGATCAATATTTCGTGATGTGCCAAACTTGAAGAGAAGGTATACTTGTACTTGTTTTCAAGATTAATAAAGATGTGATGTCCTTCTTCTTCCCAAATCATTGTTCAATGTGTGATTGAATATCTGTTTATGATCATATTATAATGTTATTCAGATCATTGTTTCATTTTCATTTGATTATCATTGTCTTATATGTGGTCATAATGGCTTGAGGAAGGTATAACTTGTTTTGCAGGTCTCTTGGAGTGAGAGGAGCAAGAAGAGGATTGAAGAGAAAGCTTGGACCAGCGTTCGGTTAGTCAGGTATGGACCTTTCTCATCTCTGAATCTTGTTTATATATACTTGCTGAACATTCTGCATCTCTCTTTCAACCCTAGTACGTTGATGGCCTCTTAAACCCTAGCCATAGGACATTTTCCTTTACAACAGAAGTAGCCTTTAGTTTTTGGCTTTGGAATTACATTAGCAATTATTATAATGTATATGTCTTTGTTGGAAGTTTTCTTGATGAATAATAATGACAGGGGATATTGGTTCAACAGTCGAGGGATGGGTTAAGCCTGTGTTTAATCATTGTCACAATTCTTTATCTGTCATCTTAAATTCCCTAGAGACCTTAAAGTTCTTGAGAACACTAAACGGCGAATTTTTTACTTTTATTACAAGTGCAAGTGTTCTAGAATGATTGAGCATGCTCCACTTTTATTGATATTATATCACATTGTTTGGTTATTCTAGCTAATAACCAACATTAATGGTCGTTGATTATATTTTGCTTTAAATTCCTCTTGTATCTCCTTGGTAGATTCACTTTTAAATCGACAAAGTTAGCAATCAATGGATGCCTCACAGGTTTTAGATACCCATATTCTACTCTAGCTTGGGTGATATGCCTAGGTATCAAGGCTGACAAGTAACAACCCACTCTTCCAATGATGTGGAGTTTTATTGAAACTAGTCACTCTGTAGTGCTAAGCAAATATATGAATACAATCTCTTGTAAAAAACTGTAAATCCGTTGGTCAAATTCTAGAAATAAAGCACACCTTAGTTGAAAAGGCTTCAACTCAATGGAACCCAAGATAATCACTTTTTGCGATGTGTAGAATTTATCTCGAAAAAAAAACAAAATCAACGGATACCCAATTTCAACAGTTATGCTTTCTGATGTAAGGTATAGTTTATTGTTTATTGTTACAATACCAAAAAACATTTACATCGTTGAAACACGACTCCAAGTTCCAATTTTACGTCAAAATCCATGTCGACATATGTGCACAGTGTCATTTATGCAAAATCCATGTCAAGATATCTGCACAATGACTTTAGGATCCTACATTGCTTCCTCCTCTATTTTTTATTCGAACTTGTATCTCAATATTGCTAACAGAATTTTGCTTTATAGCATCCTGATATAGAGATAATTGCACAAACCATTTAAGGAGCTCCGGGAGGTGATATTGACAAACATCTCTGGTAACTATCAATCTCCGGTTTGTCAAATATAAATGGATGATTATATGCTTGCAAAGGAAGTTTTCATGGTAGGAGGAACTGAGGATTGATTATATCGATTTTGACAGGAACCTGTGTAACCCAAGGAAAGGAACCTGTGATTATATCGATTGACTGCATTATGTGCATTTGAATGTTACATCTGTAATGTATGTATGTTACGTCATAGTTACCTCTCTGATACACATGTTGGTTTGCCGAAATAGTCTGCCATTGAAAACGATAGTTTTTTTTTCCATGGTTTTTTTATTCTTGAACTGGTCTTTCAAATATTAGAATATGTTTCAGGCATTGGACTCAAAACAGTTTTCTTATGCCGGCATTTTATTTCTTTGTATATTTCCCTAATATGGCCCCCCCCACAAAAAATATCGAACACAGAAATCTATTCATTCTTTTCATGCCATCTACTAGGTTTTTAGAAAGGGATAAAAGTGCGATAGTGCACATATCTAGCTACATTTGTTAGTGTACAAATTTTCCAAATGTTTTCAAAAAGTTGTCCCTGCTACAACCTAGTGCAACTCAATAATATATGCAGTCAAGTCCTTGTTATGGCTGCCTGGTGCAGGTGCAAACAGATCTTCCTTCAATTGAAGATTGTTGAAACCGAAACATCATTGGCATTTAGCTTGTTATTGTTAGATTGAAACCAGACTCTTTGTATTATCACTGCCACTACTAATCAGATACGTTCTCTGCTAAAAAATACCATTTCTTATTTGGCACCTTATTTGACAAACAAAGTTTTAATATGGCATTCTCTTACTGACAAAAAAATAGCATCCCATTGATTACAAGTAAAATGCCCTTTGGAGGACTCTGATATCTTCAAATGTAATATACTACTTTATGTTTTGTCTATTGCTCCTTTAGAGGATTTCGATATCATTCAAGCTCACGCATAGCAAACAAACAGTTTTTTAAAACAATTGCATTTCTTGTTTTAAAAAAAAATTGTTTTTGAATATTCACAAAACATTTTTCCAGCGTTTGATTTTCATTCTGCTCTACAATCTTCACTTTTTTATTTCAATGGTCTCACTTTACTGTATATCAAATGTGCAGATCCACCTCCAGCTATGGAAACAACACACAGGTTGAACATGTTTTTTGCCACTGCCATTCCGAGCTTGTACTATGCTGAATTATACATGATCTCCAGCAACTGGAAGAAAATTTTGCAGAAAAAGAAGAAAAAAACACTTTTTACAGACATTTCCCTTTTTATACTGTGTATAGTGCAGAAAGCAAAACCGTTCTCAATGCTACTTCAGACAATGTTCAGTCTTAAACACAACTTTGCTTACACCTAGCACAATAATACTGCTCCATTTTTTGAACCATGAATATGACATGAAACTATGGTTGTCTTTTGATATATATTGATATTTTGTGTACTGCAACTGATATCTGATATATAATACTGTCTTGCCACATTAACTAGTATTTATGTGAAGACTATTATGCAACACTCTATATCATTTAATTTTCCAATTATTAGTTGTTTCTCTTGTCTGCATTAAAACTTTTTATTTAATTTTCAGGTATTCATAATCTTCTTTACTATTTATCTCTTTTCCAACCCTCAAGTTAGTTTCATTAGATTAAAAAACACAACTCAAAGATGAATTTCAGAGAACCAATATATATCAACAACATGTTTATATTTTTAATATTTTGTTTCACAATCTTGTTGTATACTGTGTTCTGTTGTAATATTTGTATTCGATGCACTAGGAAATTCTCGAGGGCTAAAAAACAGTTAACTTTCTCTAGTTCTTCAGTTTCTTGCCCCTTAACCTACAGTGTCAGGACATTGGTTCCTTTGAGCATAAACTGCTAGCATTTTAAGATCCTTTTTACTCATTGTTGTGTAAGAAATATGATTTCTGACTTAAATTTGGACAACCATTTATATCTATTTTCTTGTTTTAATGTGTTTGTTGTAATTCTACATCCATTTAAATTGTAATATGATCGCTTACATTGTTTTCTCTAGGTTGAATAGTTCTTTAGTTTTTGCTATGCAATTAAGCTAGATATTATTATAAAGTATATGGTTTTGTTGGAGGTTGTCTTAATGATAATGAAAGGGGATATTGGTTCAGCAGCCAGCAGGCGGGTTAAGACTGAGTTTAATGATTGTCACAATGCTTTGTCTGTCATCTTAAACTCCCCAAACAAATAAAAGTTCTTGAGAACACTAAATGAGGAATTTTTACTTCTATTAGAAGTGGAAATGTTCTAGAATGACTGACCATGCTCTAGTTTTACTGATATTATATTGCATTCTTTGGTTAATCTACCTAATAACCAACAATAATGGTCATTCATTATATTATGCTCTGAACTTCTCTTCTTTCTCCTTGGTTGATTCGCTTTTAAATTAACAAAGTTAGAGATGAATAGATGCCTCGTACACTTTAGATACCCATGTTGTACTGTGCCTTGGGTGATAAGTATTTGATTTTGCTGGAGATTGTCTTAACGATAATAAAAGCAAATATTGGTTAAGCACCCAACAGACAGGTTAAGGCCGAGTTTAATGATTGTCATAATGCTTTGTCTATCATCTTAAACTGCCCAAACACTTTAAAGTTCTTGAAAACACTAACTGAGGAATTTTTATTTCTATTAGAAATGCAAGTGTTCTAGAATGACTGAACACATGCACAACTAAATTGTCAAAGTTAGGGATCAATGGATGCCCCGTACATTTTAGATTCCCATGTTCTACTGTGCCTTGAGTGATATGCATAAGTATCAAGCCTGACAAGTAACATCGTGCTCTTCCAATGATGTCGATTTTTTTTTTAAACTAGTCACTTTGCCGTGCTAGGCAAATATATTAATAACATATGCTGCAAAAAATTGTAAATCTGTTACTCAAATTCTAGAAATAAGGCACACCATAGTTAAAAAAGCCTTCAACTCAATGGAACCCAAGATAATCAATAAATGCCAATTTCCAAAACTTATAGCTATTTCCAAATGTTCTTGCAACAGTCCACATAATCTGAAAGGCTTTTGAGGATTTTGTTATGGACACTCTATCCATGCAAATATTCAAATCCATTTAAAATGATTTTACATATGCTTTCTTGATAAACCCACTTCAATTTTAAGCCAGTCTAAACAACAATCCAACGTTTGCAAATGCAATGCTAAATTTCATCCAATGTTATTGACTATCAATCATATTTATGGATTTCCTACTTTGATTTTGAGCTGGTGGGAAGTTTAAAATGTTTGTTGGGTCCCTGCATTGAGGCATGTCTCGGGGAATACACAATGAACATCAAGGCCCTAAACATGAAACCTTGTCGGTCCTGGTCTTGACATGGTAACTCCCTTCACTACAGTAAAAAAAGAATGGTGGGATACATCTCTTAGCCAACTACCCAAAAACAAACCAATAAAATCCGATAAAAGCATACATGCCATTACAGATCTAATATATATAGAGAGAGAGAGAGAGAGAATGGTGGGATACATCTCTTGGCCAACTACCCAAAAACAAACCAATAAAATCCGATAAAAGCATACATGCCATTACAGATCTAATATATATATATATATATATATATATTGAGATTCAGGAAGTTGCCGCATGTCCACTTATATTTATCAAAATAAAAACCTATATAATAAAATAAAAACTGTTGGCTATGCGGGTAGACCCGGGTTTACTATAATCAACCAACAACACCCCTAGCTCACCGGCCCTTTCGGCGACAGACCGCAAAGTGGCCTGAAGTCTCACCCGAGGTGATTCTAATGGGTTGGCCAAGGACTCAAGCGTCTTGGACCAGGTTCTGCGGCAATCCTACTTGCAGCTCGCAGCTCTTCTAGCTGCGAGGTCTCTTTCTCTGCTCGTCGCGCGACCTTCTGCTCGCGTCACGCGATCTCCTCGTTTCGTAGCTCTCCTAGCCGTGAGATATACATTTATACCATCGTGCGGTCCTCTTCTACGTCATGCACTTTCTCTGAGTCGCAATATCTCCAACCTTACCGCATCATCGCGCACCATGCGACACGCAGCTCCTGCCCAACGCTAAGTCCTCAACCTCCAGTATCGCGCACCGCAGCTCCTCTGTCGATGCGGTATCACCTCTTTGTGATATCCTACCTCCGCGGTTTAGCGCACTTAGCGTTGCTCATGTCGACGTGCAAGACTTAACATACAAGGCTACTCAATACTACAACTAGTGACTGTTTCACGCAAGGCATAAATGAACCTCATACAACATGCCAAAGACTGGACTCATGTTTATCCTTCTATATTACTGTGAACTGATTAACACATTCATTCATTAAACTGTAACCAAAATCCATGAAATGACTGTGAAATGCATAAGTAAACATAGCAAATAATCCAATCACATAACACTTGACTTTAACGTGGTTCACCTCCAGGATGGAAGTTACATCCACAGAACTGTGTTTTTCTTATAGCTCAGGGGAAGGTAAAACACAGTTCTGCTGCACCGCATATGCAGCTCAAGATCCTCTCTCTTAGATCTCTTTTCTCTCTATATTGCTCTCCTACAATATACTCTTCCCTCTCTGTCGATCCCTGCGGATCGTTACATGCATACTCTATAAGCCAGCTACTGGTTACAGTAAGATTGCTACCGCTAATAACAGAACCAGAGCTAGGCTTTTACGACAGTCTAATAGTCTGCAAAACACTACTAAGAATTGAATGAACCAACTAACTAACCAACCCTTTTACAATACAAAATATATCCCTTTATAGGCAGCCCGAAGGTCTGGCCATTACAACACTGTGGGCCTGTCCCAACAGTAACCCAAACCCTAACTAGTGACAGTCGGCCATATCTGTACTTGAGGTAGCCGCTTTCCGTCACACCACAGCTCTTTGCAGTCTTCCATGCTTCCCGACACTGATCATGGGTACTATGCACCGCTTCTCTTTCCTGTCCTTTGTCTTCAATGCTTCAGCCTCGTTGCTCCTTCTCCTTTATGAGGGTCGCTGAGCCCTCCTGTCTTCCGCCGCTGCCTTCGATGCAGTGGGTGAGCTCTCTCTTCTCGGCCGCTCAGGTATCGTTTCCTTTCTTGACTTCTCTATCTTAAAAGTCATGGTTTCCGGCTCTGCTCTGCAGCTGGAAACGTGCTACGACGTTGTAGCTCTGTCTTATCTTCTTTCCGCCAAAACTTATCTCTCCGCTAAACTAGCAGCTTCTTCTGTAGCTGCGGGACCCTGCTCCAACAAAAACCTATTTCCAAATCTTGTTGCAACAATCCACATAACCTGATAGTCTTTTGAGCAAGTTGTTATGGACACATAGCTATACAAGTGTTCAAATCCATTTACCTTCACCAAAATAAAATAACCTTCTCTAAATCAACTTTCATATACCATTTTTTAAATACTCCTCAACGTCGGGAACATTGCCACCTCATGGCTCTTGTTTTTTATCTTTCATTACTGACTAGCAATTATCACATAAGGTGTAATCAAAACGCCTAAGGAAAAAATCAAAACGCCTAAGGAAAAAAATAAAAAATTAACCAGATCGTGAATAGACTTTTAAATACAATTCAATAAATAAAGAAATACAAACTTTATGTAGCAATAGGCCTTCAAATATATCCATGAAAACGATCATATGAAATCGACATATAGGGCACATGTAATAAAAAAAATTAGCAAAATTAAACTTATGTTAAAAAATTATGCATAAGATATCAAAAATTTTAAGTCTTCTATATTAATTTTAAAGTTCCAAACAACCAAATACCCACTTAAAAGTGTATGCATACAAATTATTAAAATCTTAGGTGTAAAGATATTTATCCCCATTCAAGTTCCATTCAAGTTTGAGAGAGACAAGTTTTGCCATACTTTAAATCTTAGAATAGCTAATTGATCACATTACATCTAAACCACATTGTTTACATAATATGCATCTCTACTTTTGAAAATCTAACTCAACCTACTTGCATTAGATGAGCAAAAACACAAACACCACAAATAAGCATAGTATTCAACATCTATCCTTGATAGCCAATGCCCCTCAAAGCATAATTGGAAGTTGCTCCTCAAAAGAACTCTAATTGTCCACCAAATCGTATATCATTCATCCTAAATCATAAAATGCAAACCCATATCTGAACACTACTTTAAAATTAAGTTTCTAGTAAAATGTCATTTTGCTACGAAAGTACATCTAAAAGTCAATGAAATTGCTCCAAGACCAAAAACTAAGTCCCCGCATTTGACTTGGAGGTGGGAGGTGGAGTTATAGATGGCATTTGTTTAATATCCATGCCAAAATCATAATTGAACATGGTAGTCATAACATCACTCACAAGGGATTGTTCCTTTTCCATTTGATCAATATGATTATTCTAATTTGTATATGGAAATACATATGTTTTTGTAAAACCAAACATTCAATGAATGTTTTATCTCCACAATTATCACTAAACATCTTCAATATTTTAACTTTTAAAGTTAAGAAAACATCTTTTAAAATTAAATTGATGTTGTTTTGAAAAATTGTGAGCACACGCAGCTGTTCCTGGATAGCTGAGCGAGCAACCCCACTGAAGTCTGACACAGTTGTTCACGCCATGGGCCCAGGAGGGAGATCCGAGGCCCCTCCTATACCTCCACCTGCGATAACATCATTTAGGAAGCTGATAGTGGATAGATGCAAATGGCTTGCATCTGAATCTCAACAGAAATTCATAAAGAAGCTTGATAACATCCTTGAGGTGGCACTCCCAGCTGAAGAAACATGTCAATCTGCGTTGAATCTTGTAGAAAGAGGGCTCATCGGGAAGTTCACTTGCCTATGGCCCTTCCCCAAAGCTGTGGAATCGTGGGTGCAGAGGAACTAGTGTCCTCTTGTCAAACGTTATCTTGTGGGCAAGGGGCTACTTTGTCTTCGTCTTTGACAATGTAGAAGATACAAGTCTCATTTTTAGGAATGGACCGTATTTTATGGGCCCTTGGGGTATGTATTTAAACAAGTGGACTCCTTACTTTGACCCGACACAAGATGTGTCATCAACGGTTCCAGTATGGGTGTGCCTCCCCCATCTACCTCTGCATTGTTGGAATCTAAAGTCACTAGAGTCCATCAGCAACACCCTTGGGAGATATATCGATCGTGCAGAGAAAAAGGACTAGTACTCTTGCGCAAGAATATGCGTCAAAGTGGATCTAGAAGTGGGGTTTCCTGAAGCCATTAAACTAACGGTAGAATACTGGTCTCACATCCAAGAATTGGATTACGAGCAACTTCCATTTAAATGCAGAGATTTCCATGGATACTGAAATTTTGCAAGCCATTGCAAAAAGAAGGTTGAGGAAGGCAATGAGAATTCAAAAGGAGAGTAATGGGCACAGGTCCAGAACGCAGCTTCGCCAAAACAAAACAAAACAACGGATCCAAAGGTAAAGGAGCATCTCCGGGGACTAATGCTCACATATCAAGGTTGACACAAGGAGAAGGGAGCTCAAACCCTTCATTGGTAGCTGCTGCTAAAAACCCTTTTGAAATTCTTACCACAACCCCAGAAATTCCAGAGCCTACAAATGAGGAGATCGAGCAGCAGAGTACTCCTCAAGCAGGGGAGAAGGAAAGTGCAGAGGCATCCTAATCCGGTTATCCTATAAGAATCTCTGCCTCCCCCACCTATGCAAAAATGACAAGAAAGAATCCACCAGAAATCTCTGAGTCCTTGGACGATGAGTCTTTTGAGAGGCCTTTGAAAAAAGCAGGGAGGAAATAACGTAATGAAGCTAGAGAAGAGGAAGCAGAGAGGAAAAATATGCAAAGAATCCAATCCACTATCGAAACGTCCATTGGGAGAAACACCAGAACCAGACCTCCCAAGGGCGATTCTTCCCTTATCAATCCAGTAAATAATGCAATTAGTCTCTTGGAATTGCAGAGGTCTAGGGAATCCTTTGAAAGTCGAAGCAATCAAAGATCTTTTGAAAGTTGAATCTCCCCAGATCCTCATGCTCCAAGAGACTAAAGTTGGATGGGATACCCTTCTCGATATCAGTAAATCGAAATGGAATAAGAACACAAGGAAGGCCATAAGTGCAAGAGGCTCCTCTGACGGTCTTGCAACATTGTGGTCGGAGGACATGTTTCATTTAGAAAGTTCCTTTGAGACTCAACATTGGATCTTCACTGAGCTTCGACATTCCTCAAGTAAGTTAACCTTATCACTCTTCAATCTTTATGTCCTTGTCCTCTTCTCTGAAAAGAAAGAGTGATGGTAATATCTTTCAGATTTTTTAGATATTTACTCTCCCACAAACATTGTCTTAGTCAGAGACTTCAACATAGTTCTTGATCCGAAAGAAAAAAAGGAAGCAACAACGGAAGGGACCAATTGCTTCCCTTTATGGAGGAGATTGTTCAACAATGGGATCTCTTAGACTTCAAACCCTTGAAAGGACTGTACACTTGGACAAACAACAAAATTGGGGTTAACCACATTTCATCTCGATTGGATAGGTGCCTTGTTTAGAGCTCGTTCCTGCTGGAAAAGAGGATAATCTCTTCAAAAATCCTCCCAAAGCTCACCTCTAATCACAAGCCCATCCTCTTACTTTTGGAAGAGGAAGAAAAATTGGGCCCTCTACCTTTTCGTTATAGCCCTCTCTATCCATAAAAAGAAGGTTTCATGGAAGTGGTGCAAAAGGCCTGGTCCACCCTGATCACAGGGTCCAGAAGCTTCGTGTGGGAGTAGAAACTCAAGACTACAAAGCTTGCCCTGAAAGACTGGATCAAAAGGCCCATTAACACTCCTTCAAGCCTTCAAAGGAAGACTGTTCAACAACTAGCAGATCTGCAGGTTGAAATGAAAAGCAAATATCTCAGCACTTTAGATCTTGGAAAGGAACTTGCTTCCCAAATCAAAACCTTTCAATCCTTCTGCCAAGAAGAGGAGTACTGGAGGTTAAAGTCTCGCAGCTTGTGGCTTAAAGATAGAGACCAAAACACCTCATTCTTCCATCAACAATATAGAGCACATCTTTCTCAAAACCACATCATTGAAATAACCTCTTCAAACGAGATGGTCTACAAAGGCTCAGATCGGCTCAAAGTGGCAGCAGAGACACACTTTCAGAACCTTTACAATGAAGAAGGTGATGATTGTGAGGAGATTACTTCTGATTTCCTCTCTCATATACCCTCCCTTGTAAGAAAGGAAGATAATTCAACCCTCATGGAGACAATTACAGAAGAAGAAATCTGCAAATTCATATGGTCCATGGAGTCGGACAAATCCCCCGGGCCAGACAGATTCTCAATCCATTTTTATAGAACATGTTGGGAAACAATAAAAGATGATTTGCTGAGAATGATCAAATCCTTCCAACAAAAATCTAAAGTGGGAGGCAGTATTAACTCCACCTTCTTACCTTTAATACCCACAGAAGGAAACCCGAACTCTTTTGACATATTTAGACCAATTTCATTATGCAATGCCTTGTGCAAAATCCTCGCCAAGTTAATGGCTAACAGAATTAAGCCGCTACTAGGGAAACTCATTTCCCCCACCCAAGGCAATTTTTTCAAAGGGAAACACATCCTGGATAATGTTATTCAGGTGCAAGAAGCCATGCATTCCAGCCACCAACGGAAGGAGCAAGGGATGCTCTTAAAGCTTGACATGGAAAATGCCTTCGACAAGGTAAAACTCTCCTTCCTCTATAGAGTTATTCTTTCCTTTGGGTTTAGTCCAAACTTCATCAATTTGATTAAAGATTGCACGGAAAAATCATGGATAGCTCCTCTTGTGAACAGAAGACCAACAAATTATTTTCAAGCCTCGAGGGGAATAAGGTAAGGCTTCCACCTCTGCCCCTTTCTGTTCATCCTGATGGTAGACTCCTTGAGTAGGAAGCTAATTGCATAATAGAAAGTAGGGACTATCCTAGGAATAAGGCTGCTGAAAGATCTCGATCCTATTAATCATGCTTTATTTGTGGATGACTCCTTATTGTTGGGTGGAGCTTCCATAAAGATTGCAAAGGTGTTTAAAGAAATCCGTCAAAATTTATGCTCTACCTCTAGAGCTCTCATCAACAAGAGGAAAAGTGATGTGTATGGGTGGAACGTAGACCAACACACTATATAGATAATAGCTCGCTCCCTGGGATTCTCGGTACATGCCACACGGGAAAAAGTCAAATACCTTGGGCTTCCCTTGACTCTAGGAACCAATAAGTCTGCGTTGTGGTTGGAAGTTCTAAGCAAAATCAAGTAAAAAATTGCAGCCTGGGGCGGTCAGTGGCTCACCAACACTGTGAAAATCATCCTAATAAAAGAAGTGCTTTATTTCTTACCCATATATCAGGCTTCTTTCCTGATGGCACCAAAATCGATCATGGAGTAGGTTTCAAAATTGTTAACAGATTTTCTATGACAGGGAGGAAAAGGTAATCAAAAGAGATTTTATCTAGTTAGCTAGGACACAATCAAACACCCTCTTGTTGAAGGTGGCTTACAGATCAAAGATCCCAAGCTTGCTAACCTTGCTCTAGGTGGAAAAATCCTGTGGAAAATGTACACGAACAACAATCACCCTGTAAGTAAAATTTTAAAGAAAAAGTATCTCAAAGGGGCGCCTTTGAGAAATATCCAGGCAGAGAACGCTCCAAAAGGAACGCTGATTTGGAACCTCTGTCGTGGAGGATTAGAGTTCTTCCAAAAACACTTGTACCGCATTCCTAGAAAGAAAAGCAAAACCCTATTGTGGCATGATAACATCATGGGCCGTGCACCTCTCATCGACTCTAAAGAAATAAAAGTCGTCTGACTTTGGCTTGTTCAGAAAGGTATTCAAAAGTTGGCCAATATCTCCTCTTGGTATGCTACAGGAAATTGGTAGCCATGGACTCTTCCTAGAGTTCTAGAGCATCTACAAATACAACAGAGCTTCCTCTTATCATTGTTGATGGCTTCAGCTCCGGTTCATTAGCAAGCAATGGACAAGTGGGGTTGGGAAAAGACGACGTCATCTCCCGTTCATTGTATTGCTTTAAACTCATTCACCAAGAATTTGAAGATATAATGCATTTTAATTTATGGACTCTTATGGTTCTTGATCAACTTCCTTTGTTCTCTTATTACCATGAGAGAATATCTAAACACTGCTAGATCTTCTATTCCACGGTTGTTTTCTATCTCCAAGCCTTTAATTAGTGCAAGCCACTCCCTGCAATTGTTAGATTTTTTTCCTATTCCCATGTATATTATTTATGTTTGTTCCCTTTAGAATGAAAAATAGCTCCTCCAGCTCCTACCATCCCCAGTTTGCCTTTAGAGGCACCGTAAAAAAAAAGAATTGCAACCAAGATTCATCCATCATTTGACAAATTCTTCTATGCTCATCCTCATTTTCCATTTTAGAGGCGTTTGATCAATTGCATGCCAGTTGTGGGCAGGAGAAGGCACCAGGAAGTCTCTTGCCCATGATTTTTCTCCATCTTTCAAGAAATCCTTATGAATGTGGATCATCCCTCTCGGTAATAAGGATTCCACCCACAAAGACTTTGCAGGATTTGCTACTTTCTCAGGACTTGAGGCCTCGCCTTCAAAAATATTTTTGTTTCTTGCTACTCATATCTACCAACAGATGTATTTTGGAAGGGAAACCCATGCCCTTGTAAGGTCAAACTCTTTGCGGAGTATACATCGAGGTGACCCTTCAATTCCCCTTTTTCTCAAATTCTCAAGTGTCAAATTTTTACGGTGCGCTAATATCCAAAAGAAAGTGTTGATATTTGGGAGTCTGTCTTTTCACCAGACTTTGGCCCATTTGGTATCATTTCTGTTGATTTCTTTATTGTTGGAGATGAGGTGATACCCTTCTTTCACTGTATAGGATCCCAATTTTCCCAGGGGGAAACAATTAGTGAGATGGAAATGTACATACATGGATCCTTGGAGAAGAGATAATAGAGCATATAAGTCCGACTGGAGATGATCCAAGACCTCCAATTGTTTCCATCCCTCCCATCTTCCATTTTTATTCCAGATGGAGAGATCATATAGTGTGGAGATAATTGACTGATCCAGTCATATCTCGAGCTCCGTTAAGGCCCCTGAGTGGTTTAAGGTAGTTAGAGGTCCTAGGTTGTCCTTCCAGAACCTATTTCGTTTGCCATTTCCTAGAATCCAATGCAGGTTATTTTTAATAATCTTAATCACCTTCTTGCATATATTCCATATTTGTGATCCAGTTCATATCGCGAGGAACTCATCCATACGCATTTTCATTATTCCTTTCATATACTTTTTCCAAAGAATCTCTTTCCACCATGCCTTCTCTCTGGAAACAAATCTCCAAAAGATTTTCGCTCCTAGAGCGAGGCTCATTAAGTTTGGATCTCTTATACCAGCCCCTCCACAAATTTTCGAACTGCAGACAATATCCCCCTAGTGAGATGGAATTTTTTTGATCCATTTGATTGATCATCTTGCCATAGGAATTTTTGAACCTCCTTGGTAATTTCCTGCATTAATTTTTTTTGGATCTAGAGAGATTGAATAGGCATAGATAGGATGGCTAAGAGTATGGAATTAATGAGGAAAATTTTTCCTGTTGGGTTGAGCCACCTTACTCCCCAAGAAGAGATATTTTTCTTGATATTTTCAACTATTCCTTTCCATTCTAATGAGTTTTTTTTTTGTTTCCTCCGAAGATAGGTGTCCCAAGATAGTTGAATGAGTTCCAGGTATTCTTTCAGTCATTTCCTAGAACTCTTGCTATCCTATTCAATATCATGGGTGGACAATTCCATCCATCCACTTTAGATTTTATAGTATTCACCTTTCCATCTGAATATTTTAGGAAAGAGTCCAATACTTTTATGAACCTTTTTTCAATCACCATATAGGCCACACCTAGCATAATTGTATCATATGCAAACTTAGCATGAGTAGTGACTTTGACTCCCCTTGCGATCTTAAGGCCTTATAGCTCCCCTTTTTCTTGCAGTGTTTGAATTTTTCTGCTCAGTGAGTCAACTACTATCATAAAAATGTAGGGAGATAGGGGGAAGCCCTGCCTGAGTCCCCTAGAGGCTTAGAAGAAACCTGCTGGCTTGTCGTTTATTAATGGAGCAATCCATGGACTGATGATGCATGCTTTGATCCACCTAATGAACTTCTTAGAAAAAACAAGTTTGAGCATAATTTCAAATAGAAAAAAATGGTTAACCCTATCAAAAGCGTTTCCCATATCAAGTTCTATTGCAATACCTTGTTGCTTTCTTCCTAGGATGGTATGAATGGCTTCTTGGACAATGATGATATTGTCTAGAATCTGTCGCCCAACTACAAATCCTCTCTAGGGGTTTGTTATCAGATGTTTCATAAGAATTTTCCTTTTGGTGGCCAGAATTTTCGTAAGGATCTTGTAAGAGGTATTATAGAGAGAGATTGGTATGAATCTCTCCATGGAGCTAGGATTTTTTTCCTTCGGAACCAGAGCAAAAAATGAGGTGTTGGTGGCCCCTCCAATTGTGACTTTTTTCCTTATCCAGTAGAGCATTCTTCTCAGGTCCTCCTTGATGATGTCCCATGTAGCCTGATAAAAGTTGATGGTGAATCTATCTGGTCCTAGAGCCTTGTCTAGGTGCATAGACCAGATCACTTCGCTTATCTCATGATCTGATATCGAACTCAACATTTTATTCATTCTCATCCCCAAATAATTTTCAGAGGAGTGACTGAGAGAAAATTTGCTTGAGAGATGGGGTCCATCTCTTCACTATCTGAATAGAGTTCAGTGTAGTGTTGGAATACATGTTTTTTTTAATGTTTTCTTGCTCTTTGATCTTTTTTCCATTGTTGTTTTTAAACTCTTCAATGATATTGAAACTTAATCTAGCTTTTGTTGTCTTATGGAAATATTATGTATTATTATCTCCCCCTTTTAGCCGGAGCTGACTAGACTTCAGCCTCCACTCTTCTTGCTCTTGCCTTGTTGCCTTTAAGATATTCATGTTCATTTCCTTTTCTTGGTTTAAAGAGTGTGCGTAATCACTTCCTCTCTCTCCATTTTTCTTTGGAGGGTTGCGAGTTCTTCTTGAGTTTTCTTCTTTTGGAGAGAAGGCCCTTTAAAATACGCCTTAACCCTAATCTTGAGAGCATAGCGCACTTCTCTTAGCTTTGACTCCCATATATAGCTAGGTAAGCTAGATATGACGGAGTTCCGTGCTTTTGGGACTATTTCTTTTACTTGTGCATCGTGTAACCCGAGAGGATTAAACCGAAAAGGGATTGGTCCTAGATTTTTCAAAAGGAGATAAAGAAAAGGAGATTGGTTTATGATCCGGAGTTGCTGAAGGTAGGTAAATGGAAATCAGGAGCATATGCTTTTGGAGAAAGGAGGAGCTTATCATGAACCCGTCAAGTCTCGCAGTAATATGTCTAGGTCCCGTCCTTTTATTACTTTATTACTCCAAGTGTACTTCCCATTCTTAAGGTGGGGGGGGGTTCAACAGGTCCAAATCTGCCATTAGATCCTCCATTTTCTCACTAAAAGGGCCCTTGACTATCAATCCTCCCATCTTTTCCAACTGTGACTTGGTGGTGTTAAAATATCTAGTGAAAATGGAGTCTTTTCGCTGCACATCTTCATCCAACGAGCTAAGATCTTCCTAGAATACCATTTTCTCTCTGTAGTGAGTTGTACCGTAAACATTACAAATGAATATTAGATCTTTCCAATCTTTTCTTTGTATCTTTGTCATAATCTAGTGATTATTTTCCTTCACCGACTTTATTGACTACTTGTTCATGTTACATAATGTCGTTATTCCTCTTGACACGCCTCTGGAGTTAATGGCTCTCCCTAAATAGTTTTTCCAAATAGGAAGTGCCATTACTTCCTATGCTACCATTTTTGTCTCTTGGATTAGCAGAATTTATGGTCTCTCGGATTTTAGAATGTCTCTAATTGCTTCCACTTTAACTGAGCTCCCCCAAACCTGTGAAATTCCAAGAGACAGCTTTCATTATTTCCTAGTTAGTTGAGGCCCTGCTCTAGACCTGTTATCTGCTCTTGCTCCTCCAACATTTCTATTGTTTTGTAAAACATTAGTTTCCTCTATGCTCTTATGCCTCCCTAGTTGAAATTCTCTTTCCGCTTCCTGTTCCCTATGGTGTCTTTGAGTTTTTCTTTCCCTATTGGACGGAGGTGGAGCTTGTTTCGGTATTTCTTGAGATCCTTGTGAAAAGGATTGACTTAGGGAGATCACCATTGGGATGTTTTTTCTTTGCTTTACCATTACTGCTCAATTTCCACCTGGAGATGAGGTTCTCGTGTGTTCTTCCTCAGCCATTTATCCACTTGTATTAGGAAGCGATATGCAATTCGGTTCCACATTTGCTTCTATTTCAACGTTCTCTAGAGGGATGTTTGATGGAGGAATTTCTCCTTATTCTATCGGTTATGTTTGAGGTTGATTGCTGGTGGGTGTTTCCTTGCCAATTGACTCAATTTCCTTATTATTATTTTTTTCTCGCTGAGACATATTGGGTGCATTTGGAGGCGTAACTAGGGTCTTTTCCCCTCTTTTTACTTGTTGCGATCCTTATTCTTGGTTTTTTTATGGGATCTCTTGTGTTGATTTTGGGCAATTTTTAACAAAATGGCCATATTCATATCACTTTCTACATTTAAAGGGAAGCTGCTCGTAATATACCTTTTGCAGCTGCTCCCATCCATCCATGAATAGATTTACTACCTTTGGTAATCCTTTCTCTAAATCAACTTCCACATAGATCCTTATGGAGCAACTGTATCTGGTTGGACGGTTAATAGTCGAATTCGACTTTCATATTGAATGATAAATAATGAATAATATATTAGATGATGGTATCAATTACAAATGAAGCTCGCCTTTATAGGCTTTGAGCATGTAAAATGAAAGGTTACACCCTTTCATATAATAATTAACTAATTTAATTAATGTTTTATTTTAAATTTGTTATATTGCCACTCCCTTTAAGGGGGATTTGTCTTCAAAGCTTGAGTATTTCCTAATGTCATCCTTCATTCTGAATCAATGTCGGTATTAGAATCGGACGAGATTTCTGGTGCAGAGACTTGGACTTCCTCTCCATTGGTGATTCTGCACTATATTGTATGATTGTTCCTACATTTATGGCCTGGGGTCCAGTCCTCACCGCATCGATGACATATGTTTTTCTTCTTTTTTTTATTATCAAAGTAACTGTTAAATGACTTTGATCTATTTTCCATTTCATAGGCATATGATTGAGGTTTGTGGCATTGATGGTCGGGTGACCAAGTATCTGCACAGTACCTACATTGTGTCTCTTTTTCTTATCGATAATGGTTGTCGCCTCTTGTTTTTATTCCTTCCAATTTGCATTCTATGGCTTTTGCTTTATGTCTTGCTACTTCTACGTTAGGTATGTCATGTAACTTTAACTCTTTTTGGAGGTATAGTTTAAGACCTCCTAAATAGGTTTCGAGTCTTTGCTTGTCAGACAACCCAAATACTCGCGTTGATAAGGATTCCCACTGATGTGTGAATTCCTCAACACTCCAACTTGTTGTAATATGGTAAGTTTACTGAAAAATTCATCTTCTTTGATTCCTTGAAACATATTAAAAAATTCATTTTTGAACAAGTTTCATGTGTAGGTAAAATTATCTCTCCTCCACCATAAGTACCAATTAGAGGCTCACCCTTCCATATGCATTGCCACATATTTCACCTTCTCCTAGTCAGAATGAATATTGTGAATGTCGAAGTACTCTTTTGCTTTGTTTAGCCAAGCAACACATTGGTCTTCACTCCCATTGTATTTCGACAACTCTATTTTTGCCTTAGGTGGGTACACTATGTAAGGACGATATTGATTTCCTCTTGCCTTACAGTTTGATGATGGCTTGGAACTACTGGACAATGAAAGTGACATATTTGAATTTCTTCATTGTTGGCGGTGATTTTTAGCCTTTTTATTCTCTACTATCTTACTGATAGCATCTATTTTGTTGTTTAAACGTGCCTCCATATATGGCAGTACTTTTGTTTCTATCTCTTGCTTAAGCATCACATTGTCAATCTTTATTTCTTTTTGCAATTCTTCTTGATTCTTGGCAAGTGCTTCCTGTGTGGAAATATGAACTGATGCCTCTAGCATGTCTGGACTGCCGACTTGGTCTGTCTTCTAGCATTAGTCTTCGTAACACCTCGATTAATGTATTATGGTTCTGCATCATGGTGCTCATGTTATATGTTAAGGTGTTTATGTTTTGAGTCATGATACTCATTTTGACATCCAAGTCTTTTTGTTTTTGTTCACGATGTCAAAATTTTCATCCAGCCTTCTTTCTAGTACCAGAACAAGCTCGTCTTTGAGTATTGTATTGTTATTTTGCATCTCTTCCTTCAAACTTTTTTGGTTAGTGACAAGGGACTTGATGTCCTCCATTTTTTCGATTTGCTCTTTAGTTCCACCATGGTCTTGGACCTTGTATGCAAGATGTGTGTACTTCGACGCTATTTTGGCTTGTGAAGGTGAAAAAAACTTTATACTAAGGATGGTGAGATTTTAAGGATAATAATTAATGATTATATAATAAAATCTTTAGTTTTTTTTATTTAATATAATAAAACAAAAAATTGAATTATTATAAATATATTATAATTATTCAAGTCAAAGCAAAATCTAGGTTGAAGTTGGAAAGCAAAACCATGTGTTGGTTTTACTTTATCTTTTCTTTTTTTACTTTCTTTTGTTTTTTTTTACATTTTTTTTTCTTTCAACTTTTCTTTTTAATTTTTTTCTTTCTTTTAACTTTTCTAACTTTTTTCTTTCTTTTCTTTACCTTTTTTTTATGTTTTCTTTTTTTCTTTTCTTTTTTGGACAATGTACTATATTTTAGGGAAACCCTAAAATTAAATTTACACAAAGTGTAAGTATGGCCAAGGGCTGTATAGCTTTGATACCACTTGGAGCAACGTTATCCGGTTGGACCCTTAATAGTCGAATCCAACTTTCATGTTTAATAGTAAAATATGAATAATATATTGGATGATAATAACAATTACAAACGAAGCTTGACTTTACAGGCTTTGAGCCTGCAAAATAAAAGGTTACACCCTTTCATATAGTAATTAACTAATTTAATTAATGTTTTATTTTATATTTGTCACACCTTACACATGAGAATAGTGGTCTCTTTGGTTCTTCCTTGTCAATATATTTTTCGAGGGTATTCCCAATAGTTTGGAGAGCTTCATCGTTCCAACAATGCAAAGGGAGATGTGGGAGGTGAACCCAGACTGGGATTGCCAATGGCATGTCTTTCTCTGGGTTGAAGACTAAACTCCATCAATTTAGATACAATCCTCTCGGGCCCATGAAGTAGGGTATGCTTCTAAAAATAAGATCCATGTCTTCTTTATTCTCAAACAAGAACGTGAAAAATCCTTTACTGCAGGAACAATATTGTAAGCCTCCAGAGATCAAAGGTAACTAGTTCTTGGATATCCATGTCTCCATGGTTTTCAGTGAGGGCCAGATCCCCGTGAATTGTCTTATTAATCCTTTGTCACTCAAGGAAAGAGCTTTCAATCTTGAAGCCACTAACATGATATGGATTCGGGGAGCAACAACACGCTTCACAAAGCTAGAAGCTCGGATCTCTTACACTGGAGGAATTGTCGAGGAGGCAACTAGAGCCCAGAAGGCTTCATTCAATAGGTGTCTCCTCTCCTTTGGAGGGGGGTCCAGGGGAGGATCCATGAGGGCGCAACCAATTCTATGTGAGAGCCCTAACGACGACTCCAAACCTCGATTTCCTCAAAAGCTGCCAGCAAAACGCTCATTATTAAATTAAATGTAACTAGAATCTATATATCTTAAATTCATTTTTTTCATAAACATTTTTTTACATATTATAATTAAAATAAAATTTCTTTAATTATGCCGATAGGCGTATATATTTGATATTTTGGGAGCCTGACTTTCTAGAGCGGATCATCAAGATTCACCAAAGCTTGACAGTTGTATGGTTGTGATCACTTTCATCTTCGTCTGATCTTTAAACTAGCATTTAATAGTGGGTTAGTTATTGTTTACATGCCTTAACTTGTCATCTGATCTTTAAACTAACGAATTTAGCAATATTAAACTAATAACTACATTGTTGTTCCGATCACATAGCGTGGAAGCGGTTGAACATCATGGTTGCTGTGTCGTTTCCTGAACAAATCTTTTGCTCCCATCTTGAACACACAGAGTTGGATCAGTTAGCGTGATGGGGGAGGTAGTTATGCAGGCCGCTTTATATAATAATGGATTCTTTTCTGCACTCTTTACTTGCGGGCAAGAATGAGGATAAGCACTTTTTTTTGTTTTTTTTTCTTGAACTTTTTTCTCTTTCTGTAATGGTAATATGAGCTGAATATTATTGGTTATGAATTTACTTGGCTTGCAGGGAGGATTTTTGAGAGATCACCGGGATCATATTATGGAGTTGGGTTTGTGAAGCAGTTTGTGACTATGCATGTGATGGCTCGAAATGAATCTTTGCGTCCATCAGCAGTAGTGATGCTGCGAAGGAGGTTCTCCAATGCGACACTCAATATTTGCAGTGCAAGAACATACTCGCCCATGCTGGAGGTGTGGCCATGTTCCGGTGGTAAGCCATCGGTTTTTGCAAATATGTGATCAAAGGCTCATTAATTGTTGTTTCAATTCAATTAATCTTTCCTTTGGCATTGCATTTGACATTGCACATGATCTACACTCCAAGATGATGCTCTCGTCGATATTGAGAAATTTGTATTGCAGTTTTGACATTAGCTCATTATACCTTCTAGGTCTTACCTGCATTTCTTTGAGAATTGAAAATTTAAATCTGCAGATGGTGGCAGACGTTTCTAATTGTGTCGGTCTTCTATTCGGCATGGGTTTCGCCTTTGGAGTTTGCGTTTACTCAAGTAGATGTCGGCGTATTTTTCTTAATAATATCGTGAATGGATTCTTTGTCGTGGACATTCCTGTCACATTCTTTTTGGCTTACAATGACTAAGCAACAAACACTCTTGTGGAAGATCCAAAGAAAATTGGCCTTCCGTATAAAATAATTCTCTTTTAGCATTCTTAAATCTTCTATACCTGTGATTCAGATGGTTGCAGCTATGTTTCCAGATGATTTATAGTTGATGGTTTATGGTTTCAAATCTTATTTAATGATTTTATCCTTATTGAAATGAATCCATTGAGATCGGATTGTTCTAAACTTCATATATTTTAAGCATGACTTTATGGAAAAGAGTGGAAGCCTGTACCTTTTTAATAAAGCATGTGAAAAGAGGTTTTGAAAATACTCTTTTTATCGTTACAATTTATTAATATATTTAATAATGTTAATAATGTGAAGGTTTTTTTCATGAGTATCAAGATTCAAATTATTTACATAGTCTCTTCCATTTTTTTTTAAAATAAATATTTTAAATTTGTTTAAACAATAATAATAAATTGTTACACTTGAAGATATCAAAGTTTTTATTAATTATATATAATAATAATAAAAAATAATGTTAAAATGTTTTGTTAGCTACCAAGATTTGAATAATTCGCAAAGTTTTTTTTAAAATAATTATATTAAAAATGTTTTAAAAATGATGATAATTGGTATTATGTTTATTATGACCAACTTTTTTCTATTGGACTTTATGCAAATCCCTTATGCAAAAGGCTTCCATCCACAGCCCATCTATAACAAATGGATCAGTGGGCGAAGCTGAGTTGCCCGTTGTTGAGTTGCCCGTTGTTTGTCGTTATTTCATCAAGAAAAAATGTAAAAATATCTCATATTCATATGCAAAAAATAATTAATTAATAATGAATAAGTATCTTAGTGTAATATAAATAAAATAAAATTATAATATTTTTTTTTTAAATTGACAATTTCATTTTGTTTTTTAAAATTTTGTAACTATTTTAAGAATTTATTTAATAAAAATAGGTTTTATTTTAATAATTTTAAGAAATATTGTCTATATATTAAGATTGTGGAAAAAGAATATATATAATATTATCATGTCTTTAAAAAAAATACTATTATATTATCATAATTTTTTAAGAATTTATTTTTACTTTATAAAAAATAAATTATTCATTATTCACTTAAATTTTCATTCTTTTATTTTAACTAAACTTTTTAATTTATAAAAAATAAACTATCTATTATTTCTATATGTATCATCTATATCTATATAACCTTTTCAATATTTTTTTTTAAAATACTATGACATTATCATAAATTTTTAAGATTTTTTTTAATTTATAAAAATTAATTTATTCATTATTCATTCATATTATTAATAACAAAAAGAGAAAAGTTGACTTAAATTTTTATTCATTTATTTTAACAATTTTTTTTAATTCATAAAAATTAGACTATCCATTATTGATTCATATCATTAATAGCATAATTTCTCAATTATTCATTCATAGTATTGATAATTTTTCTCATTTATTTTAACTCAATATAATATGAAATATTGATGTTTTGAAAAAATAATTAGTATATAATAAAATATTATATACAATAAATATTACTTTTGCAATAAAAAAAATTCATTATTAATCCATAGCATTAATAACATAAAATAAATGTTCACTTAAATTTGCATTCATTCATTTTACATGTTTTTTAAAAATAATAAAAATAATTATTATAATGGTACATTTGACGTTCACGGTGTGACGTATATCATGTATTATGTTGCATTGTGACGTTATTGATAAAGGGTTTCCTCGTTCATTAAGGATTAAAAATGTCACATTGCAACATTAAGTAAGGATTAAAAAATGAAAAAAATAACGTGTGACACCTTAATAATGTGACATTCGACGTTCACAGTGTGACGTATATCATGTATTATGTTGCATTGTGACGTTCATCAATGGTTATGTCACATTGCAACATTGAGCAAAGGTTACATGTCTAAAATGATAAAGGGTTGTCACATTCTAAAGTTCACTAAGGATTAAAAAATGATATTTATTGACACAACCCAACCCAATATGTGACACATTAGTAAAGTGACATGTGATGTTCATCATGTTGTGTTTAGTACTTGTGGCGTTCATTTATGGTTATGTCACATTGTGTCATTAAGTAAGGGTTATATGTCTAATATGAAAAAGGGTTATGTCCCATTAAGGATATAAAAATGATATATATAGTGACAAAACCCAATATGCAACTTATTAATTATGTGGCATTCAACATTCATTAAGAAAAGAATTATGTTTCATTCTGATGTTTATGTTTATGACGGCTATGTTGAAGAAATAATCAAATACAATCTAAGTTATAAAAACACTTTTAACAATTTCCCAATCTATTATTTTTTAAATTTAGTTGTATGATAGATCAAAAAGGTTACATGTCTAAAATGATAAAGGCTTGTCACATTCTAAAGTTCATTAAGGATTAAAAAATGATATTCATTGACACAACCCAATATGTGACACATTAGTAAAGTGACATGCGATGTTCATCATGTTGTGTTTAGTTGTGGCGTTCATTTATGGTTATGTCACATTGTGTCATTAAGTAAGGGTTATATGTTTAACATGAAAAAGGGTTATGTCTCATTAAGGATATAAAAATGATATGTATAGTGAAAAAACCCAATATGCAACTTATTAATTATGTGGCATTCGACGTTCATCAAGAAAAGAATCATGTTTCATTATGATGTTTATGTTTATGACGGCTATGTTGAAGAAATAAAAAAATACAATCTAAGTTAAAATAACACTTTTAACAATTTCTCAATCTATTATTTTTGAAATTTAGTTGTATGATAGATCCAAAACATCACATTAAATGGAATTTTAGGGACATTAATTTTATATAATATTACTTGAAGAGAAGTTGGAGTAAGGGGTTATCTCATGGCGTTCTTTAAATGTTACATGGATTAGTTATATACTTACATTTCCTCCCTTAGAATACAAATGCCTCGTAGTCCGAGAGGGTAAGTCTTCCCCGATATTTACCTTATTTCTTTCTTGGTTATATGTAACCACCCAATCATTATTGTATCCAACTTGTACCTTCTGATTTGCATTCTTGACTGGTTTTTATAAAAATTGGTATACGACAATGCCCATGACATTACACATTAATAATGTGATAGGGTTATGTCACATTGCAACTTTCATTAGGGATTAAAAAATGATATACACTGACACAACTTAATATGTGATACATTAATAATGTGACATTCGACGTTCACATTGTGATGTATATCATGTATTATGCTGCATTGTGGCGTTCATCAATGGTTATGTCGCATTGCGACATTGAGCAAAGGTTACATGTCTAAAATGATAAAGGGTTGTCCCATTCTAAAGTTCATTAATGATTAAAAATTGGTATTCAACGATAGAACCCAAGATGTGACACATTAGTAAAGTAACATTCGACAGTCATCATGTTATGTTCAATTGTGGCGTTCATCTATAGTTATGTCGCATTATGACATTAAGTATGGGTTATATGTGGAAAAAGAATATATATATATATTAAGATGTGGAAAAAGAATATATATAATATTATCATGTCTTTAAGAAAAATACTATAATATTATCATAATTTATTTTTTATAAAGTAAAAATAAATTCTTAAAAAATTATGATAATATTATAGTATTTTTCTTAAAGATGATAATATTATATATATTCTTTTTCCACATCTTAATATATAGACAATATTTCTCAAAATTATTAAAATAAAACCTATTTTTATTAAATAAAATATAAAAATAGTTACAAAATTCTAAAAAACAAAATGAAATTGCTATAATGTGACATAACCTTCATAAACATTAGAACGAAACATAATCCTTGATGAACATTGAATGCCACATAATCTATAAGTCACATATTGGGTTGTGTCATCCCATTAAGGATTATAAATAATAACCCATACTTAATGTCACAATGCGACATAACCATAGATGAACGCCACAATTGAACATGACATGATGATTGTCAAATGTTACTTTACTAATGTGTCACATCTTGGATTCTATCGGTGAATACCAATTTTCATTCTAACGTTATATGTCTAATATGGAAAAGGGTTATGTCACATTCTAACGTTCATTTAGGATTAAAAAATAATATACACTGACACAATCCAAGATGTGAGATATCAATAATGTGACATTCGAAATTCATTGTGTTATGTTGCAGTACAATGTTTATGAATTGTTATGTCAATTGTACATTCTTGAATGGTTTTGTCGCATTGTGACATTCATTGAGAGTTATGTTGGATTTCGACATTTAGAAAGGAATATATTGGATTACAATATTTATCAATACTTATGTTGGATTGCGACATTCCTCAATAGTGCATTCCTTAATGGTTTTGTTACATTGGGACATTCATCGCAACAATCGGAACATTTATTCATGGATATTGAAATTCATCATTCCTCAATGCTTGTCTCACATTATTCGCCATCATGATAAATATATATATAGCCGTTTGACAAAAGAAATGGTTTAAACCATCCACATTCTACATAGTAATGCAGAATGTTATGTCGCATTTTGATGTTTATCAAGGTTTACGTTTCACTGTGATGTTATCAAGGGTTATATCACATTACAATGTTAAGCCATGGTTTGTTACAATGTTTGGTTGGTATATGTCAACACAACCAAAGATGTGACACATTAATAATGTGATAGTGGCAGTTTAATAAGCGTTATGTCGCATTGTGACGTTTATCATAGGTTATGTTACATTAGCGACATTCATGAAGGGTTATGTCACATTGTGATATTTGTCAAGGGTTATGTCACATTGCGATAATGCCTAAGATTTGACACATTAATAATGTGATAGTGGGCGTTTAATAAGTGTTATGTCGCATTGTGACGTTTATCACAGGTTATGTTACATTAGCGACATTCATGAAGGGTTATGTCACATTGTGATATTTGTCAAGGGTTATGTCACATTGCGATAATGCTCAAGATGTGGCACACAAATAATGTCTCTATGGATGTTTAGAGAATTTCTTTAAGAATTTTCTTGATATATATATAATCATTTAACAAAAGAAATTGTTTAAACCACACTCTAGAGAACAAAATATGTGACTTCAAACGACTATATATATATAGTCGTTTGACAAAAGAAATGGCTTAAGCCATCCACATTCTACATAGTATGTCGCATTTTGAATTTTATCAAGGTTTACGTTTCACTGTGATGTTATCAAGGGTTATATCGCATTACGACATTAAGCCATGGTTTGTTACATTGTTTGGTTGGTATATGTCAACACAATCAAAGATGTGACACATTAATAATGTGATAGTGGCAGTTTAATAAGTGTTATGTCGCATCGTGACGTTTATCATAGGTTATGTTACATTAGCGACATTCATGAAGGATTATGTCACATTGTGATATTTGTCAAGGGTTATGTCACATTACGATAATGCCCAAGATTTGACACATTAATAATGTGATAGTGGGCGTTTAATAAGTGTTATGTCGCATTATGACGTTTATCACAGGTTATGTTACATTAGCGACATTCATGCAGGGTTATGTCACATTGTGATATTTGTCAAGGGTTATGTCACATTGCGATAATGACTAAGATGTGACACATTAATAATGTGTCTTTGGATGTTTAGAGAATTTCTTTAAGAATTTTCTTGATATATATATATATATATAATCATTTGACAAAAGAAATTGTTTAAACCACACTCTAAAGGACAAAATATGTGACTTCAAATGACTATATATATATAGTTGTTTGACAAAAGAAATGGCTTAAACCATCCACATTGTACATAGTAATGTAGAATGTTATGTCGCATTGTGATTTTTATCAAGGTTTGTGTTTCACTACGACGTTATCAAGGGTTATATCACATTACGACGTTAAGCCATGGTTTGTTACAGTGTTTGGTTGGTATATGTCAACACAACCAAAGATGTGACACAATAATAATGTGATAGTGGGCATTTAATAAGCGTTATGTCGCATTGTGACGTTTATCACAAGTTATGTTACATTAGCGACATTCATCAAGGGTTATGTCACATTGTGATATTTGTCAAGGGTTATGTCACATTGCGATAATTCCCAAGATTTGACAATTAATAATGTGTCTTTGGATGTTTATAAAATTTCTTTAAGAATTTTCTTCATATATATAGTCGTTCGAAAAAATAAATGGTTTAAACCATCCAAATTCTACATAGTAATGAAGAATGTTATATCGCATTTTAATGTTGATCAAAGTTTACCTTTCATTGCCACATTATGGAGGGTTATATCACATTACAACGTTAAGCCATGGTTTGTTACAGTGTTTGGTTGGTATATGTCAACACAACCAAAGATGTGACACATTAATAATGTGTTAGTGTCCATTTAATAAGTGTTATGTTGCATTGTGACGTTTATCACATGTTGCCAACATTAACGACATTCATCAAGGGTTATGTCACATTGTGATATTTGTGAAGGGTTATGTCACATTGTGATAATGCCCATGTGACACATTAATAATGTGTCTTCGGATGTTTAGAAAATTTCTTGTTGCATTATAAACTATGGCCACATGGTTCAACAAAGTCAACCATGGTTAAGTATGGCCAAAATGAAGTATTTTTCTATCACATATATGCCAACAAAACCAAATATGTGATAGGTGAATAATGTGTCATTCGACATCCATAAAGGGTTATGTCGTATTGTGATGTTTATCAAGGGTTACCTTGCATTGTGATGTTCATCAAGGGTTATTTCACATTTAGACATTAGTGAAGGGTTATGTGCATTACAACAATGCCATAGATCTGAAACATTAATAGTGCGAAATTTGATGTTTAGAAAATTTCACGTTGCATTGTGAAATATGGCCAAGTTGTTCTAAAGTTAAACATGTCTTGCTAAATTCAACCAAGGATGACCACGTTCAAACTATAGTCAAACATGGTTGTCAAAAGTCAACCATGGTTCACTACATTGTCTAGTATATGCTGATACAACCAAATATGCAACACATGAATAATGTGACATTCGATGTTCATCAAGGGTTATGCCACATTGTGATGTTTTTCCACATTCTGACATTCATCATTTTTTATGTTTGATTGTGACATTCATCCACATTTATGTCACTATATGAAATTAATTTTTTCAATCTTTGTCAAAGGGTTTGCAAGGGTTTTGCAACATTGCAATGTTGATCAAGTGTCATTTTTTATTGCAAAATTAAACTTCTAATCATGTTTTAGTTATGTCAACTTCTATTATTATTATTTCATATTTTTAATTAAATTGAAAAAAATCATATTAACTAATAATTCAAATTAATATGATATAAATTAATAATTTGAATTAATATCATATATTCAATGCGAAAAATAAATTGTTTTAAAATATGATTTTTATCATTAAACATATTATATCTTATAAAATTACTATACTAAATTTTCTAAAAGATAATGTTTTAGACTTTAAATTTTCATATTATTAATTAATAATTTTGATTTAGAGTTTATTTTTTCATTTTGAAATATAAATACATTATTTTCTTATTTTACATCTTAAAATTTCTTTGAGCATGATCAAAATATATCTCAATAAAAAAAATCTCTATGTACAACCATAGTCTTCATTAAGTCAAATATTAACCATGAATTGAAAATTAATCAAATGCTTATGTTTGCACTTAGTCTTTATAATCTAGAATTTTTTTCCTCTAATATTTAATATTCGTATCGCGTAGACATTATGATACAACCAATTTTTTCCCTCTAATAGACATTATGATATAACCAATTTTTTCCCTCTAATACTCATGTTTGTAGATAACCCTAGGTGTTAAACGATATATAATATTATTGTGAATTATTAATAATATTTCATTATTACTTTGAATATAGTCATTTAATTAAAGAACATATCCCTAATGTAATTATTCATAATGTAATTAATTAATGAAAATGTAATTATTTTTACATTGTTAATTAATCAAATCAAACCACTTCATTAAGATTGTTTTATTAAGATATATTTTTGTTTAATTAAGTATAGTCTTATTACAATTATTTAAGTAATGTTATTGCTACTAATACTTTGCATATATGTCTATAGGCCCACCTATTACTAGCAACAATCACATTAAATTAATTAATGTGTCTGAATACGCAGATAGGCGTAAATTTAAGCACATACTATAGGAAAAAACATTAATATATAGAGTATGTGCCTAAATTTAGGCCTATCGAGGTATTCAGACACATTAACTAATTTAATGTAGTTGTTGCTAGTATATATCTATCTATCTATTTATATATTTTAATTTAAATAATTTAATTAAAATAACATTTCCTTTATTTTAATAATATAATTTTAATAAATTAAAGATAAAATACATATGTTTCATTGAAAATTAAAATTCAAATTCGGATATTCAGGAAAAATATACACTTATAAACTAATTAAAATATATTTAAGGAGGTCATCAAACCTACTCTTGAAGATCAAAACTATCTCTCTGTTTTAATCAGTCCTAAGAAAAAAATTAATATAGCTAAGATAAGAATGAACTCGCATGAGCTCCACAATGAAACTGGTCGTTGGACAGTCCCTAAAACTCCATGGGTAGAAAGGATCTGCCACCTCTGTGAGAGTAAGAACATTGAAGATGAAAATCACTTCCTCTTAGCATGCCCTGCATACACCCACATTAGATCCCAGTTTCATAATCTATGTTGCAATACCGACATTCCTAGCCTTTTAGCTTGTCAAAATTATAGTAAGCTCGGGACGCTTCTCTCCAAGCTCTTTGAGCATAGAAATATAACTTTAAAACAAACTAATTAATTTTCTTCTTTAAGGTTCGATAGACCAAATTTTGGTCTCAGGAGACGTTAAACATCATCATCATCATCATTAGAAAAAAAAACATAGAGGAGAGGATATCATTATGAACTAATTTGATTGAGGGGATATCCAACCAAATAGGAAAATAAAATGAAATAAAGTGTATCTATTTCGTGATAAAATTTAGGTGTTGTATGGTCGAAGAAATCAAAAGTACTTTGTTTTAATAATTTTTTAATTTAAAACCAACGAGAGGATTTTGTCCAGAAATAAGCAGAGTAATCGGTCCCGAGATTTCTTAAGAGTTTTTCTTAACTTGTTGGACATATCAATTAATGGAATTGGAGGCATAGATCGTTTCCAGCAGCAGCAACCAGGAATTGACGATTTTGAATTGAAAAGGTCTGATTGAACTATTTTAAAATGGAAAATGGTGATGGTTATCAATAGCGAAATATGGCAACCTCCCCAATGCTTTTACGCGTTTCAAGTATGTTGTTGCGTAGCTGTCATATGAGGCAAATATCACTTCATTTACAAAAGTAGCAGATTATTTTCACCAAATTTAAAGAAACTAGATAACCATCTTATCCATTTTTTCTACTTTGTCATTCTTTCTTCGTAAACGACAAACAACAAACATGTGGTAAGATAAATTGTCTCAAAAAAGTACAATAATATGTTGATAATAATACGCTGATAAGTTGTTGTTGGAGGATGAAATTGTTAAAAAGAAAAAAAGCTAAAATTAAATTGGTGTTTTTGGGAAAAAGTACCCCCCAAAATGCATGGACTAAAGTTTTCCCATGGCGTAGTCCCAACCTTGTACTTTGAGTACCATCACAAATCAACTACCAGTTTTGCAAGGAAGGCCAAGGAAGGGTAAACTTTAAACAACCCTTTTAGGACATCACACAAATAAGCACACAAATGTTAATTGTATACGAAGTTAGCAATGACATAAACACAACTAGCAGTTCCATAGCACTTTTGTCACTCAAAGTTGGCAAAACCTCTTTAAGAAGAGAGAATATTTTGATGAAAATATTGTTCTTTTGGACTTATTAGTCATCTAGGAATGGTAACACGCAATCAACAAATTGAATCACTCCTTTTGAATGTGTTTCATATTTTCCCAACAATTTAGAAAAGAAATTAGCACACACTTTCGAGGGTCTGTAATGATTTGCTGCTTATTCTCCCAACAAAGATGAAGCAGATTTTGCATACTTGTGAAGAGCATATCAAGATGCAGTAAAGAAAATTCCATGGAGTAGAATGTTATATTGATCTTTGATTTTCATGCTCCAAATTCAGAAGATCCTTAACGAAACTCAAAATTGTTGAAACCATGGCTTTTGAAACACTTTTACCATACATAATTGACAAAATATCAGAGACAAGCAATTCTCTCTCTTAAGAAATGAACCAAGCTTTAAATGGTTGTTCATTTCCATAAAACAAGTAAACAATGATCTAGGTGTTTCACTACTCCCACTTTCTTGCATAAATTTATCAACTGATGGTTTTATTGGCGTTAAAAACATATCCCATAAATTTGTACCATAATCAATTAAATCATACTTATTCAACACAATGAAAATAACATTAAGACATAAATATCTCAAGTCTTTCATTCCACCAAGAAATAATGGTAGGCTCTTATATGACTTATAATGACACTTCTAATCTGAACCCCTCTAGCAGCTAACATGGGTGATGCCAATATATTCTCAACAACATTATAGTGAGTCATTTTTAAAACTGAATGAAGCACCAAAATTTTGAGTTTTGTTAGATTCTTTTTGTTACTCAATTGCATACTCAAAAATATATATAAATCATTTTGTTTTAAAGAATATCAACTAAGAAAATCTCATATATGGTCAATTGCCAAGAAAACAACCACATTGACATGGAAGTTATTAACATTCTTGAAAAATGCAATCTATTTGATAGTCTAAAAAGTCATAATGAAAATTGGTTAGGGTGAAAGTTTGGCCATATAATGTGGGCAATATTGATTGTTATTCAACCACAAAATTAGGCAGGAATATAGATAAGCACATGATTCAGTTTAAACACACAAGACAATCATCCTCTTCCAATGCTCTTGATTTTAACTCCATCTAAAATTCTCCTCATTTTGTTTTGATTTTAATTCGATCCAAGATTTTAACTAATTAAAAAAATTGCAATTCTTTATATTTTTCTTAAACATATAAATACCTTGGCTTACAAACATCATATACTGACAATATGCACCAAAATTGTATTGTCATCATTTAAAACCAGTTAACAACATCTCTCAAATACTCGGCCATCCTTAACAAACATGTACGTTTGGTCCATCCAAAGGACTAACAGCGAAGTCAATGGTTGACTTCGCTGTTGGTCCATTGGATAGACCGAACGTACATGTTCTTTAAGCTCAGGCCAAAGACTCCCAACAACTGTGAAGAGAGCTATGACTGATATCACTACACAAAACTAAAAAATAACAACATATTCAAATTTTCAAAATTTATGTTCCCTCTATTTATCAAAGAGCCTCGCACCAAAAGTCCCTTTGATTGTTTTCTGTTGACCATTCCTTACATAACTGTTGGATAAACTTGTAGAATAGATCCCCTCATTCTTGATCCACTTGTACACAAGGTTGAACGTTTGGAGAAATACCTAGAACCTTCAGGCGTAGAAATATTTTGATCATCAGAGAAGGATGCATGGCAAATAGACTGAGTCTTCTAATCAGCTGAACTATAAATACTGTCTAATCCACATGGAGAAAAAGAGTCCGAGACCAAACTATGGAGATTGATAACAATAATAACAGAGGACCACTTCCCACTCACATAATGTCTCCATAACAGGAGGACCCCCCGTAAAGATCCATTCTGGAGAATAGAGGTCGAAACAACCAGGTGGACAGTCAAAGGGGCTGCCCCAGCCTTCAAACAGGAACCAGAGGATAAGAATCCCCACAAACCAAGCAAGGTTTATTGGGATTTTGCTAACTGAAAGAGATCCAGAAAAAAGTCTAACAAACTCTAGGTATAGTAAATTTGCTTCTTATTTAATGGAAGATATAAAATCGATCTTCCACAACAGGACACTACAAATTTACAAAATTCTAAAAAATGCTTAATTTTTTTCATAGAACTCTACCCACTACCGTACTGTGTAAATAAGCTTTAATTCTTTTTATGACAATTAATTGACCTTGGTAGTTCTAATGCCGTCATTTAAGACATTGATGGAATTTCAGGGAGCTGATTGGAAAATCCGTTGTATATCCTACATTTACGTTTAATGGTGGAATTAGTTTTGTTATGAAGAAGCCAAGTAGTAAAGACCCCATGTGACTGCAACTATGTTTGCATAATTGAGAACCTAAAGATTGCTTTTTCAAACACCGAAAACTAAATGAAAATTCCTCATTCTCTAAGGCAATGAGTTGAGTATGGAACCCACATGGAAAATATTCTTTCTTGAATATTCCATGCTAACAAATACCTAATCGAAGTCGTTTGTGCCAGTTTGGCCAATTCTGCAACCTCTTTTAACATCTCTATATATTTTAATCTAACAATACCTGGATAACAATGCGGGATTGTAAACTGTATTGTCAAATCCAAGCATGCATTGAATTTTGAAGTGGGATTGTAAACTATCTTATGGGAGAAAAGAGTTTTGACGTTGCATTGAATTTCACTCCTCGGATTGTCAACCCTGTGTTTCTCTACTTATGTGGCCTTGTTCTTTTTTGTTATTTGAGAATCATTTGTCCATGAGAAGCATTTTGTTCTTTCTGTTCAATGTTTTTGTTATCTGAGAATCATTTGTCCATAAGAAGCATTTTGTTCTTTCTGTTCCATGAGAAGCTTTTTGTCCATGAGAAGCATTTTCTTCTTTTTGTTCCATGAGAATCATTTGCAGTGCCAATGAAACAGACTCATGAAACCTGGTTCTGGTAAACATTGTGATCAAAGTGTCACAAATGAGTCACTAAATTTTAACTCCTCCTAAGACAAAGAATCTAAAATCCAAAAATAAACACCCAAGAGAACTTCAATATGTTTCAAAAATGAAAGAAATTTGTGTGTATATAATATAATTTTATGTGATGAAAGCAAGTCTAGGAAATAAGTGAAAATACGTTACATCAAACTTATAAATCGCCACATAAGTGAAAATGAGTTTCCTCCAAAAGGCTTTTGTACATAAATTTTTTAAATTTGAAAACATTCGGTGAATAATTCATTGTTTCGGCCTCAATCCTTTGAATGCCAACTAAATCTTACAAAGCAAAAAAGTCCAAAAATCCAAGGGGCATAGTTATAGGAGTTTTCCAAGTTTTAGGTAGCTTTAGAAAACCTCAAAACCCCTGGATGTGGAGGAACTATACCTTTGAAACTGAGACCTGACCTGGACATGGAGAGACTATACCTTTGAAATTGAAACTTGAACTATGCAAGATATCAAAATTCTTGCAGGTCATAATTTGCAAAAGTGACACCATTTTTCTTGTCGACCATTCGCATGGGTCCTCTTATAATCTCAGGTATTGAAGATCATTGAATGGCCAAATAAGGTTGACAGGTGAAGAAAGTATTTTGTTTCAAGTTTTTAATATCCCAAGTCAATCTTTGTATTGAATATCGATAGTATATAGTCGGGATGTCCATTAGTAGCTTGTTGTCCAATTTTCATGACATAATGGATGCCGAAGCCAACCCCCTTCCGCGCACAGATTGTAGCTCAGGGGTCACAAGTTTTGATAGATGTAACAATTCCATTGAATTTCTTTTTACCTTTTCTCTTCACTACAGATAAAGGAAAAGGCATGGTGCCCTTCGCTCCTTACGGATCCCAAAACCATCACGATGGAATGTGTAGGCCCTCTGAGTCGTAAGCTTTGATATATGAAACATAAAATTACAATCCAACAAACACAAAGTCATTTACTTATTGTTACATTTCTTTGCAAAATAACTAATATAAATATGACTGCTCATTAGACTCCCATAAACCTTTCTTCAACCTTCAGATTCGCATAAGTTTTTGTTTTTTTTCAAGTTTTGCAACTTCGGTTAACTCCATGAGTAGAGTTCATTGCATGATAAAAAATAATTCAAAACCATAGTGGTGGTCTGGCCTATTGATTTTTTAAATCCCAACCAACCTTCAAGTCACCGACATGTTTTCCAGCGCAATGTCTTTCTGGATCACGGAGTTTGGGTTTTCCAATGTATAAACCGAGTGTTTGGTGTGTAACATCCCGGTTTTGACCCCGTTTGCATTAAAATATATATGATGTAAATGGCATTATGTAACTGTGGTGTGGAGTTCAAGGCAAAATTCCCACCATCGATTTAGCGTTTTATGTTTCGGCAATTAAAATCGATGCCGATGGTATTCTGTGCTAACCAGACACATTATAATCTTTGGACATCATGTAAATATGCAATTATTAAAATACACACAACCAACTATGTCAATGCAACATTAAAGAGATGGGGACATGGTTTCACAAGGAATAGGGAGGGAAATAATTCAAACCCTTGAGCCAATAATGTTGAGCCAAATGTCAAAGGGAGAACCTGTCAAACTTTCAACCACCCATTTTGTCTTTTGTGCCCAATCATTTATTTCTTCCAGAAGTGGTTGAGTTAGTTAATGCACGGGGATGGGAAGATTATGGCAGTTAAATTCGAATTTGAGAAGCCATTAGTTTTTGAAAAACGTGTTTTGACTTCTTGGGCAAGTAAGAACCCACAAATGTCTTCCCAACCCATTATGCATTCACATCCCCCTCTTCCTCATGCGATTTGGAGCTCCTGTGTGTTTTCCTTCACGCTTTGGTAGTTTTCTTCATTTCCCCCAATGGTTGGGAAGTCGTTTTTGTGATGCTCAGTGGCTGGGGTCTCTCCCTTGGGAATTGCTACATTTCCTCATTGTTCTCCAAGCTGGAAATCCATTTTTGGTGATGCCTAGCGGATGGGATAATAGATCCACTATCTAAGGGTTTGTAGAGGCTATTTTTGCCTCAGTAAAGCCATTGAACGTTTCTTGGAATCGTATTGCTCACTTAGGGTATTTTCCCCATTTGCCATTTCCGTTTTTGGCTCTCGGGACGTTTTTCCTCAACCCCAAAACTTGTATTTTGCTGTGTGTGCATCCTTTGTTTTGGTTTGAACTGGTTTGGAGTGGAATTGGGTCAAAATTTGCTTGATAAACCTAGTGAAGGAAGGAACCTCATGAGGAGATCAAGAGGGGTTGGTTATTCCTCTTTGCACACCCTGAAGAGAATTGGAAGGGAAGGCATAACCCAAGGGACTGTGTAGAAGAGAAGGGGGTTCTTCCTTGTGTTGGGTGTGTAGGTATTAAGAAGGCCAAGCCAGATCTCGTGTAGGTGTCCATAGCTATGTGGTTGAGCTCACTAGCTTAGCAATTCAAATTTTCCACCTCCTTGGAAGCCTGAAAAACCCAAATGTAGTTTTGGTTTGGCTGAATTTTGATATGTCTTTAGATGTGTGTGAGCCTGCTATTGTTCCCTTATTCCTTGTGGGAATCATGCCTAACTTGGGGGTGGCAATGGTGCTGAGAGATTAATGAACCCACTGGCCTATGGTTGGGTGGAACGTTGTAGCGACATAGCTGGTTGTGAGACAACTCTTTTTCAAGATAAGTATTCTTGTCTGTTTAATCTCTACAATGCATTTATTGATAATTTATGAAACGTAAACCATATATATATATAAAAGAATGTAGTCACAATGTTACACAACAAAATTACAAAGCATGAATCCAAAAATGACATAGTTTAGCATTTAAACATTTCCGTAATACATATCCATAAAGGGAAATTTCAACATAGCATTTTGAAAAAGCTCAGATCGATGTCCATGCCGATAAATACATGTCATCATTTTATTTGGACGAGGGACAACAATATTGGGAATAGTGCGTAGAAAGACGACCTCAGAGAAAAAACACCTTCAATGTAAATATATGACACTTTCATAGGTGTCATCTACATAAGGTCATGAGTTTTGATCCTTAGTGGGGACAATGATAACCTACTACCCCAACCACCCAACCTACAATAGGAACCCATTTATATCCCATTGTATGTAACAAAGAACCAATTTTTGATAATATTGTGCATCATAATTAATAGGGTGGGGTAACAGGGTTATGATTGCAATTTGCACTGTAATGAACCATCTACAATGGTATTTATATATCATTTGTGCTGTTGCTTTGGAATTTAGATATGATCAATTGGTTGAGAGAAAAAAAGTTACTACTTGTTATTTATTTGAATCATATTAATTGTTATTTTTACAGCAAGGTTATTTCCAAAAGAAACATTAACATATTGTTCCGACGTTCAAATACATTTAAAGCTAGATAGAAACATGCAATTACTACATAAATACAAAACTCTTTGTATAAAAAAGAACTATAAAAAACTAATAGAGAGTCTCGCTAAAAAAAAATAGAGCAAAGGAGCAGAGTTCAGTTCTAACTGTTTATACAATTGTCCAAGAAATAAAATCTCATAAAACATAAAAAGGATCTTTAGAGCAAATGGAACCCATCCTATATTATTCAAAGAAAATCATGCCAATTGCCGAGAACAAACCCTTTTTGATAAACTATCAACAATGAAGTTTATCTCTATATATATGAGTAAAGTGTACCTCTGAATTAGAGAAATTATAAATGTATAATTTCTGTGTGTTATTATTAGCCCCTACCTAGTCAAGTATTATTATTTTCATTATTTTCATAATACATATAAGATTTCAAAATGTCTAAAATGCAACTAAAGTTTTAGTGTTTTATTTAATTAATTTTTTTATAGATTTTTTTTCTAAATGTGATTGTTCCTTACCATGAAAATGATGATTAAATAAAATGAAAAAGAAAAAGATTCCTAACTCATGCATATAAACCTCCTAATCATCCATTTCAATTCTTTTAGATCTTGAGTTTTTTGTTTTTTTCATTTAAAAGGATTATGCATCTTTTTAAAATGATTAGTGAATGTTTTAAAAACAAAAAAATTATATGTTTGGGAGTCCAATGGATAGAGAAATTCCCTTTCACGAGAAACAAAAATCTCATTAATTACTAAATTGTTAATATATTATTGGGAAACTAAAAAATTAAAAAACTAGTGTTTTTTTCTTCCAAAAATTATAAATGCTTATATTTTAAGTTGCATTCAAAAATTATAAAGCAAGAATATTTCTTATTGAGTGAATGGCTAAAAAATATCTATTGTGAATCCAATTCTTTATCCTAGCTTTAAAGAGAAACGATTCATCATCTCTATATCAAGAAGTTAACAATGAAACAAGTAAATCTATCATATTAGCTTTTGAATTAATATTGTTTTGGCATATCAAAATTTTGCAAACATTTAGAATCTAATAATTTAATTATTATTTTTATGATAATTTTCTCTTATGAAAAAGTTTGAAGTTTGGAACAATGGAGAACAGGTTGAGTTGAGCATTGCCAACCATCAAGGAATGCTAGACTTTATTTCTCATATTTACCCAATGGTTACTGTGTCAAGTGAGCATGATTAAATTTGGGTCATATAACACTCGGTTAAACAATTTCCATTTGGCACCTATTGGAGATCACATTTAGAAAAAACGAAATCTAAGAAGTTAGAGCGCTCAAATTATATCATCCATCTCTGCTCTGCAATACACAAAACAAAAGAGATTAGAAGTAAGAACACTCATATCATATAATAAGACATGTAAATGAACACAACCCTCAAGGTTTTGCAATCTCCATTCAAGAAGCTTGAAAAGTAGAGAATACGTGGATTTGTGGGATAGGTGAATCCAATAATGTGATATTGTACCAAAAAAAGAAGGGAGGAATGGAATACAAATTCTTGTCTTATGTTTTTTTTACTTGTTTTCTTCATCATAATAATATGCCACTCCCTTTTAATTTGACTTTATTTTTTACTTATTACTTATTTGTGGGGCATATTTTCTTCAAAGAAATATGTTAGAGTCTTTAGATTTGTATTGTAATGTAAAGCATAATTCCTTCGTATTAAAGGCTTGATTCTTCAAGGATTTATTAACTCATGTTTTTATTTGTTGTGATTTAAAACGTATAATTGTTCTTAATTAAAATAAATAAATAATGTTTGTTTTAATCTTTTAATTTTATCAATTTATAAATAAACATTTTTTTAGATAGAAGTTAAACTCAATCTGATTTTTTTTAAATGTAATATATATATATATATATATATAATTAAAAAATAATAATTTACAAAATCTTTTAATGGTATAGGACCAAAACTTTGTTGGTATTTCTTAATTTTTTTATAACCAGAGACTTGTTGCTCGCGGCTCTTGTTTATACTGATAGTAAGTATGATAGATGATACAAGATGACAATTTTGTATGAAATGGTTGTAGGCTCCATGGCGAAGGGGATATAAGGTAATATGAATGTGGAGGTACACTACATATTGGAACCGTAGAGAGGCAATTATATATGGTCCTCCCTAATCCACATGGGTCTGAGTCATCTTTGATCAAAGATGGCTTCATTATTAGGTAGTAGGGAAGCGAGGGAGGCCAAATCAAAAGGAATGGATGATGTCTCAGGTGACGGAGAAGGGATGTTGAGCAATGCGCAACTGAAATCAGGGAAAAAGGAGATACGAGAGATTGGAACAATACTTACAGGCATTTCCATGCATCATTTTTTGTTTAATTAGAATACGATACAAGGCGATTTAACGTCAGATGCCTGAGGAGATAATCCAAAGAAACTGAACTCTTTGAAAGGGAGTAAGTTGTCGAAATCATTAAGCATGTTTCTAGACCATCTGGTTGCATATTAGAATAAGGTTTGGGAATCGAGTATCAATGGGGGTCGAAGGGTTTAATGCTCATAGAGTGGTTTTAAATGGTGTAATGGTTTAAATGGTGTAATGGGAAATAAGATAGAGTGGTTTTAAATGGTGTAATGGTTTAAATGGTGTAATGGGAAATAAGATACAAGGGATCAACTTTTTGGTAGATTCATGCCATCTTGTAGGAGGTTTGTTGGACATAATTGTGTGCAATGATTGGGGTAACTTTATTGTGAAGGATTTGGTGGAATGGAGAAGAGCTAGGGTTTGTAGTTGACGAGGGAGAAGAAACCTAGATAAAAAGCACAACATAAGGGAGGGGAGATCATAGGGAAAACAAGTGTTGAAGAATGATTAGGGGAAAATAAAAGAAATGGTCTAGAAAAAAAGTATTAAAAAACACTCAGTGGCTATTAAGTTAGTTCTTGGAGAGGATGTGCAGATGCATGAGGTGGTAAGATTGTCCTCCAAAGCCTTGGTCCTTAAGTTTTTAGGAAGGAAAACGGGGGAGGCAATGTTGAGAAGATAATTAAAATCAAAGTGGTAACCTACTTTATGATATATCCCAAATTTTTATTTTTCAGCTCGAGGCTGGATGGTATTCTTGTTCCAATTTGAGGAAGATGCAACTAAATTGAAGAGGTACTTTGGAAGTGGGGAACATCCACCTTGTTCCTAAAATAATGGACAAACTTCTTCAACAAAGAAGATGGATATCATTCCAATTTGGGTGAAATTGCGAAGGTTGCCAATGGACTTCTGGTTCTTGGAGGTTTTGAGGGAGATAAGGACTACTCCAAGGGTTCTTATGGAAGTAGACATGGGGTTTGAATAGTAACATGATCATGGCCAAAAATAATGGTTGGATTGGATATGAAGGAAGGATTAGCCCTAAATATAATATTGAAAAAAGGGGCCTTTTTTTTCATTTCTCAAGGGTTGGACTATTGTGGTGTGTCATTCAAGTGTGTAAAATGTCATCTATATGTGCATATAGTTGGGGAATAACATTTTCCTTTTGCTAGTTATGCAAGGACATAAGTGGGGAAAGGTTCAAAAGTGCGAAGGGTTGGATTGATGCTATGGGGATTGGTGAGGAGCAGGAGCAGGAGGAATGCTTGGAGAGGAAGTCATTGGAAGAAGGCATGCAAGAAGATTAGCTAAGATTTCATCAAAGCAAGATGAGTATGCTTGATTGAAGGAGGGTACTTTTGTGGGGGATGAAAGACACAACAAAAACATCAATTCTCATGAACATTCAACATTCATGTGAGCATGGTATAGAAAGGATCTTGGAAAGAACCAATGCAACTCAAAAGGAAACAATTTCATTGAATTATTTGAAAGAAGGTATGTCTATTTAGGAAATAGTTCCTCTAAGAAGTTTTAATCCTAATTTTAGAGACTCAACTCTTAATTTGGATGCCTCTTCTTTAAACAAGGAAGGTTTTATAGATATGTTAAGGAGTAGTTTGTCATCATATGTTTTTGTAGGAGTTGGGGATTTGTGTTGAACCTGAAGGTTCAATAATTGAAGTCATGGATGTAGCAGGTACATCTTCAAATTAGATTTAGAAATGGTGGAACAAAAAGACTTGGATGTTTGGTGTTTTACAAGGTCTAGGAAATAAAAGTCCTTAACCAAGGATGATGGGTTGAAGGGGGGCTTAGCAAACTCCAAGTTTAAATTATTTAAAGGAGGAGGGCATGGGAGGATATCACATATTAATATTGATCAAGAAAAGGCCTTTCTTGAGAGTCAATTTAGTAAGTAGGTAACCATTCAAGGGGTTCTTATAGTAAGCCAAAGGGGTATATTAAAAAGTGTTATTAAAGGATTATGTAAGTTGGGAAGTATAGCGAATGTTCTTGGTTTAAAGTTTTGATTAACAGTCTGGACTATGGTGACAATAATCACATTGTTTCCAGATTAAGCTTTTTGGTCACTGTTTGATTCTACTTCTGGTTTTCATTTTTTTGAATTTGCTTGTTTGACAGTTTGTTTTGAAGTAAAGAAGGTTGCATACATGCCTAGAGACATGTTGAGTGTTTCTATGCTTCCATCAGAAATTCCACAGGAAACAAGCGCAAGGACTGCATAACATTTCTACACTCCCAGTGACAGTGGGAATTTTGATTTCTCAAAGCTTCTTGAGAAGCCAAGTCCTTTACGTCAGAGATCTTTTGATGAAAGGTCTTTCAGTGAACTTTCTGCAATGTCTCCCCACCTGCATTCCAGGAGTGCAGACACACACTTTGAAGGAATTCTTTCACCATGCAGAAGATCTGTCTCGGACACACCTTGATCAAGTCATAACTCCTTTGAACCACATCCTACGATTGCTGATGCTTGGGAGACTCTGCGACGATCATTAGTATATTTTGCAGGAAGACCAATGGGAACCATTGCTGCCAATGACCATACAGAGGAATTACTGAATTATAATTAGGCATAAGAGTTTTTGTTTTCTATTTGCAAGGCCTTACCTAAGAATAAATGCATCATTAAGATTCTCCTCCCTTCTCAAGCATAATTTGTTAAAACTTAAACTACTTCATGGGATAATTTGTGCCTGGTCAATCTCTTAATTTTGTCTTTTCTGATAATAATATGATCATAACTTTTGGCTTCTACAAAGAGTTTGTTGAGCTAGTTTCTCGTCAAAATTTTGTCCAGCTTTAAACAGGTTCTTATACTAATATTTTCTAATAGAATCTTTTCATTATTTTCCTCAACTTGTCAAATTCAATAACTAGATCATAAGAAAATATACTCTGATTTTGAACTGTAAATTACTCTTAACTTTTCAACCCTCTTCTCTGGCACTTCATAGACTTTTGAATGTGATCATAAGTCTCTCTGGAAGAAATTTTTTTAGTTTGGTTTTGAACTGAGGTTTCCATTGTTATTCTGGACACAGACTCTGGAAGAAACTTTACAGATGGGAATGGATTTTTAACTACATAATATTTAAAGATCTCCCAGTTATTCATGATGTTTGTATATCTATTTATCAAGTTCTAAAAGCCATATTTTTGTCCATTTATCATAGCAAGCCAGTGAAAAGGATGTTGAGTGCAATTCATGTAGGGTGAAGTTTGTACAAAATGGTTGAAACTTGAGGGTACTAGAAGAGAGACATTCAAAATATTATTGATCCTGCTAAAATTATGTCCTTACTAATCGTTGAGGTGTTGTTATTGGTCTCTATCTTCTTGGGGGTGGAATTCCTACTTTGTTCTTACCATGTCTTCTTAGTCCTTTCTCCTTGCTACCCTTCGAGGAGTTATTATTGGTCCTTTTCCTTCTTGGATGGAATTCCTACTTTGGTGATGGTTGATGACCTTCAGCTTCATTGCTGAATAGTGAATTCTGTAGCATTTGTTCAATCATCAATGTCTAGTTTTAATTTTTTAATAGCTAAACAATATTTTTTAAGTTGTGACAACCAGACATATCGATGATGGATACTTTTTTTTTCCTTCTAAATATGGGCGGGTCTGATAGTTATTAGTAATTTGGTTTCAAACCTTTATCTGATTCCTTGCCACAATTTTCAGGTATTTGTGAGGGACTTTATTCCAAGTGCTTTGGCATTTTTGATTAATGGTGAACTGGAGATAGTCAAGAATTTCCTGTTGAAGACTCTTCGACTTCAGGCATGGGAGAAACAGATAGATCGTTTCACATTAGGGGAAGGGGTCATGCCTGCTAGTTTCGAAGTACTTCATGATCCAGTTCGTAATACCGATACGATGATTGCATATTTTGCAAAATATAATTGTGTGTGCATTTTGCTTACATTGAAGTCCGGTGTTAGTCTATGATCGAACCGTTCACTTCTGGAATTGACGGTTTTTTAGATTTCTCACGCGTCGTCCAGGAGTTGAACACGATCAAAGCCCTATGTAATGTGAAATAAGAATCGTAGAGAGATCTGTGTGAAGAGCAATACAATAACCAACCCTCTATTATGTGATATCGACAATATATGCTGGAAAGATTGATGAGAAGAAATTATTTGCTAGGATGTGGAGGCATTGAACTTCATTAGCATTTGGTACTGGGATTTTTCAGGATGACCACGAATCGAATCCCACGGCCACCACCATCACCGATGCATCTCATAGGTTTTGGTACTTGTTAAGTCATGAATTTTGTTTTCTTTAGTCTTATATTTTGCTTGTGATTTTTGTTTTAAGCTTGCTCATTTGCTTACTTTTAGGAAATTGTGATTTTCTGTCTTTAGGTTTCCATCAATTTTTGTTTTTTCTTATGTTTTGAAGGGTTCTATAGGATATATGTTGATTAAAGGTTTCACAAATAAACACTAAGATCAAGGTTTACCATATAAATCTTATTTAAAATTGAATTAATGGTCAAAAAGCACCGAATTTGATTTTTAAACATTCTTGTAGTGCAACGGTTAAAATTTTACACTGGCGCGCTACAAAAATATTGCGGGTGCAAAATTTGTCAGTTTTAACGCCAAATTCTCCAATGATTTCGCCCCTGAATGACTAATCGCATGTGTAGACAGGTTTGATACGTGTTTCATCAAAGATAATCATGAAAACAGGTGTTGGCTATGACGTGAAGGAGATCGTGGCAGTCAGAAGTTAGGAAGAAATTTTATCGTGGCTATGTCTATTTTGTAGTCTTTTCATTTTATAAGGACACACTGCCAAACATTTTCCGAAACGACATATCAAATCTCAATAAAAAAAAATTGAAAAAATTATGAATAGAAAGCTAACATAATTCTCTAAAAGTTTTGTTTTTACTTGAAAGTGAAATTCTAAACGAAAATATCACTTTTGTTCACCCAAAGTTGAAAAACATGAAAAAATCAAATTTATTTTCTCATAAGACCCCCCAAAATAGACACCCATCTTCATGGATTCACCCAGGGCTCAAATGAGAGAGCATTATAGCACTAGTATATCCAAAGAGGATATTAAAAACCTGAATATCACAAAATGCCAACTGTGGAGCAAATTTACAGATCCTAGAACAGGACAACCTCCAAATGTGAGGAAGAGGCGAGTTTGCATGGATTGGTGTAATTACCAACCATGGAGAGAAAATTAGAGGAAGAGATGGTTCATGGTATTCGATAAGCTTCCATGCAACAATGTCGAGGTCCCACAGTGTTTTCTCAGGAAATTGTGGGCTGAGTTTGTGTTAGGGTTCCATGTGAACTACTTCGATATCACTGAGTTCTAGGGCGTCGGTTTTGTCTCAGCCCAAGATCGACCTCATGCCCACCGGAACCCACTCAGAGGACCTGCTGCACCTAGGCGAGAGCCAAACCTGCCTCCTCAACCCCCTGGGTTAGGTAGCAGGCTAGATGAGATCCATGAGTCCATCAGACATGCCACACGACACCTTCTCAGGCATACCGAATTTGTGGCTATGTCCTCGCAAAGCAAGCAGGACCCCCTCGAGAGACACACTTCTGCATGGTCTACTGGTGGTGGGCGAGGGAGAGCAGATACAGGTGGTATCTAGGTGGATCCATCTAGCTCGACGAGACCAGTGCCACATCGTTGTTCTCATTGTGGGAATCCATGCCAGGATCCCACATAGGAGCATGGCATAGAGAGCTACCTACACCAGGTTAGTCATTGTTTTATTTAATGTCATAATTTCTAATAAATTTAACTTAGAATCAGATGTTGATGACTTGATTTTTTTAATGTACAGCTATTCAGTGCCAAGTCTCCAACACACGGGTGGGATGACGCTGGTTCCTTCAACCTAGATGGAGCCATGGAAGCTGCAGAGGACATCACGGCACCATACACACAGGTAGTTTTATTTCAGTGATTAAATTTAATGTTAGTAGTAATTGGATGTCAATCGTCGCATATTTATTTAAATTGTTGGCCCATATTTAGTTAATATTTACTAATTGAATCTAAATATTTTTGTGCAAATGAACATGTGTCTGTAGGATTTAGTGACCATCCATCCCCACTAGGGATCAGTAGATCCCCTCATGAGCAGGTATCTTATAATAAAGTATAAATTTAATTTCAGTTTTGATGGCTTAGATTCGTATAGTTATATTTTTTATGTACTAATACACGATGACATGAATATGTATGCAGGTCCCACCACATAGGCACGTCGACGTCACTATCTCTCCATCGACTGCCTTTTTTCCACCATATATGCCAGGTGTAGCCCTTGGCATACATGTCCCTTTCTCTGCATCCCTCGCCACCCCGTTCCATCCATCCCTTGCCTCCCACCCACCACCACACTTCCATCCAGCTCCCCGCTCCGCCCAACCCCACCCATCCACACACTTCTTTGTAGTTTCTCATGTTTCCACCCTCCCCCCTCCGACCACATTACACCATCCATCCACATTCACCCATCCCTCCACCCCATCCCAGACCTCACCCCCCTCCTCCATATTCCCCCACCACCCTCATTTCCTCTTCTAGGGTGGCCCTTTCCATTCTGCAGCTAGTTGGACTTTATCACCGTACATCACCACTTCGCCCACTCCAGTCCATGCCCTCTCCCACCGTGCCCCCTAGTGTTGTAGCCAACATCGATGTGGCTACATCCTCCGCTATGCTATCCACCCTAGCATCATAGCAAGTTGTACGGCCCACTACTCCACCTGCCACCCCTGAGGAGTAGTCAATTGCTCCACCTACCAGCCTCCGTTGTGTTCACGATGAGATTGATTAGTTTATGAAAATCTCGTTCAATATTAACGAAAATTAACATAGCAGTAAATTGTATGAGTTATCTTACTATTTAAATGTTGTAGGGTGGCATTGATGAGAGACTTGGATCATGGAGGAGGGTAGCCCGCTCACCACTTATGGTCTCATCTCAGGTGATGTATTTAAAATTTGAAAATGTAATTTTGATATTTAAATTGTGTTTTATACTTGTATAATTTCCTATAGGAGTTGACATTTCACAGCCCAAGGGGAGGTGGTCGAAGCAGCCGGGAGAACCGAGCTTCTTCTAGCTCGAAGAAGAGGAAGATCGATTTTGGAGTTGGACCTGGGAGCTCCGAGGTTGGGCAGGAGAATTGAGAGAGCCTCCTATTTACACTAGCCATGATGTGACATTTTGGCACGAGTTGTCATTTTTTGTATACGGCACGAGTTGCCATATTTTGTATATGATTGGATATTTTTGTATATTAATATATCATTTTGTACTTCTTTATAGTAGTAGTTTACAATTGATGCGCTTGCAATACTTATTGTTGGTGAAGCAATAAATTCCGTAATTTCATAATAAAATGCATAAAAAAATTAACATTGTAGGTTAGTTAACAAAAAAATACACAAATGCATAAAAATACAGTCTTATTCATTGTCCAAATTGCAATAGAAAGAACTTGTCTGCCTTTGGTATTTACATAGTAATTCTAACCTATGGCCTTCTACTCCATTTTCTATCCTTGACTAACCCTAGGACTGTCTATCAAACTAGAGTGTAATGCTACCTATTAGGCAGCCATAAGACACACCTAAGCCATTCTATTCTAGCCTAACCCTTGCCTTAGACTCCTACCTTTCTCTCTCTCTAAAGCAAGGCTTATTCCTTTGATTTCCACACTACTTAGACCCCCACTACTCTCCTTATATTTTTTACTGTAATATCCATTTTGGACAACCCTAGAACACCACTAACTCATCCTAAGCTTCCCTAACATATTCACTGTAATATCCTATTTAGGGCAGCCCTAATAGCTTTCTTACCCACCTATCATATCCTAAGGTCACTTCCTTGCCTTCCTATCTTACCCACTCACTAACGCCTCACCTCAAATTTGTCCATAACCTAATTTAAAGTGGCACAAAGACACCCTAAAGGGACTGTATATAAACAATCATTCCCAACCATACTTAAACAAATTTGAGAGTGGTATATAAACATCCATAACTTGGCAAAATACTAGAAAAGTCCTTGAATTGCTTGCAAGTCATTGTGTCATCAAAAGCCAAGTGAATATACTTCTTATCATTCCTACTTGACTGGAAATTACATCATGGACTGTCATAAGACATTTTATTTGACTGGAAATTACATCTTGGACTGTCATAAGACATTTTACTTGACTGGAAATTTGATTTGGTTTAACAGTCCCATTGGCTTGGAAACTTGTCACTTATAAAATTGTTTATCACTGATGTTTACTTAAAAAGATTGTACCTTTGTCTTGGTTAGCTAAAAAGTGAAATATAGGACTATCATAATGCTAAATGCTTGGCTGGAAATACTTTTATGTCGGTTGCAAGAGAGGTTGACTTTGTACGATATGATGATAACGTACCATTAACACCACTAACATGCTTTAACCACATGCATAATTGAAATTAAAACATCCCATAATGCTAACGTCCCATAAAAATTGTTCTTCCTTGACAAATAAAAAATGAAACAAGTTCATGAATATGTGTCTTCTATAACGATCTATTGAGCACTTGCAATTTTAACAAACTATTGTACTTGCTGCAATTTTAACGATTTAAGGGTTATGATGCACAACCTAGGGTTTAGAATCCATGAGGAAACCCTAACCCTAACTGAAGTTTAAAGGTTAGCATGCATAACCTGGGATTTATAATCAATGAGGAAACCTTGACAGGTAATATCCTATTTAGGGCAGCCCTAATAGCCTTCTTACCCACCTATCATAGACTAAGGTCACTTGCTTTCCTTCCTATCTTACCCACTCACTTCCTATCTTGTCATCCCTTTTGATCCTTCCTTTGGTAGCGACATGTTCTCTTTGGGTGTACAATCATGGTTTGAAGGGTTATTTTGGTTAGCAAGTACCTTTTATTTCAGAGGATTTTCCTTAGTCATCATCTTGATGGCCTACACAAGTGCATGATGACCTATCCAAAGGTCTGCACTTAGGATATCTAACAAAATAAACATCATTAAAGTTTACTTAACAAATTCAACCCAAAATTATCTCAAATTAACATGCATAACCAATGCTAGAATATACCCAAACATAAAGATAATATATAAGCTAAAATTCAAATCTCCACACTATAATTGTTTTCCTCGTTAGGGTTTATAAACCCTAATCATCTTTCATCATAGAAGCACATGGCATTTCAGGCAAGTCTAGCTAGGGTTAGCATTTCAAGGAAGTCTAGCATGTAACTATTCATCAATTACAATAGTGTTAGCTAGGGTTTAGGATAACAAAGAAATTCAATTCATAACCTAGGGTTTAATTCAATTGTAAAAATTTGATAATTTGATGATTGTTCCTAGCATTTGCACACATTGGTATTTGCATTTGTGAACATATGAAATAGTAAGTAGTTCATATTAATCCCAATAAAATGATTTCATCTATGTGCATAGCCTAGGTATAGGGCCTTTTGGTTTTTACTTAAATGATACTAACCAATCTAATGATATATACCTAAAGATGTCATAAAACCCTAGTTCCATCTCATAACTTGTGAACCCTAGTTATATTATGCAATTTGTAGTTCATGAAACCCTAGTTGGTTTTCAATTTGTAAGTGTATCCTAGGGCTATATGGTCATTTGGTTTCTACTTAAATGATACTAACCAGTCTAATTTGATCTTCAAACCTAAAGAGTTCATAAAACCCTAGTTTGTAGTTCCATGTCTCAATATGTGAACCCTAGTTTTATTATGCAGGTTGTTGGCTTATATTCTAGTACATCAATAATATAATGCCGCAACATGTGCTTTCTTAGTGATATCTAGACACATTGGGCCATGAAAACATGAGGGGGAGGGCCATTTTCAACCCAAGTTATAGCATGCAATTGTAGTTCATGAAACCCTAGTTGGTTTAAGATGTGTACATGTACATGTGTTTCTACTTCCATCTCATAACTTGTAAAGAGTTCACGAAACCCTACCAACTAATAAAACATACCATAACATACTAACACCATACCATTCTAACATACCATACCATACTAGCATACCATACCATACCCTACAATACTAACATCATAGTACATACCCTACAATACTCTATGATACTAACATCATACCATGTACTAACATACCATACCATACCATACTAACATACAAAATACCATACCATTTTAGTTCCATCACATTATTTGTAAAGAGATCATAAAACCCTACTTCCATCTCATAACTTCTCAACCCTAGTTATAGCGTGCAATTGTAGATCATGAAACTATAGCATGAAATTGTAGTTCATGAAACCCTAGTATGCAATTGTAGTTCATGAAACCCTAGTATGAAGGTCTCAATGAGATTGTAGTTCATGAAACCCTAGCATGCAATGGTAGTTCATGAAATCGTAGGCGTGTTTCTCTTTTCCATCTCATAACTTGTAAAGAGGTCATAAAACCCTACTTCCATCTCATAACTTTTCAACCCTAGTTATAGCATGCAATTTGTAGTTCATGAAACTATAGCATGCAATTGTAGTTCACAAAACCCTAGTTGGTTTTCAATTTGTACATGTACATGTGTTTCATCTCATAACTTATCAACCCTAGTTATATCATGCAATTGTAGTTCATGAAACCCTAGTATGCAAGTCTCAACGAGATTGTAGTTCATGAAACCCTAGCATGCATTAAGGTATCCACACTATAATTGTTTTCCTCGTTAGGGTTTATAAACCCTAATCATCTTTCATCATAGAAGCACATGGCATTTCAGACAAGTCTAGCACCAATTTCGACATCAACACGTCTATCCTAGGATGATTTCTCAAATCCTAGGTCTTTGTTTATTGCATCAACACAAGCACCAAGACCTCCATGGAAAATCAACTAAACTTAAAAAAATATTCTTCTAAGCAAGGAATCAAAAGAAGCTCGAGACTTATCAAGTTAAGTTTTCCATGGTCTTTCCCTAACCTCCATGTATCACACAAGAACAAGACTACAATATCACCAAAGACCTTAGCTCTTTTCTTTGTATCTTCTACAGGGTTGGAACCCTAATTCTACCTCCTTTGCCTTGACAACAAGAGTTATAGATTCTGCAAGACAACCATCAATTCCTCTAGTATTATATCTCCTTCTCCAAGGTCTACTTACATATATAAACCCTAGTGTCCTTATGCATATCCAAGTTTCATCATGTAATGCATTCCTCCTCTAGTTGTGTACCACATCTTCTTGTTCCCAATGCTCCTCGACATATGTGTCAGAGGTGGTTACAATGCTGCAATGCTTATCCTCAATATGTTTGCCAAGGTGGTTACTATGCTCATTTGTTCTCCTCAACATGTGTGTGAGGGTGGTCACTATGGTCCAATATTTCACTTATCTTCATCCTAATATCACAAGGCAACCCAACAAAATAAACCCTAGTCCAAGTGTACATTAACACCATGAAGATACATCCCTTTAGGGCACTTTTTCCAAGCATATAACATATCTAGAACCTCTTATTACAACAAATTACAACATCAATAAATCTACTGAGCAAAACCCTAGTTTACGAAACCGATGCACAGTGGAGTCACTGGGCCATGCAAATGCGGTGGAGAGGTCCCGCTAGAGGTAATGGAATGCCAAGATACCAACGGAGTTGATGACTCGTCTATTGGACCTCCGGTTGCTGAGTTATGTCGAGTTGCAAGTCGCATGAAAATGCCGTTCAGGGAAGCTTGGTCACTCTCGGTTCGGGAGCAAAAAACCAAATGGAGCAGCAAGATTGCATGATGTTGGCTCTGATAGGTGTGTATGGTCAATGCTGACATGGGAACACCACCAATATTGGCACGAAGGAGGGTTTTTCAGAGTTGACCCACCAGTACGAGAGTTGCATTGAAGAAAACTGAGCAAAACCCTAGTTTACGAAGCCGATGCACAATGGAGTCACTGGGCCATGCAAATGCGGTGGAGAGGGCCCACTAGAGGTAATGACATGCCAAGATACCAATGGATTCGACAGCTCGTTGATCCGACCTACGGTTTTCGAGTTATGTCGAGTTGCAAGTCGCATGAAAATGTCGTTCAGGGACACTTGGTCACTCTCGGTCCGGGAGCGAAAAACCAAACGGAGCAGAAAGATTGCATGTCGTTGGCTCTGACAGATGTGTATGGCCAATGCTGACATGGGAACACCACCAAGACTGGCACGGAGGAGGGTTTTTCAGAGTTGACCCACTGGTGCGAGAGTTGCATTGAAGGAAACTGAGCAAAACCCTAGTTTACGAAACCGATGCACAGTGGAGTCACTGGGCCATGCAAATGCGGTGGAGAGGGCCCACTAGAGGTAATGACATGCCAAGATATCAATGGAGTCAACGACTCATCGATCCGACCTTCGGTTTCCGAGTTATGTCGAGTTGCAAGTTGCATGAAAATGTCGTTCAGGGACACTTGGTCACTCTTAGTCTGGGAGCGAAAAACCAAATGGAGCAGCAAGATTGCATGTCATTGGCTCCGATAGGTGTGTATGGCCAATGCCGACATGGGAAAACCACCAAGACTGGCACAGAGGAGGGTTTTTCAGAGTTGACCCACCAGTGTGAGAGTTGCATTGAAGGAAACTGAGAAAAACCCTAGTTTACGATACCGATGCACAGTGGAGTCACCGGGCCATGCAAACGTGGTGGAGAGGGCCCACTAGAGGTAATGGCATGCCAGGATACCAACAGAGTCAACGACTCGTCGATCGGACCTATAGTTATCGAGTTATGTCAAGTTGCAAGTTGCATGAAAATGTCGTTCAGGGACACTTGGTCACTCTCGGTCCGGGAGCGAAAAACCAAAAGAAGCAACAAGATTGCATGCCGTTGGCTCTAACAGGTGTGTATGGACAATGTCGACATGGGAATACCACCAAGACTGGCACAAAGGAGGGTTTTTCAGAGTTGACCCACCAGTTCGAGAGTTGCATTGAAGGAAACTGAGCAAAACCTTAATTTACGAAACCGATGCAATGTGGAGTCACTGGGCCATGCAAACACTATGGGGAGGGCCCTTTAGAGGTAATGGCATGCCAAGAGACCAACGGAGTTGAAAACTCGTTGATCCAACCTTCAGTTGCCAAGTTAATTTGAGCTGCAAGTCGCATGAAAATGCCATTCAGGGACACTTGGTCACTCTCGGTCCAGGATGACATGCTAATTGTTGGGCATGGTAAGAGCATTATTAAAAGGTTGAAGAAGGGCTTGGGAAGTCAATTTTCAATGAAGGCTTTGGGTCCAACACAACAAATATTGGGCATGAACTATATTTCTCTAAAAAAGGATAGAAGAAATGTTATAGAAACTGTATCTCTTAAACATGAACAACTCTTTGACCTTGCTCTGTGTTATACCTTCTGCTTTCTCATTAAATTCTAATTATTGACTCAAATAGAAGAAGGATAAAAACTTACTAGAATAGCAATTAAAATTTAGAGATGAAAGCATAATGCACAAGTCAAATACCATTTCGCAATATTAGAGCAATTATTTTTTGAATAGTAGCCCAATGCAACACAAATTGGAGAGAAAGTTGCAAATATAGTGGTGGCAGGCAGGAAATGTAGAGAACAATATAAAGTGCAGAGTTAGCAAACCTGTGAAGGACATGATGTTTAAACTCTTGTAGCAAAGGTAAGAGAAACATGGGTGAAAGATTAAACCAGTGAAGGTTGTCTATTGAAGATACATGCATCAAACATTTTCACTTGAAAGTTACATTCAAATAATTCAATCTCTAATTAAAAAGAACAGAAGGAATTGAGAATGCAAATGACAAAAAATTGTATTCTTGCATAGCTTTAGTGGCTTATTTGTATTCTTGCATAGTCAAATGTAGATAATCGTGTGCTTGTGCAAGCTAGCACATCAAAATCTATTAAAAGACAAGATGACCATGAGTGGTTGAAATTGACAGCTACTATTAAAAAGACAAGACAATCATGATAACTTACTCCGCTTTCTATGTGAACTCTGCAAAATCCTTTCCCTTTCCATCTATATCGGTGTCATGTCTGAATATATAGCATGTATAAATACTTATTACCAAGATGGTGTATAAAACAGACCATACTTGGTAATAAGTAACTATACATGCTATATATTTAGACATGACATCGATATAGATGGAAAGAGAAAGGCTTTTACAGAGTTCACATAGAAAGCGGAGTAAGTTATCGTGATCGTCTTGTCTTTTAATAGTAGCTGTAAATTTCAATCACTCATGGAACTGGCATCCAAGTGGAGTGTAACCACAATTACCCAATCTCATTCAATATAGCCAGCTGGATCCTCTCTGTTGCTAATTTCCTCCATCAATCTCTCGTGCTCTGAATGAGGCAAGAAGTAACGTACCTTGGTAGAGTTCTTCATTGACGTTGTTTGTAGATGGATGTTCGTGCCAAAAATCAAGTTTGTGAAGTGATAGACCACATAACCTAGTTTGTAATCCATGAATACATGCCCACTAGTTCTTCTTGATTTCCCATCTAGTGTAAGATGTTCACCCTCAACCACCATCGAGCCAATAGGAAATTCATTGTCTTTATCATCAATCAATGATCCGTTCAGGATTTGCTTACCTTGAATGCATTGTGCCAACTAGTAATCCGTGCCCCATTCATTGTCTTTCGGGGAAACAACTGCATATATGTGTCCTAGTTGTACAAGATCTGAGATATGGTTGTAGTATATCGAAATTGCTGATTGACCCTCCTCTAAGTGGGTTGTTTCATCGACTACACATGGGTCTACTGCAAATGACACACGATCTCAATCATCAACCCAATCCATGCATTCACATTCATCCCATTCACCACTGCTACAAGGGCTGCAAAAGCAAGCAAGTTTTTGCGTCCATATTTCAAATAGGGGGTTGTTTGAGCTTCGACCGAATGAAATCCACGTGTTCCTTGTACTGTGCCGCAACTATAGGAACGTGATGGATGCCAAAAATTCATGACTGGCCTTCTTACCACTGAATTTCGGTCTGACATTGTTGCTGAGCACCATTGAACTATGGATTTTGCATCTTTGATATGGGGGTTTCTGGTAAACCTCATCTCCTCCCTTCGTAGTGCAGTCTTGATGCATGCACTGGCCCCGTCATGCTCACCTTTGCCGTGCCCGGTCTCAAAGTAGTTCCATATATGCGGCACATTATAATTCTTATGTAACATACTCATCCATTGGAAGACTCAGGAATTTTTGAACTGGCCCGCACAACCATCTGACCATATCCAATGCTGATCCATCTGTATATCTCCCTCCTTTAGCTGATCATAGAAAATTCGAAAACAATGTTGCACATAATGCAGATCATGGCATCTATCATCACTTATGTAAAAGTTTGTCTCCTTCTGTATTATCCTATTGTTAATGCTTCTCTCAGGGCCATGCCTATATGTAATATGTACCATGATGCTGACTTGGTCGGAATGGTAGTATTGACTCTGAATTTCATTTTGTGGCTGAAGGGTGTAGTTTTCTGCAAAATCCACAATTGACAATATGGTCCCAATGGGAAAGTTGTCCCTGCATTTTCTGTACTGCTCATCCTTCCATCGCGCTACATGCACATGTTGAACATACTACTCGGTTTTCTTGTAGAACTCCATGAAAAAATCACATACCTGTACCTGTTGCCATGAAAACCAGGGTCGTATTAGAATGTGACCTTTAAAGAATGTATATGTAGAAACTGAACATGTAAGAGGAAAAACATGCAATAATCATTTGCACTTGTGACTTCACCAATGCAACCTTTTTACTTTCCTTCGCACTTTCTGATTGATAGGTTATATACTTGAAGCTCTGCATCTCCACACTCATATTGCCAAATTGATGCTCATCACTTCCATGAATGCAACGGTTCAAAAGAGAAAACCCACTACACCTGGAACAATTCCCATATAGACATGATTTTCCATAGTATTTTTTTCCTTCATGCCTTGGACACATGATGTTGACGATAAAATATCTTGATGCATTCGGTGGTATTACGGATTCATTGCATTCCTGCTCAAGGTTAGTATGCAAATCACAAAAATATGTCTATACGTGTCATAAAAATATTCATATTCTACATGGTATCTATAAGAGCATGTGTTTCGATCAATGCATATACGAACGTACCATGGCTTACATTTCTCAAATGACCTTTGGCCCAGGTTCAATTGTGTGTGCTCATTCTTGAATCTCTCATAGAGTTTAGTTTGTGTTGTGTCAAGGAAGTGTTTGACGTGGGGTTCACATTCAGTAGAACCTTTTCTCAGCTTTAGCACATCTTTTTGATTAGATGAAGGTCTGGTATGATCATGCCAGAACATTTGTACTAATTCCTTGACATCATCAATTAGCTTCATATCTCGACAAGGCAACCTGTCGACAAAATCCCAATAATCTTTTCCACTTGGAGTCTGTAGATTTTATCTTATAACGTCAGAGTACTTCTGAACAGTTTTTCTATTTAATTTAAGTATCTGAGAAGTGTGTGAAAGGAGGTGACGTTGCCATGTGGACTTGCTTACAACTGATTCTGATAACACATGACGAGCCGCACAAAGATCTTTAGTACGGGACGTCTTCCCAATCGCATTAAAAGCAGATTGGAGATTTCTTACAATATGATTGTTAGCATTTGAACTTCTAACCATCTTTATGCCTAGAATTCTCCTAACAACAACTAAACAATTTGACTTTAACAAACATAGTGATAATTGACATTTACCTGCATCGCCTTTGGATTCAAAATATTCCTTCATTAATTTGTTACATTGCCAATCGATAGTGTGTTTGGGCAACTTACCTTCAAGGCCTGACATACAACTTTCATCCACATGGATATGTCTAGGAGTCCTTTTTCTTGCAGTAGACAATCAAGGTAGGGAAGGTGGACATAAGCTACGGATCCTAGGGCTTCTTTGTTGTCGTGAATCATTCACATGTCGGTCCATATTGGGAGTGTGCTCGACATGGTTGTGGTCTTCTAGAAGAGATTGCAAATTAATCATTGCTCCTAGGTCCAACGCTTCATACTCAGCGTCTCTTAATACACCTATGTCTTCAAGAGATTCAACATGGCTCGTTGATGGATTGTTGGTTGGAGACTGTGTTGATGTTGGAACTTGAGTTTGGTCCATTGGATGCAATCGCTTCACCTGTGGTTCTGAAGTAAAGGTTGTTATGTCATCAAATCTATTAGAATTGAACACAGTATTAGTGCAAATGTCTGGACCATGTCTCACTCTCTCCATTGCCAACCTGGCCTCTTCTCTTACCTCATTTTCCTTTTCAATGGGCATATTCCTTCTAGTTTTTCTTGCTCTGTTACGTGAGTTCCCATATCCAAAAGTTTCTTTATAAAAACTATGAGGTCTACCCCTGCATAAGAAGCAATAAATAAGGTATTAGTTCCATTATACAAGATAGATGACACGTTCCAACATAAATAACTAAATTACAGATATGTTAGTATGCTAATTATTGGCATTGATACATAATCAATGCTTAAATGTTTCTCTTTATGTTTGGACCAAATTTTCATTTCTATACTCTATTTGAGTCAAGTAAAGATAGTCAAGTTTGCAGGTATTACAGCCATAGGATTTTGACTTCCTTTGTGTTCAAAAAGTATTGGGAGTCAAAAGAAGATGAGTGAAATGAAGAGGTTGCAAATCCCTCGAAAAAAGGAGAAATCATTGAGGTAGAGGCATCCCTGTCAAGCTCAAAGGCATGTTATGATAAATCTAGCATGAAGGAGAGAGCATGGACAAGTTGGTGAACTATTCAATATGGACCCTCTCCCATGATTGCTTCCAAGAGTCTCAATAGAGAACCTCATCTATTCCATCCTTGTGGGAAATCGAAATATATTCATGTGCAAATGGTTATTGCTCTACATTGCATACTTCATCTTGTATAGAGAATATGGACAACTTGGTGAACTATTCAATATGGACCCTCTCCCATGATTACTTCAAATTTTTTTTGTTTAAATTGAAGAGTCTCAAGATATAACTTCATCTATGCCATTATTGTGTAAAATCAAAATATATTCATGTGCAAATGTAAATTAGTTAACATGGCATACTTCATCTTGTATGGAGAATATGAGACTTGTTTAGATGTGAAGTTGGGATTTATTCTTGTGAAATTAAATGTTGTCTATGAGAGAAATATTGTTGTAGGAATATCATAAAACATATATCAATGAAATGATCTCTTCTTCCAATGAAAACTTGTAGTGTGAATCTTTCCACCAACTTCCAGGACCACTGAATATGTTTGTTAGATTCCAAGAGCGAACTTCCATCCAATATATCAAAGAGTGGTGATGGATTGTGAGCCAAATTGCACAGTTGAGGAGCACAAAACGCGTGAACAACAAAAGAAAACCCATGAAAATAGGTAGCAATCCTAGGAATTCAGAACTCTGTTTTTTTTACCTACTAACAGGTGCACGCACGGGTGTATAAGACCGTGCGAGCGCATTGACGCACATGCAATCTTAAATGCGTGTGCGCCCCTGTCTAACATTTAGAGCATTTACTCACTAACGTTTATTTCATTTAATGACTAACGTTCTTCAAAAACAACTTCATATTCATGATTATTTCGAGTATTTTTACAATATAGTCTAAAACCTATCATCATCATCACCACTACAATATTGTATAAACCTATCATCATCATCGTCATCCTCATCCTCATCATCATCATCATCACCATCATTGTTCATCATCATTGTCATCGTCATCATCATCATCATCATCATCATCCTCATCCTCATCATCATAGTCATCATCCTCATCATTATCATTGTCATTATCCTCATCATCATCATCACCAACATTTTTCATCATCATCATCCCCATCCTCCTCCTCCTCCTCATCATCCTCATCACCAACATTGTTCTTCATCATCATCATCATCATCCTCATCATCCTCATCCTCATCGTCATCATCACCATAATTGTTCACCATCATCATCATCGTCATCATCATCATCATCATCATCATCATCCTACTCCTTATCATCGTCATAGTCATCATCATCATCATCATCATTGTCATCCTCCTCCTCCTGCTCCTCATCATTGTTCATCATCATCATTCCATTGCAAATGCTTGTAAATAAAATTAAAGCAAAGTTTCAACTAAACCTATCATCATCATCATCATTGTTCCTCATCATCGTCATCGTCATCATCATCCTCGTCCTCATCCTCGTCCTCGTCCTCGTCCTCATCATCATCATCATTGTTTGTCATCATTGTCATCGTCATCATCATCCTCATCCTAATCCTTATCATCATAGTCATCATCCTCATCATTGTCATTGAAATCATCCTTATCATCATCATCACAATCATCATCATCATTGTTCCTCATCATTGTCAGCATCGTCGTCATCATCATTGTTCATCATCACCATCATCATCGCCATCATTGTTCATCCTCATAGTCATCTTCATAGTCATCCTCCTCCTCCTCCTCATCATCATCTTCGTCATCAACATCATCATCCTCATCATCACAATCATCATCATCATCATCATAATCACTGTCATCATAGTAATAGTCATCGTGATAATCATCCTCATCCTCATCATCATCACCACCATCATTGTTCATCATCATAATCATTATAATCCTCCTCCTCATCATCATCGTCGTCATCAACATCATCATCCTCATCCTCTTCATCATCATAGTCATCATCATCATCATCATCATTGTCATTATCATCATCACCAACATTGTTCGTCATCGTCATCATCACCATCATTGTTCACCATCATCATCATCATTGTCATCCTCCTCCTCCTCCTCCTCATAGTCATCATCCTCATCATCATCATTGTCATCATCCTCCTCATCCTCCTCCTCATCATCATTGTCATCCTCCTTCTCCTCATCATCATCATTCCATTGCAAATGCTTGGAAATAAAATCAAAGCAAAGTTTCAACTAAATCTATCATCATCATCATCATTGTTCCTCATCGTTGTTGTCATCATCATCATCCTCGTCCTCATCCTCATACTCATCATCATCATCATCACCATCATTGTTCATCATCATTGTCATCATCATCATCATCCTCATCCTAATCCTCATCACCGTCATTGAAATCATCCTTATCATCATCATCATCATCATCATTGTTCCTCATCATTGTCAGCATCGTTGTCATCATCATTGTTCATCATCACCATCATCATCGCCATCATTGTTCATCCTCATAGTCATCCTCCTCCTCCTCCTCCTTGTCATCTTCATCATCAACATCCTCATCCTTATCATTGCAATCATCATCAGCATCATCATCACAATCACTGTCATCATAGTAATAGTCATCGTGATCCTCCTCCTCCTCCTCCTCCTCCTCATCACCATCATTGTTCATCATCATAGTCATTATAATCGTCCTCCTCCTCATCATTGTCATCATCCTCATCATCCTCATCATTGTCATCATCCTCATCCTCTTCATCATCATAGTCATCATCATCATCATCATTGTCATCATCATCATCACCAACATTGTTCGTCATCGTCATCATCATCATCATCCTCATCCTCATCGTCATCATCACCATCATTGTTCACCATCATCATCATTGTCGTCATCCTCCTCCTCCTCCTCCTCCTCCTACTCATCATCATAGTCATCATCCTCATCATTATCATTGTCATCCTCCTCCTCCTCCTCCTCCTCATTGTTCATCATCATCATTCCATTGCAAATGCTTAGAAATAAAATCAAAGCAAAGTTTCAATTAAACCTATCATCATCATCATCATTGTTCCTCATCATCGTCGTCATCATCATCATCATCATCACCATCATTGTTCGTCATCATCATCCTCATCCTAATCCTCATTATCATAGTCATCATCCTCATCATCGTCATTGAAATCATCCTTATCATCATCATCATTGTTCCTCATCATCATCATTGTTCATCATCACCATCATTGTTCATCTTCATAGTCATCATCATCCTCCTCCTCATCATCATCTTCGTCATCAACATCATCATCCTCATCCTCATCATCATCATAATCATTGTCATCATAGTAATAGTCATTGTGATCATCATCCTCCTCCTCCTCCTCATCATCACCATCATTGTTCATCATCATAGTCATTATAATCCTCCTCCTCATCATCGTCGTCATCAACATCATCATCCTCGCCATCATCCTCATCCTCTTCATCATCATAGTCATTATCACCATCATCATCCTTGTCATAGTCATCATCCTCATCATCATCATAGTCATCCTCCTCCTCCTCCTCATCATAGTCATCATCCTCATCATCATCATTGTCATCCTCCTCCTCCTCATCATAGTTATCATCCTCATTTGATAATCATGGTCATCCCCCTCCTCCTCCTCATCATCATTCCATTGCAAATGCTTGAAAATAAATTCAAAACAAAGTGTTTCCTTAGCAAATGCGCGCACACGTCTCTAACGCACGCACACAAAGTAGCGCGAATGTGCTTTTAGTGCGTGCGCACCCAGAGAACGCGATCATGCTTCTAGTGCATGCGCGTTATGTTTTAAATTACGTGGGGGCGTGATTTAAATTTAGAATTTTGGCGGCATCTTTTTTCCAACCAACGTGGTGGATGACTTAGCTGCTTTGGTTTTAGGTTCGGGCTGCCCAACCCAGTGGTTTGGACTATCTTATGACATAAAAACTTGTTTTGTACCACTTCTGCTATTTCGTGCATGATTTTCCATATGCTACGCTTGTCCACTGTTAATGAAAATTCACATACTTGTGTAGCTCTGTCTGTAGATTCTGAATATGTAATTTTTATTTAAATCTATTATCTTTTTCTATTTTTTATTTAATTTTAAATGGACTAACGCCAATCTAACACAAAAGGTAGGCTATTTGCTTCGCGTATAACTTTTGATTGCCTCACCTATTTAAAAAACGGAAAAAAAACTCGCACAAGAAGACACAAAGACCTATATCCTAAAAAAAAAAGTATCGTTCATTGACTATGTTAAGACCAAGATGTGGTGGACCAACGCTTGACCTTGTCATTTTAGGGCGTCAATGACTTCCTTAATTTGAAAAATAAAAAAATATAACATAAATAAACATGGAAAAATATTGTTGCACTAGACACACATGTTATTTACAACTCTATGTAATTTTTTTTCACAAAATTCCACCATTTGTATACCAAACGAGTGGACCAACGCAAACATATTCATTATTTTTTGGGAAAAATATAACATACCAACCTTAGAAGAACCTCGTTTTTTAGGATTTATGCTTAGTTTGCATAAATAAAAGTTATATATTCTAAAAGGTAATCTGATTGTCCACGTTTCATATTCTTACACCATATTCCAAAAAGTTGTGTAGGTACCTCTAATATTGTTTTTTGACGTTCAGATTTTTGTTTTTCTAGAAGTCCATTACAACGAACGCGTCATAAATGACCAGCATTAGCTTGCATCAGCCCATAAGCATTTTATTAATTTAAATAAAAACATTTTTATCATAAACATTATATTCAAAACATTTTTTATTTTATTTTATTATAAAAATTATACTTTAAAAATTGATATAATATAAAATTGATTTTTAATAAATATATATATAAATTTAAGTGTTTATGTTTTATAAATTGTGTATGTGTTATGTATAATAAATGCACACATGCAATACACATTTATATAGTATGCTGTGTGTTGAGTATTTATATAGTATTTTTGATTTATGTTTTATATTTTTAATATAGTAAATTTTTAATTAAATTTATAATTAAATTATTATATTTAACTGAAATAAATAATAAAGTTTCAATGATTTTGATTTTTTAATTATTCTATGTATCTTACCAATTTTTTTTTAAAATAATAATATTATTTATATTAAAGTCCACAAATAAGTGTATACATGCAATTTATATTTATGTAATGTTGTAGGTTGAGTATTTAAAATTAGTTAAATATATGGATATTTTGTTCTTATTTTTTTTGTTTTCCTAAAAATCGGGTTCATTCTAAATATCCATAAATATATGAAAATACATTATTTTTAACATAAAAATAAATAAATCATATAAATTAAAAATGTGTTTATTTATTTATTTCACAACTATATTTATGTTTTGTATTTTGAATATAGTTAGTATTTTAATTTTGAATGTTGAATATGGTTAATTTTAAATTTTGTATTTTGAATATGGTTAATTTTTAATTTTATTATTTTATATTTTAGTTAATATGTTTAATTGAAATAAATAAATAAATTAAAATTTAATATATTTTTTTAATATGATTTCAGAAATTTTGTTTTTGTAATTATGATATTTATTTTACAATTTGTTTTTATTAATAAAATTATTTGTATTTAAGTTATATTGTCTATAATAATGTATTTTATGTTGTATGTTTGAGTATTTAAAAGAAAATTATTTGTATTTAAGTTAGGTTGTGTATAATAATGTATTTTATGTTTGTATGTCTGGATATTTAAAATAAAATTATTTGTATTTAAGTTATGTTGTGTATAATAATGTATTTTTTTTTGTAACTAGGGGAATCGACAATTGGAGTTGGGCTGGTACTCGCGTGACATGGGGTCCAAAGATCCATTCATGCTACCACTATACCCCTAGGTGCCCCACATCCGCCACAAGACATGGGACACAGGTAAACCCGGATGGGATTTGATCTCGTGACCTCCAATTTACAACAAGTGACTTCATAACAACTGAACTGCCAATGAGCCACACCCGTGTGGGTTGTATGCTTGAGTATTTAAAAGTAATTGGATTCTATTAATATAAACAAAGATGCATATTTTTTTAGATACTTAAGAGCATATCATTAAAATTCTAAATATTAATTCAATGGAAAAAATCATATATGGCTTATTACAATATTCATAAATATGTTTTTAAAAAATATTATTTTTCATACTATTATTTTTTATTTAAATAAAATACACGATAGAATGTAACACCTCTCATTAAAAATTGAATCATTGAGATGGACATGTAAATAATGGTAAATTTTATTTTATTAAGTTTAAGACTTTGATCACAACAATGTAAATAAATAATTATTCAATAATATTAATTAAATTATTGTACCAATGTAAGTAATTTTGCAGTGAATTGACAGAAGTCACATTTATGTTAATTGCTGACCTTGTACTCATCCCTATAGGGACAAGTGACTAAATGTAGGGGAAGTAGTTACTAGCCAATAAAGTCATAGGCAAATATAATGCATGCCTTGAGAAGGAACAACCCTTGATTTAAAAATAGAGCTTTAAAGCTCTATTGTATGGAGCTACCAAGCTCAAAAGGAAAAATCAGAGCTCTGAACTATTTGAGCTTCCAGGATCTTTGCAGTAACGCTTTGTGTACTATTTGGTGGCACTATTGGTGGCACTTTAAGAGGAAAGTTCAACATATTAAATTTGAGTTATGGGTAAGGGGGTGGATATTTGTAGGCCTTTTTGGCTTTGAGTTTGCCCGAGTGGAGCGGGGCTGTTAACATCCCATTGATTATTTAAATATGAGTCTTGTTCTTTATTTTGTGATAATAATTTACTAAAATGTTCTTTTAATTATAAAAGTGTCATTTACCATTGTTATGGTAGCTTTGTTACATAAGAGAAAATGTTTAATATATACAAATTATGAATGACTTATCTCTATTTATTTTGTTGAAAGGAAGTTATCAAACCTAAAATATGAGAATAGAGGATTTATTTAGTTTTGTTTTAAGTTTATTGTAATCCAGGTGTTGATAATCCTAAAAGAGTATAGAAAACAATTCAAACAAGAGCTATATTCTACTCATACTCAGGACCTAATGGCAATTGATGTTTTTAAGACCATGGATTGTACTCGAGCAAGTTACATCAATCTCGTGCATAACAAATATTTATAAGGATAAATATGTTATCAACATGCACATAAATGCTAGCAATACTTCTGTAATCTAAAGAGAGTCATGCCATGATTATCTAAATAATAAAAATCAAATCCTATAGGTATAGTATTCCATGTTGTTGAGGACACAAGCAAACTAATCGAAATTAAACCATAACCAATTGGTTAACCATAATAATAGCAAATACATTTTAGTATGTGGTGTTTAGTAGAACTACAATTTTCTGCTTGATACTTACCAAAGAATATATATTATACAAAACTTGAAGTAAACCAATTAGGAATCAGGATAGGAACACCAACTTCATGAATGATAACTTAATTTGTTTACCAATCCAATATCTAAGAAGAAATCAAATAAAAAATTCTTTACTCAAATTCAAATAGCCATTAGATTAAAACTGTCATAAATCAACAACAGAGTAAGGGATAACCTGATAATCAACTCCTCGACCATCCATTTAACATCAAAATCTCTATTTCTTAATATAGTTCAACCTGGGCATAAAGCCCTTAAATCCTCAAGTCTTTAAACCAAGGTATAAGGCCTATAATGAAAATTATTTCTTGAAAAGCCCTCAAATGTATTAAGGGACTTCCAATGAAAAACTAACCATGAAAAGGAAAATGGGTGACTCAACATAAAATATAACCTCTTCATCCATCATTGTGAGCTATCATACCAAACCCATGGATAATTCAAGCTAAGACATGGGAACATCACTTATCTAGGAAAGAGCGTTGTTGATAATTTGCACACTCGACCCCAAAATTTGAAGGTTGCTTGAACTCCTTGCAACATATCGTGACTGAGATTAATACCAATTAAACTCAAAGAAATAATATATTCTAAAAAAAAGAGATTAGTAGCAAAATAACTGAACAAGGATGTAACTTACCTTGATTATTCCAAAGAAACATGAACAGTCCAAGCAACACCCGATCTCCTCAATATGCAAAACCACTCTAAAATTATGAATTCATCGGGTTATACTAGGTTAACCAACCCAAGAAGAGCTCCCTCTTAAGTTTGGGAGGGGGAATAAAATGGAATAAGAAAACCGAAGGATTACTCTTAGATAGTAGGCAACTTTCCCAAAGTGGACTTAATTACATTAACAAGGTTTCCCTTACGTGGCAACAACTAACCACACATGTACCATATAAACTTTGTATAAACTTTGTACAAGCTCGTTAAACTTGGGACCTTAACAAAAAAAAGTGTTGTGTAGTGCGCACCCAATCCACGAACTTAAGGGTGGACAATAGGTCGATCAAGTCACTTTGTAATACAGTGAAATATAAGATTTTGGTTGGTGCATAATAATCTACCTATAAATTATGTTATATTGGAAACCAGGACTATAGGACATTACAGTCCATATACATAATATGATTGGGTTACTTGTAAATTATGTTAGATTGGAAATAAGGATTATAGGACATTATGCCTTTCCCTTCATATAGTCCATATACACCATATACATAATATGGTTGGGCATTGAACAAGCCGTTCTATTGTATCAACAAAATTTCCAAGTTAAAGGAATGAGTTAAGTGTATCTATGCAAACCTATAAACAATAAAGTCAAGTTAAGATAAGTATTTATTTCATAGAAGAGACAATGGAGATAAGTATTTATTTCATTAAAGAGACAATGGAGGACTATATATTAAAAAATATAAGCTTACCTTCTTATTAATTAACTTGGTAAGTATTTATTTTCATAGAAGAAACAATGGAGGACTATATATATTAAAAAATATAAGCTTGATGAGATTTTCATTAGCCGAGAAAAATATGCAGTAGAGATCCTAAAGAGATTGGGGATGATGGTTTGCAAGGTCATGGCTACATTGAACATGAAGTTGCTATGTGATACTACTTCAAAAACAGTGGATGCCACAATATACAAAAATATGACTAGTTTGTTGATGTACTTGATGAACACGAGGCCAAATATATGCTTTGTTGTAGACACATTGAGTCAATACATGGTAAAGATGAGACATGTTCACCTGATTGCGTCAAAGCATATGTTGATGTACCTGAAGGGTACGATTGAGTATGGGCTCAGATATGCGACATATCAGAGGATTAACCTACAAGGCTATGTTGACTTAGATTGGTTTGGTAGTGTCAAAGATAGGAAGAGCACTTTAGGATGCTACTTTAGTTTGAGGTCTGGCATGATTTCTTGGTTTAGCAGGAAGCATATGAGTGTGGCACTGAGTACAGCCGAGACAAAGTACATTGCAGCTTGTTCAGCTAGTTGTGAGGCAATGTGGCTTTAGAAGCTAAGACTTGTAGGATTGTTTGATCTCGAGTTAGAGGTGACTTGTGTGTTTTATGACAACCAGAGTTGAGTGAAGTTGTATGAGAACCCTATGTTTCATGACTAAGTTAAAGCACATCAAGATCATGTACCATTGTATTAGGGATATGGTGCAGAGAGGAGAAGTGAAGCTCTAGTATATTGTGATAGACGAACAGATGACCGATGTATTAACCAAGCCTCTGTTAAGAGTGAAGCTTGAATACTTTAGGGACAAGATTGGAGTTATCCAAATAAGTGTCCATCATAAGAGGGACTGATGAGTCCCTGATGCATACAAGTGGTCTTCACATCCAACATGAAGAAGGGTTGACAGTGTGGAAGATGTATGAGATTTAGTTCCAACATGAAAAAGGGATGGCACTGTAAATGTGCGTCCGTCATGAAAAAGGGCTGGCACTATAGATGTGTATGAGAATTGCATTTAGCATGAAAAAGGGCTGGCACTGCAGGTGTGTGTGTGATTTACATCCAACATGAAAAAGGGACGGCACTGAAAAGGGTTGGCATTGTAAAGGTATGCATCCAGCATGGAAAAGAGATGGCATTGCAGAGATGTGCATCCAACATGAAAAAGAGTTGGCACTACGGAAATGTGCATCTAGCATGAAAAAGGGCCAACACTGTGGAGATGTGCATCCGGCATGAAAAATGGCTGGCATTGTGGAGGTATACATCCAACATGAAAAATGAAAAAAGATTGGCATTGTATGTGAATATCTATCCAGTATGAAAAGGACTAGCATTGTAGAGATACGTGGATAGACATCCAATATGAAAAAGGACTAACACTATAGAGTTATGTGGATATACATCTAGGATGAAAAAGGGCCGACACTGTAGAAATTCTAGCGATGTATAGATTCGTGAGATGTCACAAGTCAATGGCTTGAGTACAAAGTTGCAACAACAACAATAAGATCCAATGATGATGATACCTTCCTTGTTAAGAGGGAGTGTTGAAGATTGTGTAACTTCAGAAGATATTCTTATTGTATTATTGTTATACCTCATTCGAAGAATGTTATTGATGTATTTGGTCATGTAAAAGTCTTGAAAGAATCAATGTAAACCTTTTGTTGTAAGTTGAGTCAATAATACACAAAATAATTATTATATAAATGTTATTTTGAGTCTCCCTATAGAAGTCGGCCTAGTAAGAAATAGAAGTAGGCCCAGTTAGGGTAAAAGGTCACTCACACATTGAGTATAAATAGAGGAGACTCCTCTCATTTGGACACACAAATTTGCTCAAGCAAATGCACAAGAGAGAGAAGAAGAAGTTTGTTGAGGAGAAGAAGCAATTGTTCTTATCTTTTGGGGTCATCTTATTTTGGTTTGGCATTGTACTTGTTGACTAAATCTATACCGAAGAAGTTGTTGGGTTTTCTCCCTTGTAGTTTCCAAGAGGAAAAATATTTATATTTATTGTGTTGTTGTGCTTTCCTTTTTTTCAATGATCCTATTGCATGATTATTGTGATATAATACAATTTGTTTGAAGATCTAACACAATCATATTGAAAACATTAAAATTATAACAATAAGTTACCAATATACATAAATTATAACAATAACAAGTTATCAATATACATAAAATGTTATGAATATTAAGTTCTTACGCTAATATATTAAGAAAAAGGTAATAAGTAATATACATTTATTATATTAATATATCGAATCATGAAAAATAGGTTATTGATTTAGTTATGGTAATAGTTAATGGTAGGGTAACACATTTATTATTATATTGATATATAAAACCATGAAAAAGAGGTTATTGATTTAACTAAGATAATAGCTTTTTAGATAATGTAAAGGAGTATAATTTAGGCTATAAATATATCATTATATATTTATAATATAAATGATATGGTTAAATTTATATAATTATTATAATTAAATCAATCAATCTATCTATAATTTATATTATATTGATATAAAAAGGATATACATGTATATATTATTATATATTTATAATATAAATGATATGACTAAATTCACATAATTATCATAACTAAAACAATAAAGCATCCATAATCTATATTATATTGATATAAAAAGGATATACTTTGTATGGTACATAGCAGCTTATACATATTTTAAGACTTTTAACTATTTATATATAAATTTTAATATGCATTTATATCTTGGAGATATAATAAGGCATTGAATCTGTACAACCAATTTAAGATGAAAGGTGGCATTAGAGTAGTGCCTTTTTGTTTTTTTATTTTCTTCAATTTTATTTGGAGCATGAGCTTTAAGTTGTACCATTCCTAATTAGTGATATCATGGTTAATTACTTACCATTACTTAACAATATTCAACACTATAGTGCGAAAGGGCTTGTAAATCTTTATCAATGTTTTATGGTTTTAGATTCATTTCTATATATTTTGGGTAAAATATTGATTAGAAGAATATCACATGCCTAGAATATGGGTTCTCTTATCAAGGTTTTATGGTTTTAGATTGATTCCTATGTTTGTGGGTAGAAGATTGACTAGAAGAATATCATATACATTATGGCTATATTGGGTTGACGACTGTTTAAAAATCAGTTTTTTAAATTATGTAAAGAGATTTACAAAAATTGAAGCATATAAAATAGATGAAAGTATAAAAAATTATCAATTTGAAAAAAAGCTAACATAAAAAAATTTCAATTTTGTCGAGTTTTTAAAGGAATATTAATGAAAAACTCACAAATTTGATGCTATATTTGCAATAGTATTAAATCTCCCTAAGGAGAACAAGACAAATCTAAGACCTTTCTTTCTCATATTTATCAATTTTACATTATCATTCTAGATATCTGCAAAGTTTCACAAATTAGAAAGTTGACTGGTCATGAAACAATTGCATGATTGATCCAATAGTAGTGATTAGTTTGGTAGATGGATACTAAAATATTAAGATTTGCCATCAAATTAAGCCATTTTTATAAACATGATATCATTACAAAACATGAAGATATTATTTTCCAATTGTATCACCTTCTCATCTTGGGTTTCATAATGTCTTCTAACGGCAGTGGTGAGTTAAGGGTATCTAAAGATAATACCGGTCTAAGCACCGTACCAATAAAGCATTCATGAGGGTTGTCTAGGGATAACAGGTCTAGGTATTCCCTAGGCGAGTAGGAGAGTAGGTAATAGTAAAGGTATCTATCTCATAAAGGTTCTAAGTGTGGATTCTCGCCCCATCCAACCATAATCTAATCTTATATAAAAAGAAAGAAAAGGGCAGTTCCAATCCTCGGATCCAACCAACAGAGCTTCCCAACTTTGTATCGGGTAATTCTAATGCTGTACCTACCATACCATTTATAATTGGAGGAGTAAAGAGAGCTACAAAAACTATGTACACTATATATTGAGGTTCTTATAACTCATCCTTAAAAGGTTATTATAATTATTAGTCGAGGACATAATTTTTTTTATTAATGAGGGGCCACAAGGTTTATATTGAAACTTGATATGGGGAGGCAAGTGTGGGTGGGATTATCTTTGATCCTGGAGGAAATATAGTTTTGACATATGTTTAGAGAATTTGACATAGAACCAATAATGAGGCGGAGTGGCTAGTGCTTCTCTTTGGGATGGATTTGGTAAGGAAAAAGAATATCACAAATGTCGCAGTTCTTGGAGACTCGAAACAAGTCATTCAAAAAATGAGATCAAGATACAACTAGGGTGCTATTAAAGCCAAAAGAATTTATGATCGTGTTTGTCATATCTCTGCAATTTTCCAAGCTACATATTTTCACATCCTTAGAGGTAATAACTCTGAAGTTGACAAATTATCTAATCAAGGAGCTAAGTTGAAAATGGGTTTAGCACTAATCAAGGTTCAAAATAAAGTTTTTTACAATGCTCGTTAACCTATCAACTACATGCAAAAGGAAGGGTGCCCCATTCACTCGCCCTTCTCATTTCCGACACAGCCCATGTGAAAGACATAAATGGCAGGACATACGACCTACCCCTTGGTTGTTTGATTAGATTATCCACACGAGTCATGGAGGACGACTTCGACATGAAGACAACTCTCCAACATTCCGCAGCCTATTGTGTTTTGGAAGATAATTTCAAGTTCAGGTCCTCTGTGGAGACGCCCAAGGCTTAATCCTCCTTTGGCCTTCTCCGTCTTGAAGAAATTGAAAGTGACCGGCCTGACCTCCAATCAGCTTAGCCCGCCCCCTCTGCACACTCAAATCTACTCATCTCCTGACTCCCAATGGTGAATAATGGCAAGGATGTTAGCTTAAACGATTTGTAGGCAGCTTTGCAAGATATCAAGCATCACATGCGCTGGCTGTAGGAGCTGATGAGTAGGGGCATTAAGGAAGGCAGTGTAATCACAACGGATGTGAAATACCTGGAAAATCAAATGGGATGTCATGACACAAGGATTGACGACAATGACAGGGATTTGCACAAGCTTATGGGGACAATTGACATCATAAAGGAAGAAGTGCAGGAGCTGGCTAATATGAGCCAATGCAACCTTTGCCAAGACTCTCCTGCATAAGACCACCCAATGGATGAGACTTTTGTAATGCAACCTGTCCATGTGCCAGGTGAAAAGAAGAAGTAATTGAAGTTTTCTATGGTTTTCTTATGTTTTTATGTATATTGCTCAATAGTTAGTTTGTCCGCATTTACCCTACGATGGGAGTCTGCTCTCTCTTTTGGCACATAAGAATTTTTTTTATCAATGTATTTAGCATAGATAGATCATTTTTTTCTTCGATAAACTGTTTATGAAGCTAGTTCTTCTTTTTGTAAGCATGGTTGTGAACAACCTTTTTTAATCAAATACAATATTCCTTGGTTTTTGTTTAAAAAAAAATTGGTACTTGATAAGAAATGAAAATAAAAGAAGGAAATATAAATGTGTTATTAGGTCGTATATTATACCAATGACACCTCGTTTGCACACCTATGTATTGGTTGATTATAATTAAGAATCTAGTCCTTTCATTTGTATTAATTCTTTGTCCTTTTTTTTCTTCCTTGTGATTTAGTTTTAATGCTTGTAATACCCCGGTTTTGACCCCATTTGCATTAAAAGGTATATGATGTAATATTGTAATTAATCATGGTGTGGAGTTAAAGGCAAAGGCCCCACCATGAATTAGCGTTTTGCATTTCGATGATTGGAAGTGATGCTGATGATATTTTGTGCTAGCCATGCACGTTAAAATGTTGGACATCATGTGTGTATGCAAAATTAATAAAAAACCTACAACCAGCTATGTCGATGTAACAGTAATGAAAAGGGCATGCTTTCCTAAGGTTAATGGGGGGGGAGGAGGGGGGGGGGGATTGTCTACCCCATGGGAGCCATTGGAGAATAGCCAAGTGTCAAGAGGTGAACCATCTAGATGTCAACCATCCTTTTTGTCTTACTCACCCTTTTCCCCCTTGTCTCATCTACCAACCGAATTAATTCAGCAGGAGTTGGTTGGGGGCAATTATTGCCTTGGGAAGACGTCTATATGGACAACATCAGTCTGGCAGGGCTGTCAGCTCCTGATCACACGCAAGCCCAGAGGAGATGTCCTTCGTTTTCCCTCACGCAAGGGCAAAAAAAGACCCACATTCCATCCTCACGTGGGGGGCGGTTTTGTTTTCCTCCCGCGCAGGCAGACATTCACATTTTTATTTTTCCTTCACGCCCGACTTTGTTCTTTGGGGGGGGGGGATTGTTTTGGTCTATGTATTACAACCTTCACGAGGGAGGTTGCATTCCTTCCTCCACGCAGGTTGAGAGGTCGTGGTTGTCTTCTGCACATATTTGGGTTTGCTGGGAGTTGTTGTTGAGTTGTTTTGGCCATGTTAGGGCCATGAATGACTATGGGAATCGAGTTGCTTAGCAAGAGCTGCGCTATCCAATTGCCATACCCAATTTGGTTGCGGTGGTGTTCCCTCAAATCCCAGAGCTTGTGAACTGTTGTGTATTTTGTGGTTGTTGGTCTTGGAATGTTTGGAAGTGGAAATGGAGCCTGAGAGGGCTTGATAAACCCTAGTGGTGCAAGTGTTCTTAGCTCCTCCGTGAGCCCACTAGCTTAGCATCCAGTTTCCCTCGTTTCCTAAATAGCCTGTTAAACCACTGTGTTGGCTTGGCTGAGTTGTGTACCTTTGGTCACATGTGAGTCAGTTGGATTCCCCTTAATCCTTGTGGAATCATGCCCAGCTCGAGGGTGGTAGTGTTGCTGAGAGATTGATGAGCACACTGGCCTATGGTTGGGTGGAACATTGTAGCGACGTAGTTGGTTGCGAGACCATTAGAGGAAATTTGGGGTCTAAAATGGGCCTTATAAAAAACTGTGCCATGGATGAGCTGGATTGAGTTGAATTTTTAAACCATTCGAATTTCAATATCTTTGGTCAACCATTATGGTTGAGTTGGACACATAATGCTTATGTGTCAAATTTTTATTTGACAATAGCTAACTCCATATCGACCTCACCTTGGTTAAGTTCTTGAAAAGATCACCTCGAAATAAGATAAATAAACTTTAACTAATAAATATAGAATATTTTATTTCATCACTACTTCCAACTCCTCTAAAACATAACCTTCGCATTAATTAAAATAATAGTGAAAGCATTTTGAAATACTAAAAACATTTATTAATCAATTTTTTAAAACAAAAACTAAATAATATTTAATTTTAAATAGACTTATCTTGAAATACTAAATAAAAGATATTTAATATTTTTAATATTATTAAATAATATTTAAAAAATAAATATATTTAATTATTACATCCAAAAATAAATAAAACATTTAAATACTAACAAAATAAAAAATATTTTAATGTTACTAAAATTATAATAAAATTTGATTTTACTTTTTTTTTCGCTTACCTACCTACTCATTAAACCACAATTTTTTTTTATATTAATATAAAAATAATATGAATATACATAGTTTATTGTTTTTTATTTTATGTGATGTAATATTTTTTATATGAATTAATATAAAATTATTTAAAAAAATAATAGTGATTTTTTTAATATTATTATAATTATATTTTTCATTATAAATGAATATATTTGAGTTTTACATTTATTAAATATATAAAAAGGGAGTAGTCTAACGAGTCGACGATTTTGCCCGGCGTTAGACTACTCCGTCTACCCACCCGTTAACGTTTCCATCGGCAATCTCATTCTCCCGAGTCCATCACATCCATCCAGCCAAGGGTCCCACATAAATCTTCTTCTAAACTACTACCATAATGAGTGGGGATGACTTGCAAACCCATGTTTTACTTCACATTTTTCATACTTCTAAATAAATTATTTGAATGATACATTTTTCATATCTTCTGAACTCTTATATTTTCTTCTGTTTGCAGGTTATTGAAAATCAGGCTCTCCGTAAGGATCGCAGTACGTACACGGTAAATATGCGATTTACATCAACTGTACTTTGCATTCATTGAATGGCCAAAATTCACAAATCACCATAAATTCGTCTAACAATACTGAAACAAATAGGAGGTTTTATTCAGGCCTGTGCTGCGAAACTAGCGAGCATTTTCTCAGATGATTCAGTGGTTTTGGCGGGATATCAGCTTATTTTCAAAGCGTCTGTCCAGAATCCAACCCCACAACGATCTCCAAAAGCTGGTGCATGAAACCTGGAGAATTGTACACGAGCATTCAGTTCGAACAAAGAAACCTAAAGAATTGTTCACGAGCTTCTTCAGTTCGAAATATGTAACGGGAAACAAAATAAATACTTGGTTATTGAACGTGTACGATGTTGTTGAAAAACAGGTATAATTCGAAATCTCCACGTTTTGTTTGCAGGAAAAATCTTACTGATGTGTTTTACTAAAATTCTCATCTAGTTATATCTTTGTTGTAAAGCTCAGGCGGAAGATATCATCTGGTTCGCTGGTAATGAAAATAGTTCTCAGCAATTGCAAACTGTCGGTTTCGACAGCCATGCTCCTTCAAAACCAATTACAGTATCGTCCATGAGCACAATCAATCAAACAGAAGAACCGTTGCCTTTGAATACTTCGAAGAACAGTACCCTTCAACAAATAGTTATTAAAAAATTACGTACTGGTATGAACGATCTTCCAAAAGTTCAGAGAAATTGTTAAATTGGTTGTAGTCAATATTATTGGGCATTTGGGTAAAGTCAATGATAATGATTAATTCATATAATTTGTTTGGATGATTTACAGACCTTCCACTGCAGAAAGCAATCTCTGCAACGCTTTCTCCAGAATCGCAAGGAGTACAGGTACATCTTCTTGGACTATTATTGTTATTATTTTTTGTAACAATGGCGATTCGAATACAATATAAATGTTGTAAATCTGATGGGTTCTTGGCTGGTGCAATCACAGAATGAGGGCTGCTCCTTATAACTCTCACACCAAATCCTTCCCGAAGAAGGCAGTAAATTAAGACCAGAATGCGGCCTCCTAGTCGATTATCAGCGGCACCATTTCCTTGAAAATAATTGACAGATGGGTAATGAAAATTTTGAAGAAATTACCTTCTCAAATGAAATCAATGACATGTGAGTGTGGTGGTTGGCCATCCTTGGCAATCAAATAAAAAAAATGACATATGACTCTTGTGGTTGGTCATTTTTATCTAGATTGCTGATTTTTTTTATCGAAAGGCAAGGAGTAGAGTTAACTTTGCTGGTTAACTCTGTTCGTTAAGGCCTGGCCGATTTCTGGCATGGGGGTGAAACACTCAATTCAGTGGATTGCCCCAGGCAATCAAATAGAAGACACGAGAAGCGGCATTCATTGATGACATATATAACTAACCCAGTGGGTTTATGTGACCGAAAACCTAGGGGCAATGTAAGTATCTCCCAGTGCTAGCAATAGATGACCAGCCATGTCTGTCTGGTCAATTTAGAAGACCTTCACAGGCCCAAGACGTTGGGTATTAGGAGATGAATCGATTTGACTATAGAAAAATGCCAGTTCGGAAACCAGATGGATCATACTGCTTCCGAACAGAGAAGGGCTGCCAGACTGCGTTTTTCATGATATGCGTAAGCAATGGATTGGAGTTAAGGCAAGGAGTAGAGTCAATTGTTAACTCTGCACTCTGTTTGTTGGATGAAGAGAATCAACAATAAAGAGGCAAAGAGTTCGTTAAAAACCAGGAGTATAGTAAACTGTTAACCTTGCACTCTGCTCGTTAGATGGAAAGAATCACAAATAAAGATAAGCTCAATCCTTAACAAAATAAGATAAGTAGATTCATCTGTTAACTCTGCACTGGTATTGCTTGGTTATTCAAGCAATAGAAGAAATAATTAGCTGTGTATATCAAAATTAATATTATTTCAAGAAAATAATAAAAGTCCTTGTGGTCTTGCTTGGTTTTTAAATACTTTGTAATTCTTCAACTCAGGTCCAACTCCACAGGGATTTGAAAAGCTAGTGCATGAAACCTGGAGAATTGTACACGAGTGTGGTGGTTGGCCATCCTTAGCAATCAAAATCAATGACATATGACTCTTGTGGTTGGTCATTTTTATCTAGATTGTTGTTTTTTTTATCTAAACGAAAGGAGTAGAGTTAACTGTATTCTGTTTGTTGGATGGAGAGAATCAACAATAAACAATAAAGATGAAGGCAAAATATTCCTTAAAGACAAGGAGTAAAGTCAACTGTTAACTTTGCACTCTGCTTGTTAGATAGAAAAAATTGTTAGATAGAAAGAATCAACAATAAAGATAAGCCCGATCCTTAACAAAAATAAGATAAGAAAAGTTAAGTAGATTCAACTGTTAACTCTGCACTGGTATTGCTTGGTTTTTCAATGAAACAAAATAAAAGTCCTTGTGGTCTTGCTTGGTTTTTAAATACTTTGCAATTCTTCAACTCATGTCCAACTCCACAAGGGATCTGAAAAAGCTGGTGCATAAAACCTGGAGAATTGTACACGAGCTTCACTTCGAACAATGAAATTTGTGGAATGGAATTCGAGAGGAACCCATATCATCCATTGTGCATAGTTGGTGAAGCCAGATACTTTTGAATAATGAGGGTTCGTGAATTATTAATACTACGCGCGCGATGCATGCCAGAGAATCGTTACTCCAGAAATTCCCCGTAGGTAATTTTTCAATTGTTTATTGTTAGATTATGTATTTTCAAACACTACAAAGGATTGAATATTGAACTTGTTGTGTTCAAATTTGAATATATTTCTATAAATAGAAGAAATAATTAGCTGTGTATATCAAAATTAATATTATTTCAAGAAAATATTGCCCACATTCCGTGCAAGATGCCAGGAAGAGCCTGATTTTCAATAACCTGCAAACAGAAAATATAAGAGCTCAGAAGATATGAAAAATGTATCATTCAAATTATTTAGAAGTATGAAAAATGTGAAGTAAAACCTGGGTTTTCAAGTCATCGCCACTCATTATGGGAGTAGTCTAGAAGAAGATTTAAATGTGGGACCCTTGGCTGGATGGATGTGATGGACTCGGGAGGACGAGATTGCCGAGCGAAATTAAACAGCGTGGGTAGACGAAGTAGTCTAACGCCGGGCGAAATCGTCGACCCGTTAGACTACTATAAAAAGTAGTGGTCTATTCATTTAAAAAAATAATGATATAAAATTCAAAAGTTTCCTATCATTTATTATGTGTGCACAAAAATCTAAATATTTCATTAATATTTTTGACCAATATCTCTTAACTCTACATTAACTCAATATAGTTGTCAACTACCATTAATGAGACGATTTAGGTTGACTTTCATTAGATTTTCATTAGATTTAATCTGACATGGCATATTCGTAGTGTGATGTGGCTTTTTTTATTATTTTCCTTAGGAGGCCCATTTTAGACCCCAAATTTCCTCTAATGAAGCTTCGTATAAGATAAGTACCCTTGTTTATCTTGTATATTTCATCTCTGCAATTGTATTTACTGTTTAATGAATTACAATGAACATGCCGAATGCTTGAATGTATGGATTTGTTTCTGCTGAATGGTAATAATGTATCCATGTTTTACTTTCAAAGCTTTTCCTTTTTATGTAAAACTTCATGGGGCTAGTTGTCCGGATTAGATCGTATGGTGGTAGCGTCCCCTTCGTCGATCGGAAGGTCGAGGACACTACAATGCTGGCCATCTTATTGTTATACATGGGCTTATTTTATAATACTTGTCAAGTTACTGTTGTACATATTGGGTCCTTTTCAATAATTCACAGCCAAATTGGTTCCCTATGTATGCCTATGTTATGGAATGAATTCCAAATGGTTCACTCATTTTTGTTGCTAAACTAAGAATATTTACCTTCTATTTAGAAATTCATTAATATAGGTTACTAGAAATTCTATTGAGCTCATACATCTTCCAATTAGACTGAGATCTTTCCTGAGTAAGCTTGAGATAGGTGAGAAATACAAAAATGCAACTATAAAGCAAACATAAGATTTAAATTAACAATAAGATCTTCAAATCATCAATTCATCCTTCGCAAGGATTTTTTTTCTTAGATTCGTTGTTAAGTATACCATTTTTACATTTAGAATAAATACAAATTTTAATCCAATCATTCGTAAAGTTCATTTTCATAATGCATGGTCTAGCTAGTTAGTAATGTTAGTGTGGAAAGAAAACATTTTATGAATTAATATTGTTAGGGATAACTATTGTCTCTTACATTACTACAAATATAACATTATAACATTGATTCATGAGAATGTCTTATAGTTATGCTTTTTATATGAACAAGTTTACATATTTATACTAATAGTAATTAAAAAGACAAATATTGAAGCTAGAAGGGTCATGCATCTTGCAAAAAAATGTATAGAAAAATTGAAGGAAATTGTTTTAGTGATGTAACGCTACAAAAGTACCAACTTAAAGGTTGAATGCCTTTAAATGTCAATATCAACGACATATTATATTAATGCTTAAAAATGCATGGCACATTTTGCATGCTTCAAGAGTAGTTATTAATCGTTTCGTACCATAAGAGGGATCAAAAGGTCAAGGACACAGTGCATGGAGGTGTCAACCCCTTATAGATTAGTTGTAGTTAAAAGTCGTGAGCATTATATTGGAAGATACTTCCCTTGTTTGATCTTAGTGAGGGCTTCATTCTATTCTATTCATGGCATTAAGGAGACTAAAAGAGAGCTCTAATACCATTACCATGTCAACTTAGGACACTTCTACATATTTGGAGGCACTTCTCTATATTTGGTGGCATATTCTCTGCTTTGAGAAGGTCTTCTGGGGTTGATAACACATTATTTGAGGCAATTTATACATATTTGGAAGAGAGCTACTTGAATGAGATGCCATGTCACATTATTAACATGGTCAAACCCATAAATGAGGATAAAAGCACACAAGAGAGGGTCCAACATCAATGGGTGGCATGCATCCTTAGAGCACTTTCAAACCCTAAATATAAGTCAATTCCACTTTAAAGAGGAGCGCTCCACCTATGAAGTAATCTATATGCCTCTTAATAATATTTTAATGGGGAAAGGTTAAAAGGATAATTTATAAAAGGAGATCTCATTTCATTTACAAAAAGGGGAGCTTAAGTGGAAGAAAAATACCCCTTATAAGGCCAAGAAATTTGTTTTTTAGTAGGCAAGAGAGAAAGGGCTAATGGCATATTTGTGCTTAATGCAATATATTATTTAAAGAAGTTTTTACTCTTTGGTGTTTTGACATTGAGGAAGAGGCTTGGCTGTGACCTATCTAGTGTTTTTTGATTTTTTGAAGTAATCTCATTTTTTAATGAAGAACTGAAGGTTGTATCACTATTCTTTTTGTTGAACTTATGCTTATACTTGGGGGCGTGTTGAATCAATTTTAGATACTTTTTCTCACTTTATACATTCATTACTTATTCAATAACTTCAAAATATCAAATACATATAAATTCAAATCACAATACACATAATTCAATGTGGAAACCCTTTTGAGAAAAAACCACAAAAGCTTATCTTCTTAAATTCATGTAGGCACCAACCTATGGCTACAATGTTTGTAGGTACCAACTTACTGGAGACACCAATCCCCTCAAATGAGCACTAACTCAACACCATGCAAGAAACAACTTGTTGGAGACACCAATCTCCTCAACTGGGCACCAACTCAGTAATATGTAGGCACCAAACTATTGAAGAATTAGGTACAAAACTATTGACATAATCACCTCAAAGATAACTTCATAATCAAGTTCAATTTGCTACACAATCATCCTCAAAATCATCTCGATAATCTATCTTTGATCTCCTTCATAATCTGCCTCTAATCTACTTCATTACATGCATTGAATATACTTCATACAATACAAAACCCTTCCTTCAAGAGGCCATATCTCCGAAACTATAGCGAACTAGTATCTAAAACTTTCACCCTAGGCACTTCAAGATCTTTACTTCATCTCTTCCAAGGTTCACTGTCTGAAACATCCCAGAATAAAAATTATAGAGGAAATACCAACCTGACCTATTTGAAGTTGATTTCAGGATCATTCAGAAACCCTAACTTCTCGAGGTCATATTTCCAAAACTGTAGCAAACCAACATCTACAATTCATACCACCACCGATTCTTCAAGATCTCTACTTCTCCTCTAAGGATCAACCTTTGAAGCATTTTAGAACAAAAGTTATAGTGAAAATTCCAAACTGACATGTTTAAGGCTGATTTTAAGATCATTCAACAACCCTAACTTCTCGAGGCCATATCTTTGAAAATATAGCGAAACAACATCTGAAACTCATACCACAAGTTCTTTAAGATCTCTACTTCATCTCCTCCAAGTGTCACTGTCTAAATCTTTCTAGAACACAAATAGTGAAAATGGCAAACTGAAATGTTTAAAACTAATTTCAGGATCATTCAAAAACCCTAACTTCTCGAGGTCATATCTCCTAAAACATAACGAACCAACATCTGAAACTTGAACCATATGTACTTGGATATGTAGTTAGTTGTGAGCTCTCAAACATTTTGTAATAAATTTGAATAGAAGACTATGCATTAGATGATGTTCACATCCCATCACAAATTGCACTTTCCTTTAATCATATTTTAGGTACATAAAAATAAATTTGAATTGAAGACTATGCATTAGATGATGTTCACATCCCATCACAAATTGCACTTTCCTTTAATCATATTTTAGGTACATAAAAAGTAGAATTTCATAGGTATTGAAGAGCTCGAGTTCTCCTGCACCTCGCAGGTGACCACAATCCTCATGTGGAGCCATTGTTGATGCTTAAAAATGCACGATTCATTTTGCATGCTTCATAGTAGTTATTGGTCATTTTGTACCTTATGAGGGTTCCTAAGGTCAACAACATAGTGCAAGGATGTGTGAGCCCTTTAGAAATTAGTGGTAGTGGGAAAGGTTCAATCCCAACGAGGGCCGAACTTGGAGCCATGGGGGTACCTGGAGGTAGGGGTCAAACATGTGGTTCCACTTAGAGAGATTGTATTAAATGATCTCGAGACCCGTGGACACATAAGTGGATAAAATCCCACCCCCATGCCCTCCTAACATTTTAGCCCATGGGGCATAGAATAAACGATGAATGGATGCACTATTAAGGCACTCCTTAAGTAAGGTCACCAGATCAAAACTCTATGGGTACGAGCCTTACAAAAAAAATAAAATAAAAGGGTGTTCCATGTATGAAGTACCCAGGGTGTAGACTAGTTGGTAATGGGGTGCACTATTAAGGAACTCCAGGTGACGTTGTGGGTTCAAACCCCGAATAACTTGTGCTCCTGTGTAAGGATAGTGTGGGTGCACCTACGAGTATAGTAGTAGTGAAAGGAAATTGACCCTATGTCACTTGATTATGAACCCCAAGTTTCTCCAATAAATATAAAAGGGTGCTCCATGTATGGAGGAATGAAGATGCCTTTGAATAATATTTTAAATATAAGGAAATTAAGAAAAAGCTAAATATGAGAAATCATTTTATTAACACAGATGGGGAGTTCGAGTGGACAAAAATACCACCTATATTTTTAACCGGCAAGAGAACAAGGAATAATGACAGGTTTGAGCTTCCGCCTTCTTTTCGGTACGTCAAATTAATGTTTGTTTTGAAATTGATGAAAGGCTTAGCTGTAACCTATTCGTCCTTCAATCTCTATTACATAGAACTCAGGTCACCGAACCGCTGATTTTAATTTTGAAAAAATCATGTGGAAATTTTTAAAAATCCAGGTTTACAGTTATTAAGTTTGCAATTTTGGTGCCTCAAAAGGTTTTGATAGTGCTAAATTCATTTTTCTCAATATAAAACATAGTTACATTTTGATTTTGCAAAATAAAAAACACCAATTTTGGTGCCTCAAAGGTTTTGATAGTGCTAAATTCATTTTTCTCAATATAAAACATAGTTACATTTTGATTTTGCAAAATAAAAAACACCAAATTTCCTAAAAAAAATAGCCACAGTGAAACACCCCAACCCCCCGAACCCTGTTGCATTTTGATTTTGACTGGCTTGTGATCTCCGAGCTAGTCGGCCGAACAGGCACACAACCACAATGCTTATATCTGCGTTTTGCTACTTCGGCTCTCATTAGGATAACAGAGAGGTAGTGAGCCAATATAGCCAGTCTATATTAAGAGCCCCTCCCTTTTAAAAGGCCCTACTTACCGAAACAACATAAGCCTCTCTATAAGACTTAGCAACTTTCATGACTAACCCTAACCCTACCCAACCATTGCTTCCTATTGGTTTAAATAATCAAAGAATTATCACGAGCCAGTTATATAATTTGGCCCTCGAAATGGCCAGGAATCAGGCTGGTCTTGAGCATACCTGGCAAGCCCTTTACCAAGAGGAAGACATAGATCTAAGGAGGAGAGAAAGGAGACTCCAATAAACTCATTTTGGCAACTCCATATCCAAATCGTCGAATCTCCTTTTACCAAATACCATTCACCATGTCCAGGCTGTTGCTTCTAGCTATGGGACTTGTAGTATCCATACAACGCACCACCGGCATCTTGATTTCTCCCAGATTATAGCAACAATAAAAAATCGAAGCAGCACCATCCGTCACATCCTTGGCTCACCTAACAGATCGATCCCTGTTTGCCATTACGTGAATAGGTCTGGACATCACAAAATCATCATTGAGGAAACGACTTACACAACCTTTCCGCTGATGAACCGAACACCTTCTGTCGGATCTCTCACAGCCTCTCTCGAGACACATGTTTTCTTGGCTAGTTCATACTGGACTATTTCCACTCAACAGCTCCCACAACCGCTAACAAGCGTTTGCTGTTTCTTATGGCTTTCGACAACTGATTTCTACGCCACCCTCTCCAAGATGCAACTTGTCCTCGTAAGGTTGGACACCTCTGTACATAAGAGAGTGATCGATTCCTGCCAAAACTGTAGCCACATACATTCTTAGCAACACCTCTCATTCATTACGATAACATTCTCAAGTTTTTATACATATATTCAGAACAGCAGGTCAATACACCAGCGATACCAACATGTTCTTGGAATATTTTTAAGCTCGGGGTTTCCTTCCAAAGACACGAAACAAATACGATGCAATTCCGAAGTGCCTCGGTTTACTCAGTTCTGAAGAGCATATGCCAATCTACACGTAGACGCAAATCCACATGGTATCTTTATATATTTAAATCTCTGGTGCAATCACCCACTCATTGGGAAAGCACGCTAAATTAATGCTATCAGAACCAGACCAGTGAGTCAGTGACCAAACTTAACTTCATTTCCTAAGCGTCATAACTGTATAAGTTTTCCCACCTTTATTTTAATAAACAACTTTAATTTCCCATTCATCCAATCTGCCAAGAACGAAAATAAGAACCACACTTGTGCATTTTCCAATAAAAACTATTTCATAAATATTTTTTGAAAGGAGTCGGGGAAAGAGCAAGAAAAGCAGAGGGATGATATTGAAATTTGAGATAATAAACAATAACTTAGTTTTGACACACAATTATGTCTTGGAAGATAAAAAAAGGCTACCGACTTCAGGAACACTTCGTTGAATTCCCAAGTTTAAACAAAAGGGAAGGAAAATATAGAATCTTGCAAGAAAACTCTAAACTAACTCAATTTAAAGTTAAGACTACGATATAGGGCCTTAAAGGAGTATACTCATGAATATTTCAATTGATCTGAAATGTAGACAGTTACGTGTTTGACACGTTACCGTTTCTCTATGCAGTAAGTAAATGCCTAAAATCCAACTATAAAAGATTAGGATGAAAGCATGATTCCCTCTATCTCGTAAAAAACCCAGCTTCCTTTATAAATGCTTCCTGTGAAGGTTCTCTGTCTAGAAATTCATGCAGAATGTCAAAAGCATCTTTCGATCCTCCAGGAGCTAATACCTGCACCCAAATTGTTGATTTAGCACTTTTCCTAATCATTGCTACATCTCGACACTAATATATGATCTTCGAAATATGATCATTTACAAATCCATTTCAAATCAAGAATGGGTCATTCACATGTTAAAATGTAATTATTATGCTTTTTAATGCAAAAAGTACAGACTAATTTGCTATATTTGTGAATTAGAGAAAAAAAGATAATAACTCGGGAGCAATTAATAATTGATAATCGGAAATGAATTTTAATTGTCATTTAAACTATAGAAAGGAGAAGGAAAATTCAATATTGCAATGCAAATCAGGCAAGTATATGCAAAGGCCACCATCATATACACTTTCACATTAAAAGAAAAAGATAAGTTGCATTGAAGCTTGTTTGCCTAACTCATCTTGAAGCAATATGATTTTGGGTTTCCACGATAAAAATATAGAAAGAGCTAATTGATTCTTGTTGAAGTCCTTTCACAGGAAAGGCCAATAAATTTTTAATTTCAAGAAATAAAAGCAAAGTAAATGCAAAAAACCTGGGTAAATAATCATATATTTACAAAAACAAGAAAGAGCTAATTCATTCTTGTTGAGGTCCTTTCACAGGAAAGGCCCAATAAATTTTTAATTTCAAGAAATAAAAGCAAAGTAAATGCAAAAAACCTGGGTAAATAAGCATATATTTACAAAAACAAGAACCTAGGTCGAGAAAACAAGAACTTAGGTAAATGATCATATATCTTTACGACAACAAGATACAAGATGCAACTATAGTAGGCGATATTGAGTTAGAAGCTTGTCCCGGATGCAACTGAGATACTCGATAATTGGTTGAAACTTTCTAGCCACATGTACCCTAGGAAATGTAATTTCGGTAGTGCTAAGAAATTAGAATTAGTTATCAATTTTCAAATAATCAATCACACAGATTACTAGATTAGTCAATAAGCAGAAAGCAGTTTCACCAGGTTGGTGAAGTCCCAAGCTTATGCATGACAAATGCAGCCTATGTAAGTTTTAATGTGCATTCCCCATCCCGGTTTTCAAGTTATTATTCACCTTATTTAATGTCCCAACTCAATGAACATCACTGCTGCAACTGTGTTGATTTCTCATAAACAAATGAAACTGGAAACACTAGGAGAATGTACAAATTATAAAGGCAGAATTAAAAAAAATCTTTCACATCATGAAATTTGCAGACTCGTAAATTTTTGGCAAACTGCCCAAGCAAAACCCACAAGGGGAAAACCTGTTTCTGAGAGAGAATACTTTTTATTTCTTCAGTAAAATAATGCAACAGCAGAATACAACTTATCTCAACCAAGAAGACCAATTTTCAGCCTCGATTTCAGTTCCAAACAATCCTGAAATCTGTGCAAATTCTTCTCGAATTGCGTGCTGAGAGTAATGTACGGACAGACTGTAAATTACAGTCAATTTCTCCTCGAACTGCGTGCTGCCAGTACGGTCTGGAAATCTTGGTATGCGTGTCTGCTATCTCAGCAAACATTTCACCTTGAAATTCGTGCCAGTGTAGTAAAATCGTACGGACTGTATGGATGGTACAAACTGTAGTACCTGCCTTGAAAATTGTGTCCACTGCACTGCCTGGGAATTCGTGCTAGACTCCTCAATTTCTATGCTGCATTAATTCTGTACAAACTGCTGTACCAGCTGTACCTGCATCTTGGTTTTCGTGCCAAGCTTGTTCTCTCTCAGCTGTGTTCTCTCCCACTTCTCAAGGACTCTACTTGCTATCTCAAAGTTGCTCTCCAATTCTCTTGGTGTGTGCAAATGAGGAAAGGGTGCCTTTTTTATTGTTTCCCTTGTCTTTTCATTTCACCTTCCCAAGGTAGTTCAAAGAACACTAGATCAAGGGCCCACATTTAATCTAGTGTTTTCTCATCAATGGATGAGAAAAATCACTTTTCTCTCCATTAAGTATTTTCTCTCTCAACTACACTTAAATTTTTTTAAAAGGTCATTTTATTCTCTAAAGTGAATTAATTACTCATCTCAAGTAATTAATACAAGGGTCATGTAACTTGTCCCCTTTTAGTGACTAAGGCACAAAGTCACTAGGGGAACACTTCCCTAGGAACAAAAATTCAAAACTCTCTCTTACCTAAGAAGGTGTTCACCCTCACTCCCAACTTATCCTTGAAGAAGATAAACTGCTTCTCCACCAAAGCTAGTAATATGGTCATGCACTTCTCACACAATGTAACAATGCCCACCCTTTCTAAACTCCTCTCTAGAAAGGTCAAATTTAATGTCCCTTCATGTTAGGCATCATCACATGAAGTACATTCTGAGCTGCAACACTCACCATTTCCGCTTCCCACGGGAAGTCTTTCTAGCTTGTCCTGCACTAGAATCACACTTCAGTCTCACACAGTCAGCTGTAGAAGCTTCCTTTGTCTCTGGAAGTTGTCACTCTACAAAACCTGTACTCTGCAGTGGTGCCACATGTTGAAAAGTCTCATCTTGCTCATCCATAAGTGACAAGTCATACCAACTAACTCACCTGCTAACACTGCAAAAAGTAGCCTCTCGTGTATTCCCCTGAATCTAAGACTAAATACTTGGTACCACTTCAATCTCTGGAGCAACTCGCTCTCCCCTTTGAACTAAGGACTGACTACTCGACGCCACATCAATCCTTGGAGCTTCATGCTTCTCCACCAAAGCTGGTAATCTGTTCATGTGCTTCTCACACAATGTAATAATGCCCACCCTTTCTAAACTCCTCTCTAGAAAGGTAGAATTTAATGTCCCTTCATGTTAGGCATCATCACATGAAGGACATCCTGAGCTGCAACACTCACCACTTGTGCTTCCTGCGGGAAGTCCTTCTAGCTTGTCCTCCACCAAAATCACACTCCAGTCTCACACTGCCAACTGTAGAAGCTCTCTCTATCTCTAGAAGTTGTCCCTCTACAAAACCTGTACTCTGCACTGGTGCCACATGTCGAGAAGTCTCATCTTGCTCATCCATAAGTGACAAGTCATACCAGCTAACTCACCTGCCAACACTACAAGAAGTACCCTCTCGCGTACTCCCCTAGATCGAAGACTAAATACTCAGTACCACTTCAATCTCCAGAGCATCTTGCTCTCCCCTCTGAACTAAGGACTAACTACTCGACGCCACATCAAACCTTTAAGCTTCACACTCTCCGTCTGTCTCAGACTCTGATCCTGTCATCCACCCAAATCCTCCAGATGTAAGATGACCACACACCACATACTCACCATCTCTCCGATGACTAATCAACAATGGATCAACTAGATCCACTCCCACCAGGTAGATAAATATGTGTTCACAATACTATCTGGATCCACTCCCACCTCCAACGCTAGAATGGAGAGTCTGCTATCTTTCAACCCTGGAACAAAGAGCATTCCTGATACCTCCAAAAGCTCTCCAAACTCTAGCTGGAACTGTACTCGTCCCATGTCTTTGACTGCATAAACTGTGCCCTCACCATCCTGTACGAGTTGCTTTGAAATAAACACTAAAGTGAGGAATGCATCTTGCATCCTAGTCATGTGCTCCCAATACACACTCTCAACTATCTAGTTCCCTGCATCCATAGGTCTACTACTGCCGCAACTCAAAACAATTGTGACGAGATAATTCTTTCTCAAACTCTGCAGTGTAACTCCCTATCTCAGCTATAGTTGCAACCTGTTCCTCCTTCTCCTACTTGCCCCTCTTCTTATTAGAACATTAGCTAGCATAATGGCCAAATGCATTGCATGCATAGCACCTGACTCTGCTCACCTCTTTGTTACTTAGCCCCTCCCTTAGGGTCCTTCTTGGACTTCTTTACTATAGCTGACAAGGCAACATTCTCCTCTTCCTCCTTACCGTTTGATGAGCTACCCTGCACATAGTTTCTCTGGGTCTCTTCCTGCACAAAGTTGTCCCAAAGACGGTCCCAAAAAGGCATGTTCTCTCTGGCAACAATAGACTCCACAAAAATAGTCGATGGCTTTGTTACACCATTTAAAGCTGTCTGCACTAGCTCTTCAGCTTCTCTCGCAATACCATATTTCGATTCTCATTCAAACTTTGGTACAAATTGGTCAAGGCATCCCACATTTTAAATGCACGGTCTTTACTTATAATGTGTGAGATTACATGGTCCTTTACAACATCAAGGACTATTCTTCTCGCCTTGTTATCCCTCTTGTTGAAGGCTGCCAATGCTACTGCATCAGTAGAAGCAGGTACTTGCACTAGTTTTGTTTGAGTGTTATTTACTATGTCATCCCACAACTCGTTCTCCTCCAGTATAAGTACAATCTTGGTTTTCCACGGAATGAAATTGGATGCCCCATCCAACCTTAACCCTGTGGCCATCTCACTGAAAACGAACAAAAGAAGGTCTCCCTCTGAAGTCTGAAAATTACAGCCAATAATTCTGCCCCCTCAGCTCTGATACCATGTAAGTTTTAGTGTGGATTCCCCATCCCAGTTTTCAAGTTATTATTCACCTTGTTTAATGTCCCAACTCAATGAAACTGGAAACACTAGGAGAATGTACAAATTATAAAGGCAGAATTTAAAAAAAAACTTTCACACCATGAAATTTGTAGACTCGTAAATTTTTTGGCAAACTGCCTAGGCAAAACCCACAAGGGGAAAACCTATTTCTGAGAGAGTAAGTTTTATTTCTTTAGTAAAATAATGCAACAACATAATACAACTTATCTCAACCAAGCAAACCCATTTTCAGCCTCGATTTCAGTACCAAACAATCTCAAAATCTGTGCAAATTCTTCTCGAATTGTGTGATGAAAGCACTGTACGGACAGATTGTAAATTACAGTCAATTCCTCCTGGAATTGAGTGTTGCTAGTATGATCTGAAAATCTCAGTATGCATGCCTACTATCTCAACAAATGTTTCACCTCGAAATTCATGCCAACTACAACGAAATCGTATAGACTGTATGGATGGTACGAATTGTATTGAATGTAGTACTTGCCTCGAAAATCATGTCCACTGCACTACCTGGGAATGCATGCTAGACTCCTCGATTTTTGTACCAACTGTACCTACAGCTTGGTTTTTGTGCCAAGCTTGTTCTCTCTCAGCTACGTTGTTTTCCTCTTCTCAAGGACTCGACTTGCTCACTCAAAGTTTCTCTTCAACTCTCTTAGTGTGTGAAAATGAGGAAAGGGTGCCTTTTTTATTGTTTCCCTTGCCTTTTCATTTCACTTTCCTAGGGTAGCTAAAAGGACACTAGATCAAGGCCCCACATTTAATCTAGTGTTTTCTCATCAATGGATGAGAAAAATCACTTTTCTCTCCATTAAATATTTTCTCTCTGAACTACACTTAAATTTATTTAAAATGTCACTTTATTCTCTAAAGTGCATTAATTACTCATCTCAAGTAATTAATACAAGGGTCATGTAACTTGTCCCCTTTTAGTGGCTAACGCACAAAGTCACTAGGGGAACACTTCCCTAGGTATAAAAATTCAACAGCCTACAACCTAATTGAGAAAAAAACTTAAACTATTCAAGTTATTTTGACAATATAGGAAGTGATATCGAGGAGGATTAAACCAACATATGAAAGTTTTTAAATAGCCTACCATATGCAGATTTTCTAACTATATCTTATCCTGATTGACTCTGATACTCTATTATAGGATCCGCCCGAATCCACCATGGAAACAGATCCTGATCCCATAAAACGAATCCTGTGGAGAATCAAATAGATTTTGAAATTTTGAAACAGATACTAAAACTTCCAATGATTTTGTGACCCATCTATCTCCCCAAAATCGATATTTTAGTAAAAAACTTACAAAACCCTAAACACCTAGAGGCTAAAATCATAAACCCCATTTCTGGTCAAGTTCTGATTTATTGTTATGTTAAGATTTGCTCTTGAACTCTGATGTATCAAGGTCTACTTTGAAGGTTTTCATTTGATCTATCTTTGTGGTCAGGGTTTGTTGTTAAAGTCTGATTTACCCTTATGTGCTACATTGTTGCTTACTTCATCCACACTATTATTTAGTCCTTCCATAGTCTTCAAGAATTCCTCTTTGTTCACTGCTGATATGGACATGTGGATGTGGCTCACAAAAATGCTATTATGACCTGCTTCATGTTGATGCTGAAATGGTTTCCAAAGTCATCAATTACGAATCATGGTTATAACTTATCAAATTATTAGTTAAGGTACATGAATGGCTAGTAGTAATATGCATGCAAACTCTCTTTTTTGGCTATAACTTATAGTTTTACTCTTGTGTTTTTGAATAGTTTTATTCTTCACTCTATTTTATTTATTTATTATAAAAATAAAAAATATTTTATACTCTTTTGCACTTGCCGTTTCCCCATCATATCTGGATCTTGTCTTTTTAAAAATCTGGTGAATCCGTATCCATATCCAAATCCAGATCCTGGTAACTTGGCTCTGATATGTTCTAGATACTTGTTGTTTATATGAACTATGGGTGAGTTTTTCTTTGAACTTGTTACCACCTGAGTTGTAGTCAATCGGACTTTCAAGTCAGCCGACAACGATGAACAAAGCATAGTGGAAAAAATCGCCGAACTGCCACTTTTTCGGTCCGAAAAAATCATGATTTTTCAAAAAATCAGACATCTAAAAAAATTGGGAAAATATTGGCAAAAATCGAAAAAAAGTCAGCAAAAATCGAAAAAAAATTGGGAAAAAATCAACAAAAATCGGTAAAAATCGAGAAAAATAGACAAATAGGGGAAAAAATCGGTAAGAAAATTTTGACCCTATTAAAGTACAAAATTTGTATTTTTTAATGCTTGTCGCGGTTTGTCGATTTTTGCCGAGAAGATGTTTTCTAAACCCTCGCCGATTTTTTCCACTATGGAACAAAGTACTTGTTCAAACTCAAAGCTCGGTAGTCCATCAAGCCTTCTTGGCACTTTTAAAATTTTGTAACCCATGTTCATACCCCCTTGGGGAAATTGTAAAAAAAAGTGTTAGCATGGTCAATTTTGTAAAAGACTCGGCTTCCTAGACTTGACATCAAGCCGACTAGAGTAGAGTGTTTTTTCCCTTGGTAATTATTTGTTGTTGAACAAATGACTAATAATTTCTGAGTTTTTCACTCACACCTTCAAAATTGGGGTAGTCGTTTTGGTGGTTAGGCCTTAGGGGGTTATTAGAGCCTATGTGTCAATGTTTATAAACATGCTAGGCATTTGAATTGAGTCGTATNGTCCCCCTAGAGTTTCGTCCGATTCCCAGAATATATATATATATATATATATATATATATATATATATATTTCCGTTTTTAAGCCATTTTTAATGGTTTAATTAAGAAACTTGTAAATGGCATAAAAACTTGATTCGAAGGTAGAATTTGGCATGGAAATGCTCGTTTTAATGCTCAAAGCATACTCTTTACCCCTAGACGGACTTTTCATACACTACGAATGATCAAAAGGTCACGTATGGTCATTTTTCGCTATCAGAGCATCAAAATGACACTTAATTGCCAAAAGTGTGACAAAGTGGCATAAGTCAAAATATTAAAAAAAAAACTATTTTTGAAAGGTTGATGGGTGACTTGGCATAGTGGTCCCCATGAATACGACTTCATCACTTAAAGGAGATGTCACTTTTAGACATGTTTTCACACTGTTTTTATCCAAAGTTTGAGGGAGCGCCCATCATGCTCACGTTACATACTCCATATGGTTTGTGATTAGCGTGAGGTTTAGAAGCATATGTGAATTGGAATGGGTGACATGGATTGGTAGATGGAGGAGGTCGCCTACCTCATGGGAGGTGGCGCCTCCTCCATTATATCACTTCACTTAAACTCTATTTCATTCCCTCAAATCTCTCATGTCACTCTACTCCAACTCCAAGTGTGAAATGCTCTCCCCCTCCTAGGATCTCTATATAATGAAGGCAGTTTTTCGTTGTAATGATCGAAAGCTTGAACCTCTGCTTGCATACATTGCAATATTTTGTTGAGTATTGTAAATAAAAGGCTTTGGAGGAAATTTCGGTGTGGGATCCATGAATGCTTGGTTGATGTTGTCTTTGTTATAAACATTGAGGTAACCTGTATCAATTTATTTCATATTTTCAATTCTTGGGATTACTTGTCTTTATAAGGAAATTTACATTTCGGTAAGAACATGAAGGGATTCTTGCTAGGTTACTTCTTATTGTGAAATATATTAGACTACCAGGTATTATATGATTTCTTATATGGATCTATATTGCTGCTTGTCTTCTTATCATTTCACATAGGTGCTTTCAATCCCTCTTTGCAATTGTTGAGTGTTTGTTGCAGGAAATCTAAGCTGGAGCATCCGATGAGCGAGCGAGCTCTCCCTCTTCTCCAGTAATTTCAAAGAAGAAGGATCATCCCTCTGCTCTCACCAAAGGAGGCGTCACCATCCCCTTTCTACTTCTTGCTCCATCTAGTTCTATCACTTCTTGATCTAAAACTTTCAAGTTTACTGTGGTTACTGTTACTTTGCTTAGATCTACATTTCAAAAACGTATCTAATGTAGATTTAAATTTCAAATATAAGATCTAGATCTAACACTCTTCTTACAAGTTTAAAGTTTAAATATAAAGTACTTGATTAAAAGAATGTTTTGAGCTTCAAATCGTTTATCTAGTTTAAAGAGGCAAGCAAAGACCCTAAGAAGACAAGCTCTCTAGCTTTCCTTACTTAGTTAATTTTTACAATTTTATTCATAGTTTGCCTTATAAATTTTTTAGGATTTATTGGAGATTGTTCAAAGACACTCTTAAAGTGTCTTTGAGCATCTTTTGCATTTGATAGCTTGTTGATCTTTTTCAGGTATAACAAAAAGGAGAAGGAAACTCGGACCATTTTGCGAGAAAATTAACCATTAAGAGCTCAACAGAGTTCCCCTTTCACCAAAATGTCTTTTTTCTATCAAGTTGTAAGCCTTTAGATCCAAGTTATAAGGACCAAATTGCACTTCCTACATTGTTGTAAAAATTTAATAAAGATTTGAGTAGGCTCATCAGAGCCCACTCCTCATCCCCCCTTAGGGGCTCAATGTTGGGGCATTTTTCGTGATTTTTTTATTTTTAGCTAGTTTAACTTTTATTACCTTTTTATCCTTTTATTGTTGTCAAAGTAAAGGAAATACTTACCCCATGCTCTCCCGAGTATCCGAAAGGGGAAAGATATTCATGGTAGGATTAATTAGAAAATATTTCCATTTCTTTGTTTTTGTTGCTTTCCTTAAATTTGTAAAATTAACTCTGCTGTGCTCTCCCGAGTATCCCGAAAGGGGGAAAGAGACTCGCAGCTGTGAGTAGTTATTTAATAAACTTCACATTGGCTTGTCATAAGAATCACTGAAGGCTCCTTCCCTGTATGCTTTGCACCACTGCAGCTTGTTTGATCAGCTGGTTGTACCAGAAAGGGATACGAGTTACTAGATTTAATAGGAAAATCCACATAAGCATGCTTCGTGAGAAATCAAGAGGTCACAAAGGTTGATTACCATAGAGTCAGGGGGCTACTCCAAGCAGGTTATGCCTCGCCCTGTTGGACACTTGGTAAAGCTGCTTTCAAAAAAGCTTTCTTTATTGGGCCAAACCCAAAATTAACCCACTCCTTAATCAACTCATCTAATAAATCGTAGAACTTACCAACAAAACCGCAACAGTTTCACTGAGACTATAGTAGCAACCCTTATACACAAGCATTCCATATTCATTGGCACTGGTCTTCTGCATTTTTATGGTTAAATCAATTTCCACATATTGTCATGAAAGCTGTTTGAATTATCAATGTTGTTGTTATTATAATTCATTTGCAGTAAGTCATTGTTAAGGTTTAATTCATTTCACATTAACTCCTAGAATCAATCATTTCTTTTGTAGAGTAAAAACCTTAGATTTTACTTTTCATAGGGACCACCCTCTTTGGATTTGCTAGGAGTTGGCCTAGATGGAGGAGCTAAGTATCAGGTGACAGTACATGGCTTGAGCTTGCCCCCATGGTCGCACCCAATGGATTGAAGATTTCTGCCATGTGACCCAAGGTGCAAACTAGGCGGCAACACAACTTTCATTGATCTTGCTAGTAATGTGTAGCTATCTAGAAATGAAAAGATTCTGACAAGTGAGATGCATGGTTTTCTATTTTAACAATCATAGAATTCACATCAGGAGATATCAAAGACAAGGTTACAAGCTACAAAAGCTCTTTTGATTCAGTAAAAAGGAAGACTCCCTGTGGTCCTCAAATTAATTTGTTAAAAATATTTATCTACAGTAATGTCCAAGTTTGGTTGATTGATAAATTAGTAATTACATGATACATGAATTACTAAGATAACTGCTAAGGAATAATTTAAGGCTCGGGCCAAGATTGCTCAGTCAAATCAGCTGACAAAATCAAGTTGTGATCACTCTTCCAAAGGAGTAAACAACAAATGAATAATGACTACCAACCAGAGGTGTTCAATATGGTTGTAGCAGTCCATACATATCTGATTAAGCACGTAAGAAATACTGACCTTATTTTTATATTGTAATCCTACAGACCAATTTAAACTGTCACCTTTAAACTTTGAGAGGAACATATCTGCTGCAAACACCTAAAAATATGAACAGTAGTGCAATTATCAGTTTCTGGAAAGATGGGAAATAATATTGTATAGAATCAATAGCCATATGCTAGAAGGGAAGAGAGAATATGACCTCACTCCAAATAAAATTGTAGCATCTAGCATCATAACCTGTGGCAAGATGCATAAGTGATGCAGCAGGGTTTGTGTCCTCCAACAGTGGAATATGCAACATTTCCTGCAAATTAACTAAACCCAATGTGACCTTCCAAACTCTAATATGTGAAAATCAGAACGAGTATTATTTTAAACATATATGTTCATGGCATCCACAACCTTTGGATAGAGATCTCGGAGAAGTGCCTTTGTATCCAGTTCTCGATTGGTGTGAATAATTTGATCAAAAAGGCCTGAAAGCATAGTTGTAATTTGTAAATGAGTGTAAGAGACTTGAGAAACAAATTCCACATGGAATACGTATTGGATGCACATATAAATAGTAGCAAAAGGTCTTCTATACTGAAAGTAAGGAATGAAATGATTTAGCTCCAGGTCTTAAAGCCTTAAACTGTAATAAAATGACAAGAAACTTAAAAAATCTAAGCAGTTAGGCATCGCATACATATAACTATCTTTTGTTTAGTTTTCATCCCAGAAAAAGACTTTAGTTTCTTCTTTAAAGCTCTGCAAATTTCATCTGGAATTGGTTTCTGGATATCCTGCAAATGCACAAAGCAAACACATCTCAGAACGAAAGGAAAAAACTGATTTACTCTTTCTTATGTTAAGCTTGAACAACTGTACATTCTCCTCCCTGGATACATATCTAGAGGATATCAAAGAGCAACGCATAAGTGCTCTTACAATTACAATTTATTACAACTATAAAGACAAAAAACAACCCAAATTACCTCAAAAAAGGGTCAAACTGATACAGATCACCTTGTTGCGAGAGAGGTGGATGATTCTTGTTACCAGAAAACATAAACAGGAAAGGAATTGGGAAACTAAGCAACAGGATCAGAGCATTTTTGATATAAGATGTTGGAGGAGCAAACAGAGAGCTTAACATTAATATTAAAGGCAGTTTTGTATCCTGTGAACGTTAATGTAGAATTATTAACATGATATGTTGCCTGTATGTGACCATCAAGGTTAAAGGTAGTGTTAGGTGGAATAGGACACCATTAATAATGTATCAAAGAGCTAATATAATTGAGAGAATGTGGTGCCCCGAGGCTTGCTGAAGCGGTCATGAGCTAGATTTGACTTGTGAGAACTCTCCCTCGAAGTTGGGGATGCCACGGGTTCGACTCTATTGATCCCCTCGGAGTTGCTTTGTAATCAGGGCTAATGGTTTAGCCTATTTACTATTCATGAATCATAGGGAAATACTCTTCCTGGGAAAAAATTGAGAGAATGTGGCACATCATTACATGAATCTGAATACAGACAGCCTATCTTGGGCTAGCTGTGTTGTATATTAACTGCAGTTACTATATTATTGTATCATATTCTATCCGCTCTCTCATGTTAAATATGAATGTGCATGCTCTCTAAAGAAATTAACAGTGGTATCCGAACCAGTACAAAGCTTGTGACAGGAATCAAAGACCCATGAATATGCAAATGAATAAATAAGGTAGAACTGAAGATCTCCCAGAGTGTTGCCATCAAAAGTACAAGATAAAGTAGAGCAGAAAGGTTCAAAAGAATATAAAAGTTTATTTCTTTACAATTGTATCCTTGAATTCTCAGAACCAAATTGTTACTTTCCAGATTGGGATTTTGATCCTAAAGAATCGGATTTGGAATTTCCAGATTTGAATTTGGATTTGGATCTTTAATAGATTTATTCAGCTAATGACTGGGCCGGTCAAGCTTCCTATTGTGTGCGTCGCCCCCCTCTCCCCTCCGGCAGAGTCTTAGCTATAGTCCTGTCACCTGGCACCGTAAATGCAACCTCTAACTGAATGAAGTGACATAGGATCAGCTTGGGCGGCTGCATGCCGAACCAATCTTGTCTGCGTCTTAAGGCTTCGAAAGCATTGCTACCTATAACTAATTGGATCTGTGCCATATTAAGATAAAGGTCCAGCAGCTGAGTCAGAAGTGAGGGGGTAGGCACAGGTATTGGGAATTTATACTGCATGGACCCAGAGTATGATATGTGAAAAATATTACTATATTATTGCATTAACTGGTAAATTGTCCTACGTGAACCCAGCGTATGTAGGGGTGGGAGCGTACCTAGATATAAACTTAAAAATTTTAAATGACACATGAAGAAAGCACGAGGATAATGGCAAGCAGCATAACATTAAAAAAACAAATACACAACAAAAGGTAGCATTCACATAAAGATTCTCATAACCCATGAAGCAGATGGCAACATGATAGGTAGCTCATATAACTGCAGAATGAGGGCACAACAACATGAATGAAGCAGCAACAGATGACCCAAGGCAAGATTTACACGATGTGTGTGCAATTTCAATGACCTAGCTTGACAAAGGAATCACTTATAGACCAGAGTTTTCTAGGCAGCACCAACAGTGAAGGACAACTGCAATACTGAAGTCAATAACCACAATAAATAAAACAGCAAGGTCCAGTCGAAACCAGCTTTGGTGAACATGCCAAATTAGCAATGAAATAGTGCTTTGAAGTTAAAGAACAAAACAAAAGTATTAAATTGAAAAGATCTCGTAACATTGACATAATATCGTAAAAAAATATAAATTTGTCTTTTAAAGTTTTATAAAGTTACCAAAAATAAAATAAAAGTAGTGAAAACAATAAATAGACAAAGGTGATGTCACAATTTAATCTTGTTGGAAAATGGAAAATGATAACTCTGCCTTTCTCATATTTTTTTGGAGTGTGATGATCATATTTTTGGGAGTGTGATGAGAAGGACTTAAGGCTTCGTCTTTTGTATATTTATGTAACAAAATGATTTTTTATATAAATAAAGTGTGAATGTTTTGTACTTTATAAAGTGGGTCACTTTAAGTGATGTATTTAATAATTAATGTATTTAATTATTAAAAGTGAGTTTTAATGATGACCCTTGATTTGTAATTAATTCTCAACCCTAGATTATGGTAGTTAAGGAAGGTAGTTACAAATTTGAAGTATAAGATAGAGAAAGGACATTGAAGAAAATACTCACCATCAGCAGAGGAAGAAGAATGTGAAGAAGGAAGAGATATCCTAGTGAAAGTGGCACGATTTCCAAGGAAGCCAAAAGGTGATCGTACATATTATGAGCAGAACGTATAGGAGCACATGTGGGCACAAATCCCAAGGTAGCGGCTGTAGCATTTAATGTAGACTGTCAGTGACATACAACTGAGTTAGTTCTGGCACATGTTGGACGAAAAACATGGCAGAAAGTACAACATTTATTGTAGGTCATACAACACGTATGAGCAGGCTGTACAGTTGTTAGTTGGCACGGTTTTCAATGTAGTTTGCTGCTTTTCTAGTTTAGTGAAATTGTCATTGAGGGTTGAAGAAATAACTTTTCTTGGGTTGAACATTTTTTTAGTACTCTTCTTTGATGATAAATTCTTCTTCAAGGTTTTCCCCAAGTTGGGGTTTTGCTCGGTCATTTAACCAAAACATCTGTGTACAATGTGTTTGCTTAATCTTCAGTGTTTGTGATCCAGGAGGATATTGGTGGCCACCCACCTATTCCACTTGGACCCCCACCATTGTTTCTTTCAGTTTTTCAGTTTCTTTAATTGTAACACAATTTACTATTTTTGGCAGTTTTCCGGTCCTAAACTTCTGGAGCCGTTTTGAAGTCCTAAACGACGTTTTTTCGGTATCGAATGGTCGGGCAAATAGCTCACAGTCCCCAAGTTCACATTCCATAGCTTTCCATCCCCAGACTGATGGCCAGGTAGAGGTTGTCAACAGGATGATCGTACACATTTTGCGCATGTACAACTCAAAGCATCCACGCACATGGGATGAGAGCATCCCCTATGTACAACACAGCTATAACCGGGCCCTCCACAGCTCAACCAACCAAAACCCCTTTCAAGTGGGCTTGGGATTCCAGCCACTGTGTCCCATTGACGTAGCGATGCCATTTGCAACTACTGAGGATGATTCAGCTCATATCCAGTCTGAAGTTTCCAAGGCGAACAACTTCATTGAGCGCATTCAGCACATTCGCCAACAGGTTCATGACATATTGGATAGGTCCAATGCTAAGTACAAGCAGCAACATGATCAGCATCGGGTGCAACACAACTTCCAGGTGGGAGACAAAGTGTGGCTACATTTGCAGAAGGAGCGCCTCGCTGGACCCCACCGCAAGCTTTGCCCACTCCGAAATGGGCCATACACCATCACCAAAGCTGTTGGGGACAATGCCTTCGAGCTTAGTATTCCACCATTCCTTGGTTTGCACCCAGTGTTCAATGTGGACCGCCTTCGGCCCTACTTTCCACCTCTACCGGACACATCAGATGTGGTAGAACAACTCACACCAACATAGTTAAACCCCGTCTGCATGGAACAAGCCACAACTGATTTAAGACTCAAAGGGGGGCCCCCAAGCAAGCATATAACAAGTTTTAAGATGCCAAATCTAGGGGGGTGCCCCTTTCTCTCTTTGATTGGTTGGGTGAGCTAAAGTCAATGGAAAGGGCCCCACTATGGTGGTTTCTTCCCAATTTGACATAACAATAAGGTTGGAAGCATTAAAATAGGGGTTTCTCTCCCCATATTTGAAATCTCAAACCTTGGTTTTGCCCTCCTTGAGCAAATTCGCCCCCCCTCTCTTTGGCCCCCTCTCTCCCTTGTGACACTTGGCTAGCATGCAAAGAGCCCCTCTCTTTCATTTTTCCTATTTAAGGAAGCTTCCCCTAAAACACACTCGCACCCACTCTCTTGCTCATGCTCTCATTCTTTCCCTTGCTTTTGCTTGGGCCATTGTAATTTTCAGCCATTTGGCTTTGTTAATCAAAATCTTTGGAGGAATCTTGTGTGCATTGTTCTCATTGATGATTTGCTTCCATGCTTAAGGAGCTACACAAGTTTGGTTGGCCAAGGAAGCATACTAATTTGCTTTGGTAAGATTTATGGTATTTGTATTCCATAAATTTTGTGAGTTCTCATTCTTGTAGTAAAGAAGTTCATATATTTTCTAGTTTGAAGTTTATGATTTCCTTGCTCATTATTGGATTCACACCTTCTAGTAGTTGTGTAGTGAAAATCTTATAAGTTGCAGGTTATTTGGATTGAAGAGTGGGATTCCTCGGTTGGATGCCACATTGCTTCACTTCTTGAAGAACAAAGGACCAATTTTCTCTTTTCTTACATACAAATTTCTGAATTTTAATTTTAGTTTGTTGAGTGTTTTAAATCTGATTTTAACTCTATTATACTCAACTTCTTTCAAAATTATTCATCTGGCAACTTTGTATAAATTTTGTATATATATTGCACTAACATACTAACCTCCCCAAAGTGATTTTGGGCACATTTTATCATTTTCTGTTTGCTGGTTTTTAGCAGGTTAGTGACAAAAAAAAACAAAAACTCTGCCAAATTTCAGCCATAGAAGAGTTTTAAGGCCACCCCAAAGGAAAAACTTCAAGGACATCTTAAGAAAGGAAAAAAACACGGTTTTTCTCACGCTTTTTACCTCTTTCTTTACGCTGAAATTTCATCCTTTGTAACTGTTGGAATATAATCTGTCAGGATTATATTTTGTAAATAAATAAAGAAAACTGAATAGTTGTGTAGGAAGCTGAAAAGGTTGGTTGTTGAACCGACATATGAATTGTATAAATGAATGCATTAGCAATGGAATAATATGAATCGGAAGTTATTCAACTAATGTTAAAACTATTCAGCTTAGAAGTAAAAGACAATGATCCCATGTTAGTTGCCTCTGAAATCAAAGCCATCATGCACAAGATTCAAGCCTCTGGTATGAAACCAGATCTTCCTCTTGCAGCATTTGTAAAATCTTTGTATCCTTCTCACTCCAACTATCTTGAGTCGTTGCAAGCTAGTGACAAGTTCAAATCACTGACATTTGACACCCTGGTAGAGAAGATAGCTGACAAAGAGAAAGCCTTTGGTAAGAAGACAACCGAGCATTCTGGAGAATCACTTTGCTTTGCTCAAAAAGCAAAGAACCACACCAAAGACCAATCCAAAGATCATCCCAAAGGAGAAAGCAACAAGAGAGGCAAAGGAAGAAGAAACTTCAGAAAAAGATTAGATTTGCAGTGCAAGCGTTGTGGAAAGACTGCGCACACATCAGATCAGTGTTGGGCTTCGTGGGACTCCATCAAAGACAAACATAACCAGAAGAAAGATAACAATAAAAACCAAGATGCTAGTAAATTTTCTGATTCTGCTCATTGTATTGTTGCACATTGTAATCTTGGAATTAATGAAATGACTTCACTTTCATCTTACAAAGACTGTTGGCTG